>JAACJJ010000005.1:0-408850 GCA_013368295.1 Psilocybe cf. subviscida | reverse complement strand
AATCTCAACCAAGTACTTGAAACCTCACAACCCGCCTCCGTGGAGGCAAAGGCTGCTTGTCGATCTCAACAAGCTATTGCTATTGGCATTCAAGGCCTGGCCGATGTCTTTGTCGAAATGCGACTCGCATACGGATCTCAGGAGGCAAGAGATACCTACGCGAAGATTATGGAGACTATATATCACGCCTCGGTCACCTCAAGCATTCACTTTGCCCGAGCCAATGGCTGCTATGCGCAGTTTGGAGGGTCTCCTATGTCACGCGGCCTGCTCAATCCGGACCTTAACTCCCATGATGACGATTCACGTTTCAATTGGGACCGCGTTAGGCAGGACGCCGCCACCTTTGGCACGGCAAACTCTGTGTTTACTGCAATCATGACTCCTGGTGAGGTGGCTAATATTGCCGGCTTGACCACCACTTTCGGTCCTGTTGAGAGGTATGTTTTTTTTTTGCAGCCCCGAATATGTTTTTCGATCTGAAAACTGATGCGCCATCCTGTCCAGCATGATCCAGACATGTCAGAGCTTTGGGGGTACCTACAAAATGATCTACCCGCCGCTGGTGGAATATCTAGCTACTATCAACTCTTGGGATGAGCAAATTCGTCAACAGATTCTTGATGGAGGAGGTAAGACGCCTCTTTTTGCTATTTTTTCATGGCAGAGAATTCAGCGGCGTGTAGGATCTATCCAACATATCCGACAAATTCCTCGTGACGTCCGCGATATCTTCCGCAACTCTTGGGAACTCGGCGCCGAGGCTGTCATCGACATGGCCGTGAGCGGTGCCCCTTACATCTGCCAGGGGCAGCCGCTCGAAATTTACACAGAGAATCCATCCATTGCTAAACTCGTGAGAGAAACATGCACTGATTTTTTGTACCCACCGCTTACCGAATTTCACAGGTTGAAATCCATTTCAAGACATGGACTGAGGGGTTGAAAAGTGGCCTTTACTCTTTGAAGACCCGTGTTGCTGCACCACGCACCAATACCATCCAAAGACCAGTAATCCCCTCGCGACAGACTTCCACTTCTCAACCACAAGTCGCTATACGAACTGCCATCCCAGGTCATATCTTCGACATGGCCAATACGGATGTTAAATCCATTCCTGATATGGAAATTACCCCTCCTCTCGAATTTGTCGAGGTCGCAGGCCAGGCCTCAGATCATACCAGCGAGGGTTCTGACTCAGACGACGAAAGTGATGACATATACGCATCTGATGGGGATGCAGAAGGTGACGATGAACTTGACCCCAGTTCTGACTCAGGGAACTTCTCCATGTTTGATCCCGCCGATTTCCTTGATGTCGACCGAGTTGATGACAATGGGCAAGTCAGACTACATGTTACAGCACAAAAAGCCATTGCTGACATTTCATCTGACATTTAGGATGGTCGAATTTGACTCTCTCATGAACCCCGCCTTTTGATGTGCTTCAATAGTAATGTATTTCCTTCGCTCCTTATTTGTGATGCGGTTCCGACGCACTCTGGACTGGATTTGGATTGAATTCTTTGAATATGTACTATAACAACTCCTTGACCAAATTATCTATTCACCAAATCAAAGTGTACTACACAAATTACTATTTATACTATATATGTGGACTTGTACGTTTATGTCAATACCATGTTCAGCGGTGGTTGCATCTTGCACATTGACACTCGACCGTCCCGTTAATAATGAACATCGGTATCCGGCTCATGAAATAGCCATCCATCTCCGTCTTATCATTCCCATTCAAGCATCAACTCACACGCTGTGGTACAGACCATAGCAATCAGTGTCACGACTCACCCAGGACAAGGAGGAGGAGGAGGAGGATATGCTATACCGCCCGCGGCCCCAGCTTCGGAACAAGACAGTTGCCACATCTAAAACAAGAGGTCATGGGAGAGTGGCTATCCCCCAGACATTGTAGGTAGTGGAGCGGTGCGCTACAGGGCGTCGGAGTAGGTAAGCGTACCAGCCAGATGAGAGTCACGTCAGCGTGCACACACATCAACAAGATCAGGCATTAGCACTGCGCGGGTACTCTGATTCCCTCATTCTAATCTTAGCCTCAAATGCGCTTACACCTAGAGGGTCTTGCTCAATTGATGATTGGCGGTACATGAATATCTGGAATATTTTAGATCCTGGCTAATTATACAACTGGTCGGAAGATGCTGGACACCGAAGAGTGCAAATGGAATAGCGACGGCGGTCATCTGGCCACAAGCGCTACTAGTTTGGGTGTAGACGCTCATGTGTGCTCGCTGCCGCCACCAGCACCTGCTAGTTCATACGACGGAAAACCATGAACTCAGACGCTCTTGCGTATGTAACGGCGACAGTGAACATCTATTTTTGTGATTCTGCTCGTTTTTAATTGCCATCGAGGAACTCACTAGATAGTCCACACCTCTATGTACCTACTCATCCCTGCTCGTCACTAGTGTCATTGGTAAAGATGCCAAGTCACCCTGAGTCTGTGTCAGCACTGGCTAACATCCAAGCTCCACAGTCATCACGCACTCATCTAGATTCAACGTCAAGCTTGAAGCTTGAACTTGGCTCAAACTCGCAGTCATTGCTGTACTGTGCATCCACGCCTGTTCAACCATACTCCACGCCCGCCCAACTGAAGGGTGTCTAGCTCAAATTCAATGTCCATGCAACGCCCTAGTTGAACAACACTCGCATCCCCCATTAGTCATGAATTTCAAAGAAACTGACATTATTCCACAGGGTTCTTGTCATCTAAATGTGTTAGCACCGTTCAACTCTATGTCAGTTGTACGCTCGTTTCATTCCATAAGAGCAGCAGTTTTCATTATTCCAGAAATGAGGCGTTACACAAATTATTTCAATGGCCCAGTCGCTTCTTATAATGAATTTCAAATAAATTTCAAATTAGAAGCGCTGTGGATGACATGGGGCAGATATACTCCGGGGAATTCTTGTACTCAAAAATTCTTCTCCTGACCAATTCTCTGGGCCAAAAGGTGATGCGAAGATAAACTGACACAGGGCAGAGAACATAAATTGAAGTGATTTGAGCTGTCTGATTTCCAACTTCATACCCCATACCTCTCCTCAGTCTCATGAACGCTTTTCCAGTTGAGCCCATCATCTTTCATTTGCATCAAGTGACATTGACAGGATCTGATCACCAAGGCTGGAACACGGGTTTTTTATTGGTCTGCGTCAAATGAGGTCATTTACAGTATTGTTCAGTCCAGTAGCTTCTTGCCAGATGTAGGTGATCAATAGGCCGTTATATTCCATCTTGACTCTGACCTGATCGACTCTGATTTGGCTTCAGGGGACACAGATACTAGTCCTTAAAGTCGAAAATTTAGCTTGAACTCATGTTTACCCGTATGTGTCTTGGATTTCAGTTAATTTCTTATGGTAAAACTTGATTTATCTACAGTGCCTCTGCCGTCACCCTTGTCAACTGAATTTATTTTTGGAACGAACAAATGAATGATATGCTATTTGTTATAATCTCATGGCGTGAACATATGGATGATGCTGTGAATGATCCAATCATAAAAACAGGCCCGCTTTGATTACGGATCAAGATTACCAAGTATCCTTAAAATGGTTGTAAAAAGGAACATTTGTGTCCGTAACTGTATTGAGGAAAAAAAAGTCGATATTTCGTACATCACATTATGTGCGCAGGTGCCAGATAGCGTGCCGTGTGCGCTCACACGGACGAGCATGATTCACACACACACACACACACACACACACACACAAGGCGCATAGATGGCGACAACCTCAAGAAAAATTGAGAGTCAAGAGCGTGTCGCGATGCGGTCAGCCAACCCATCATGTCTTGTTTTCCCTGTTACCGTTCGCAGTCGGTCCTGTCCTCTGTCTGTTGAGTACGCACATGGCGATTGCCTTGAGGGAGCACGCTACGAGACGGTCGATTGACCGCACCGCATCTCGCACTCCCTGTTTGTGTCGCATTGCGCACATATCCTTTCCGTGCAAGCCTAGTTCTTTCCTGCTTCGAGCATAGGTAAGCGCGGCTGCTCCCAGGTCAGCGGCATCGCGCCGTCATTTGTGGGCAGCGCCGTTCGCACTATTTGAGATGTACCTAAGTCGCGTGGTATCTCCGTTGTCGGGAGGCGCGACCGAACCAGCAAGGCAATGAGGGTGTGGATGAGGATGCTCATCCTTGCCCATATGCTCATCCTCGCCCATACCCTTGACCTCTCATCGAGCTCTGATCCCGTTGGCGTTCACCCGGCCGCGCAGATGCATCGGCACATTGCCTTCCACCGCCTCCCATCGCAACGCAGTGACGTGTCGCCAGAAGTGGTGTCTTGTTACAGGTAGCTCTCTTCTAGAACATAGAGCACATCCACGTCGCAGTTCGCGTCTGCACATGCAAACGAGGACGGCGTCGAGGGCCGGGATGGGACGAGATGTCGCAAGAAACCGCAGTGCAGTCTCTCGGTCGCGCCTCGTTCCCGTCATCTGTGAGCGCAGCCATGCACCAGCGAAGCAGTGACAAAGGAGTGTGCCTCATGCATGTCCTCCTGTGACAGCCGCGCTCTCGAAGCGGTGGGCGGAGGCACGCAGCCACTCACCCCAGCGTAATTGGCACTCCTCGAACGAGACCGCGGGGCGACAACGTGGCCACTGTCGAGACAAGATAGACAGGTCAAGCAGCAGGAGATGGGGCCTGGGTTGAGAGGGAACACGAGGCAATGTAGAAGGGAAAGGCGTCACTCCGCTACACGGGTGGATGAGGACGATGGGGGAGCTGGGCCTACAATGGTCATGGGTCTGACTGCATCGAGAGCGCCAGAATCGATGTCTCGAGAAACTCGTTACTCACCTGACGGCCCTCTATTCCCTCATGCACCTCTCCTTTGACCTTCATGCACGATTTGCCCTTCCTTGGGGTTCAAGGAGCTCGAGCTCAAGCACACCAAAAATAGGTGACCTGCAATGGCAGAGCACTTCATTAGGTACAAAGGTTACCTAGAATAAATTACAATACCATTTTTGTTATGATATGGCTGCGCCATGGGGCCGCAATGGGCCATTGTGGATGTAGGTGACGAAAGTCGAAGCGCTTAGTTCGTTGATCGCGTGTTCGGCGTTTGCCGAGCCTCAGTGGTTTGTGCATCGTCGACGGCGACAACCCTTCTGTCAACGATGCAAAGCAAGCTTTACCAGATCAAAGACTGCAAAGTAGTATCAGTGCACTAATATATTCACAAGCTCATTTATCTTGAGCGATCATGGCTCTTGTGTGCCAGTGTGCTAACTTCTCTGCGACGCTGCTCTAATTCTAGATCTATGTTTACGGCAAGTTTACGGTCGTGAAGAATACGAACTTATTAGATTCTATGTAGTAGAAACACCCAAGACTACTAGAGTATATGAGAGTGCTTATTTGATATTTTATGGATATTTCCGATCTTCCAAATGCACTGATGACTTGTTCTTGGTGTGCACCCTTTTTGTGGCTGCACAGTCAAGCATATATATTCTCAGGTCAACCTCTGACCTCCACCACCACTATATGCCCTTATCAATGGCTTACTGTGGCACGATCGCGCAGCCAAATCATAAATAAAAGTACATATATTTATTCTTCTAATTGCTTGGGCTTAGATACCTACTCACAAAGCCTGATTTGACAGGTACTGTCAATGTTCAGGAACTCGGTCACACAGTAATAAAAATTGAATTGTACTCTACTCACTGGGCCAAATGCTTTGAAACAGTTTCAAGTCGATAAAATATCATCTCAAAAACCTCTCGGAGAGGTCTCAGAACTTTAGAGCGTGAACTACGTCCATGGGAAATATTCTACGAATGCTCCTCGGGCTCTAAATTGCTAACCTAGTACTCGGCCATCACTGGCACTCTGGCCCTCAGTTGTGATAGACGCTCGTTGGCTTCTACAACAATCCTCGCGTTCTTTTGGCAAAAGATTATGACCTATAAGTCATCCAACAGCTTCTCTACCCATTATATATGTTTTAATAGCGTATTTAGGGTGAAAATAATGGCCAAAGGTGACTGGAAATTGAGTCCCAGTAGGCACCTTTGAAATTGATATCACGTTCACAATTTTGGCAGTACGAGACCTGGGACAGAAAAAACTCCTCTACGTAGTAATATATTAGAAAAGGAAGGTCTCTCCGCTAGACGATCAATGGTTTAGTGGGAAAGATAATTACAAATAGTATCACTTCCTCAACCCTTAAAGAGCTTGAATGGTAAGTTGAATTTGCTTTCATCTGCAGCTTCTTATCGGTATACAGTACCTCTATCATGTATCTGTTACTGTTCTATATCAAATTTACAGCTATTTAGTTCAATATTAGGTGGGGATTTCAGATAATCCATTGCAGACAACATAGAAAGTAGATGATGGGTGGAGGATGAATGATGCAAGAACAAGATAGCCAATGTCAGAACTATGACTCGTTTACAGATGTATAGGCTCTCTTTGAACGTCGATGGCACATATACCAATGTTTAGACCAAAATTAAAAGCCCCCATTCGGTGCTTGGACGGACTTGGAAAAATGGTCAAAAGCTGCCCTATTGTTACAGTGATTGTGAGACCATTTTTGGGTCAATCGTCCTGGTTTCTTGATTTATGTAATGAATACACGTTCTGATCAGTACCTGGAACAGTTCAAGAGATATTGAGCCTACAGGTATTGCCATAAAATCTCAATCTTTCACGATCCAAAAATAGACCTATTTTCAGATATAGCTCTATAGAAGCCAGAATAAAATTCGTAAAAATGATACTGCCATCAGTCCAGCATCTCAACCCTGTTGGGCTTCCGTATACCAAATTTTTTAGTGATACCTGAGCCTTTCCCGGTGATATAGCCCGAAAGATATGGTCTACTGATGACTCTAAACATGATCAATACCATTATATCTTAATCACAGCAAATCTCCTGTGCAGATATGACTTCCAGAGCCATACCATTTGATAGAGCAGATACTTTAATATATATAACATGTCTTTCCAGAATAGAGATGAACATTTCTCCTCCTCCATCCTGCGATCTTCAACGCGCCATCAAATATCACATCAGGAAATAGGCTACTTGTTGAGTGGGCCATTGCTGCGCACGGCAAAACGATCTTTTACAGGTACTTGCAACTTTGGTTACCACTGACTCAGTGCTTTACTATCCCCTACATTCTTCTAGGGACTCTCATCATGATGGAAGTCTGCCCTAATTTACTTACTTTAATTTGTAATAATATCAGTGGAATCCCTGGAATTGGCAAATATATTATATCTACTGTAAGTAACATATAAATGATCAAAAAAATGTAGAACAGGCTTGAGACACTATCAAGGGAATATTGTGGTGGAATCAGTTGATTGCACCACAGTGCGCCTTCCCTATTTCGTGGCAAGCCTTAATAAATAGATGCGAAAACAGAGAAAATATAAGTTACCAAGGGGGGATGAATTGAGTGGATCGTGTGGGGTTGGGTGTTGAGAACGGCGGCGGCGACAGTGCGGGGCCACAACAACGATCAATTGCGAACAAAGGCGGTGTCTAGGGCGGGGTGGGCAAACAGCGATGGGTGAGGGGTGTCGGGGCACTGCTCGCACTTGTGCATTTGTGCTTCTGGGCGATCCCGGGCGCTCAACGTGAAGGGCAAGTGGTAAGGCGGGGCGTGACAAGGTTGATTGGTTTTGATCAAACTGAGTGTCGGCGAGACATGCTAAGAGCGACGAGTGGAGGGGAGGGTAAGGCACCACTCACGGGTGTACATTTGCGCCCTTGGGCATTTCTGGGTGCTCAATGTGGAGCGCGACAGCGGAAGCGGGGGGCGCGAAGGAAGCAATCATTTGCAATCGAATGGCAGCACAGGGGCGCGGCGGCCTAGCAGAAAGCGGTGGAGGGAGTACTGGCACACTACCCAGTGCCGTTTATTTGGTGATTCAGAAATACCGGGGTGTGAGCGTCAAGAGCAGTTGCGGCGAGGGCAGTGGGCAAAGAATCAATTGATTACAATTGATCCAGGTATTGACGGTGGGGCGCGCTGGCAACGATGGGTAAAGGGGGGGGGAGCGGGGCATCGCTGGCAGGTGTTTGTTTGTGTCCTTGAGCAATTCTGGGTGCTCGATGTTGAGTGCGACAGCGGGGGCGGGGGCAACAACGACAATCAATTATGATCGACGGCAATGACGAGGGCGGTGGCAGGTAGCAAGGGCGGGTGCAAAGGGTAGTGGGGCACCATCTGGGGGGTTTGTTTGTCGTTCTGGCGTCTGGACATGCTTGACGGTGGATGACGTGGGGGCGGCAGGTACCTACACACCCATTAGGGGCCTTCTAATAGTTATTAGACCTAAATGAACAAACTCACCAAGTGAAATAAGGACCTGTGGGACGTTGGAGCGTCGTTTGAAGGCTCTTCCTTCTCCCTTGACGGTGGCGGCAGAGGGATCAGTGATGATCTCAGCACAATCGATGGTGCACGGAGCTGGCCTAGAGATGTTCGTGGGTGTTCAGGAGTGTGTGCGTGACTCGACAATGCGGTTTGCGAGTGAGTTGAGGTGTGTGGGGTGCGGGGGGTGCGAGGAGGATGCCGACGACGACGGGTGTTGATGATGATGTGGCTATGCGCCCGGTCCGGCAGTGGATCAAAATGGCAATTTATTCCCACGGGATGCAGAAAGTGGACATTTTGATGGCAACCATTTTCGGTCTACAACACTCTTTTACATACGTAAAGATCGTAATTTTTAGAATATTCTTGTCTTTCTTCATCATTTTCTCCCAAAAGGGTGGACAGATTGAACTGATTTCTGCATTTTCATGTAGCTGTAACTGAGATCTTTCATATGATATAGGTTTTGTAGCCATGGCCGTAGGTACTTGTAGGCTACATCACTGTTGACCAAGTAGCCAGGTTGGCCGAGATGATGATTACGCACAGTACCACATTGTTGGTCTGCTTGCACTTGACTTGTGAGCACTTTGACAAACTTTAATTATTGCATTCATTTTCATACCTCTTCCTGCTTCAGCATGTGCTCTGAGGTATGCATTTCTGGAGTGCAATTTTGATATATGCACTTGCACTGACAGAATCACAGCTTTCCTGTGCTTACAGTGGATGAGAACCATACACTTGCCATACACTTTGTTGCAAGCAATCGAACTAATGCTGGAATTCTGTATCCTGGGATATTTTCTTGGGTGTATTTGACTGTAGCAAGAATGTATTTTTTACCAAATTTTAACAGACTAGAGGTACATAGAATGAATATTGTGCTGAGTCGTACAGATGCAGGGATTCTCTAGTGATTGCCTGTTGTGGTGCTGTGGTCAATTAGCAACTATTCATCAAATATTGATCTTGCTTCCAGCCTTGTGATTCTCATCCACCATACATGCTACAAAGCCACTGCCATCTGTCACTCACTGTCAGTTGTTGGAATATTTAGTTGACCCTGTGTAGTATTAAAAATGATTGCATTCCACTGCACTTTTATTGTTATCTTACCATTCCTATTTTACCCATGTTCCCCATTTATTCACTGTAGTTACAGTACTAGGACTCATAGGTACTTAACAAGGCCATCTGTATGTAGTATGCTATGCATTTACCCTCCCCCTCAATTGTATCTGTGCCTGCATTTTTCCTCCTCATTGCAACCTTCCAGGACTCAATTCAACATCAGTATGGCTCACAATCCTTGCACCTCTCTTTCCCTTGATGGCATCACATGCAACCATTCCACACCACCCACATCTGCTTTTACTAAAATTAGTAACCTCACTTTACAGGTATTCTCTGTATATCAACATATATCAATACACTTTGCCAGTGATTGGTATGTCATAGTCATTGGACCCCACTGTGATACTGGATAGCATACCAATTTTAAGAGTTCTGTGACCTGTGACTGGTATATATGATTTCTATTGGAATAAAAGGTGACTCTTGGGTGACTCTGGGGACCTAATATATGTAGCATGGGAAGCTGTGGAATAAAAGCACAAACACAGGCTCCTAAGGACATGGTAGCAGTACTGAGTCACCTTCAAATTGTACATGGTTCCTTGATATCTTGAACCAAGTCCTTCCCAAGATTCAAAGCTTAATTTGGGACATTGACTACAAAGGCTATCTCAACCTCTGCTATGGACTGACTGCCAACTGTAATCAGGATATGTCCTCTCTGACCCAAAGAATCTTATACCAATAGGCAATACTAGTCTGAATAACCTGTCAAATTAAGCTTTCTTACAAAATATGCTTGAGTAAGTTCCGAATCCTGATCCGTGTATGCCGTTTTCAATGCCGCTACATTTTTGTAATTCCGCAAGTTCAACAAGAATTTTATAATTACTCATTTTGTAAGCTTACCATGACTACTACATCGAAGACGCCATCGCTTCCATCTATCAGCAGCTCAAACAGAGACTCTGTTCCTCTTTCTGTCTTACCTCGTCATGACTATAATGCCAACAGTGACATGACATTGGCAGAGCGTGCAATCTATGGTGAAACTTTGCGTCACACCAAGTCACTGGCAGGTCAAGGTGCTCCCAATTCCTCTTGCATTGCATGATTCAAGTCAGTTGACCAGTCTTGTTTAAAGCAGCAGCCACCACAGCAAAGAAGTCATCCCTGAGTCATGTGCCCCCCAGCTCAAACCCTCATTTCAAAAACTGCGCACATGTGTCAGGAGGGCCCATGGACACTTCAATACTTTCTTTTCTCTCTGTTGGGAGAAAATGGCCTCATCAACCAACATTCAAGTCAGGACTCTCAGTGCCGAGGTCCTTAACCTCAATACCACCATCAACAGCCTCCAAGCAGAAAAGGAAAAGCTTTGCATACGTGTTACCTCTTTGGAGGACACCATTTCTGATGGAGAAATGGAACGCCTCCTCCAGGACACCCAGTGGCGGCAGATATATGCTGCTAGGGAGAGCGCACACATTGAAGAGCTTCGATGTGCATGTAAAGAAAACTATGCCCTTCAAGACAAGGTCAGGGCTCTTGAGGAGAAATTACAAATGATGGAGGCTCAATAATGACTTGCCACCATCCTAGTTCAATCAACTTCAATGCTTTGATAGTCTTCTAATTTACCAAGGATATTATTCCAATATTATTCATCATATGTTTTGGTGTTGCTATTACATTCCCACTCATTTCACACAATTCCAATATAGAGTCTAGCTGCCCAAGATTATGACATTTCCACCTGGGGAGGTAGTGATACTGTGCAGTTGTGTGCCTGCATGGTGTGGCTGTCCCTCAAGTGATGATGTGCGTGCCTCTGCTCTGACCTCCAAAATCCATTATTCCCATGTTCACATACCTAATTGATACCTAACTGCACTGCCTTCAGCTCACTATCCTGCATATTCTGGCCCTCCTCTCCATTCCCAGGCACCCCAGTCCTCCATTTTACTCACATTCCCATACTTCTCTCAGCACCCACTACCATATTTAGCAGTATTTCGCTTTGGCGCATCACTTTCCGATGCTTGGTGCATCTGTGCAGCTATTCCCACAGCCCATCAATGCATGCCTATTCATTGAGGAACAGTGTTAATATGATAAAATAAGTGAATACTTGCTGGTGCACACTATTTATGCTATATCTCACTTGTTGACAGAGCAACATTCACCAGATAAACCATGAGAATTGGCCAAATAAGAACTTGATTTGGAAGGGAAAGGTGTAAGTATAATGGAATAACAGAACAGAATAACACTATCTCTCTATGTATTTAGCCATTCAAGATTTGCAAACATCATTGGGCTTTACATAGAAATATATTTTGAACAGTATGAGTCAACACATAGAACTGAAATCTTGTCTTAGTAGGTATGATGCAAATACCAAGGACGTGAATGTGAACAAGAACAAGATGCAAGCGAGAATGCGACAAGAATGACACCCAGTGGAATGAGAACCGACAACTGGCCTTGCAACAGTAAAGGGTGAGAGCTTGCGATGCAATGTGCATCTTGCGCATTGGAGTGTACCTGGGTGGATTAACTGCCTACCACCCAACATCGAGTTAAGGTACTTATACATATTAAGATTGGCTATAAGTGAAAAAAAAATGTGAAGAAAATACCGTAATGTCCATCTTGGGACTGGGTGCTCACGTTGCGGAGAAGCGAATCTACGTGTGTTGAGCATGAGGAAGGGTATGAGCTCGTATAGGCGCGACGCAACTTGGCTGGCGTGACCGTAACGTTACACATGCTGAGGACGGTTGTTGTGGGCGCCTATACGTTGCGAGTGTGGTACTCGTGGTCGACAAGCAGCATTTGATTCCATGAAGTGGGTGAAGTTGGGTGCGTTAGAGATTGAAGGGTCGGAAGTGTGGGATTGTTTGGCATGTGCAGAGTGCGTAAGGGTGCGTGGGCGTTGCTGTGATCACGCGTGCGCGTTTTTTGAGGCTCAGGACAGACTCCTTCCCTACATTGGGCCCTTACCAGGCACACTTGCACCACATCAATCCGGAGAGCGTCATCAGCAAAAGTGTCAAGTCAATACCACGCATTGTGGTCAATACATAGACACCCTGACTTTGTACCGCAATGTATATGAAAGTAAGTCACTACAATATTAGTCTGCTCTATGCATGGACGCACTAACTTCCTTGTAACTTACGGCGCCAATTGTATAGCATCAATAAGTAAGCGGCTTCTAATTATAGCTGAACAAACTTTGTAGAATGTTGTATTCCCATGTGAAGTGGCCTGGTAACTTAGTATTCCCTTTATATTGTCCAGGGAAGTTATACATACGATTCCATATTCTTCCAGCTTTGTCTGGACGTGGCTCTGGCAAGGCTCAACACTTAAGCGTGACGCATTGTCACGACTTTGCAACACCGCGACGCGCGTCGCGCTTGACTCACATCCACTTGCTTTTAACCACCACACACCGAGAACGTTCATCTTCCCTCCTTCGCCCCTCTGCCCACCGAGCGCTGTAACAACGGTAGCAGTGCGGTCCCATCTCGCCTCCCTGTACATACCCGCCGATGTTGCTTGATCAGCCTCGATCTTGGGTGATGGAGCTTCAGATTGAGTACCGCGCCTTGTTGCATGACTTCCAGTGCTCTCCAACAGCACGGTAATCCTTCCTCTGCATGGGAGTACCGCAAGCGCAACAAGTCTTCGCATTGTCACAACCAGAACCATCTTGTTTGCTGCCATTCCCCTGTCTGTGTCTTTTCACAATACCAACAGCTCATTCAAACGGACCCAACACCATTAAATACTTGAGGAGTAGAGGGGAAATGCGGTTCCTGTTTCCGTCTGCTTTGTAAGTGTTTTTGCTAGAAAGCAGGTGTCGCTCACTGTGCGGACGAGCGGTGTTGGTGGTCCTGGAGGAGCCATCCCTTCCCCTGATGCAAGTCCCTAATTCCAGTACGTCATTTATCCCTCCAAGCCCCAATCAAAGCCGCATTGAACGGTCGTACTGCTAGACGCTTGTGTTGATCTTGTCGTCGTCTATGTAAAGTGAGTTTACACATGCGTATCGTATTGGAATTACTGGAATATCAATCAGGGTGTAGTAGTTATTCAGACAGGTTTCGATTTTTCTCGATTGAAATAGCCGGACAAGTGCAAGTATCGATTATTGGGGCTTGAATGAAATCCTAAAAATCAGAATTTTTGACAGCCGTGTTCTTGTAGTGGTTGCATCGACGCGTCGTCAATCATGTGCAGGTTCGGCGCTCGCTATGGGCTCCAAGTTGCCCCCAGGGAACAAAAGGTGAGCGCTATGGTGTGTATCCGGTGTGGTAGCATCGCATATATGCGCGTTTTAGCGTTAGGAGAAGGCGCGAGGCAGATGTGGGTGACAATATTGAAATATCAGGGTACCCGGTAAAATGAGTAGCAATACTATACGTACTGAATTGTATTCATGCTCGATAATTGACAGAGTTCAAGTTGGCTTCAGTGTGCTTGACGTGATTAGAACAAGCATCACGCAAGGGCGTCATTTCTGACATACCGAGGCTGCTGGGCCTTGGCTTGACAGTGTTATGCAGGACTTCATACCTTGGCTTGGCTCAGCTTGCAAACTGTCAAGCCGCTCGACAACTTGGCTCCACAGTTGCTATATTTGGAAACACGCATCAAATTCAACATGTACGCATCAACAGTCATCGTCGATAGAAAGTGCTCCAATACGCGGCAAGTACAGCGATAACAACTCTGCAATGTACGGAATCTAAATAAACATTTATGAGACTGAAATAAACAACCTGCTGCAGGTACCAGCCGAGTTCTTCATGGATTCAATAATCTCAAGGCTTGTAATCAACCCATTGACCTCTCCAAGGTTGGCTAACTCGGGTAGATTGCGCATAACATCACTTGGAACATCTACCTCTGAAGTATCGCATTCTGACAGACGAGATCATTTTTGGAGCTCAGGCGCTAATCTCAGAATCCAAACCTTACCATCCACAGCTGTTGTGTCATCAGTAGGCGCAGCTGGAATCATCTACTATGGCGTCAAGTTTTTGCTTCGCAGAAGTCACGTTCCCACAAGAAAATTTTTGGTCTCCTCATCGATTTTGATAAGCTCGAAAATACTCATAAATGCCATAGAGTCTTGACATAGAGCACTGAATGTGGTTTTGCACAGGAACTCAGGCGGCTGAATCACGATTGCCAAAGACAGTGGTGCCTTACACACCTCCAGCGTTGTTTAGATGCTGTATATCATCACTATGTACAATGGTTTACTCTACAGGTCAGAAATTTCGATAAACAGTCGAATTTAGCGCGTTATGTGCGCGTCTCATTGCGTTGGCGGCACCGCCTTGCCGACTTTTGATGCGTGGTTCAAATAAGGAGCGCACATCAGTGCGTGCCACCTTGGCTCCACAAAAATGGAACAAGCCAAGTTGAGTTGAGCTCAACCGTCAAGCGGCTTGAACTTGCGGCAACACTATGTTCGACCAAATATTTTTGGAATACCTAGCAATGTCCAATTGAGTAGTCAATGTATTTCGATACAAAATGGTCTACAAACTTAGTAAGCTTTGTGATCTATGTCGTCAATTCATTGCTATGTATTCCAGGGTATAGAGGCGACGTTTTTGCTGATGGTTGATATCCCAGGTGTGCTTGAACAGGATAGCTATGGTGTGCGGCGAGCGCTCCAATATTACTGACTTGGAATGCTCTTTCCGACTTGGTGTCTTTCAATAAATAAGGAAGCCATAATTAAATTGCGTGACTAAATTTTAGGCTAGTATACTGCTGTATAAGGTACGTTCTTCTCTGTGCACTGAGTGCTCATGTAAGATGAACTCATGGCGATTGGGGAAGATTGACCCAATTTGCAAGGCTCATATATCCCGGTCTCCAGAGAGCGTATCCAAACGATCCAATTCGTTCCGAAGCTCTGCAGAAAGGCGGTCATAGACCTTAGATGGTGGAAACCACCTCAGCACTGCTAACCCGGATATTGATTTTACCCTTGACAGCATCACATACACACCTTGTCCTTTGGCGGTATATAGATCGACAATAACATTTGTCAAGGTACGCCCTTGACTCTTGAAGTCTGTGTAGGCATATGCCGGAACAAGTGGGAGTTGCTTCCTTGTAAAACCCTTCACAGTGGCATGATTGCTCACTTTTATCGTGAAGTTAATTCTTGTTGCAACGGGAAAAATTGGCACGACGTCCTTTTCAAGATGTGGAAGGTGCATGCCACAGCCAGGTATGAGAACGTAAGCCACCACGGCAACCATGTTACCATCAGAGTCTTCGTTGTGGTAGACAGATTGTACCACTCCCTCAGAGCCATTTACTACGCCATGAAAAAATGCTATATTCTCGGTGACCATCACTTTCATCCCATTAAACAAGGGCAGTCTGCCAAATGCATCGTTATTGCTGGAAGACGGAATGTTCCACAACCTATTTCAAAGGCCGATCCGGACAGGAACTCTGTCCATTGTATCCACTGAGTGGTACAGGTTCACACTTTTTCTCAAACGGGCCGCATCGTAGCATATTCGCTTGGCGTTCAAAATATCCCTTGTCACTTTGGTACCAACAATGATGGGAGCATCGTCAAATTTTTGCAAAGTGGCTTGATCGAGTTTTGATAAGACACGATCCAGTAAATAGTTCCAGTTGTTACGAGATGCAACTCCTGCTGCAATCCTTGGGTCAGGAACACAAATACCAAGTCTTATTCTAGATAGAAACTCGGCATAGTCTGGGTCCCCTGCTTGTCTGTGATTCTTTACCAACTGAACAACCTTCTTTATCTGCCTCCACAAGAGCACACCATTCATAGCACTAATACCATCAATGCAACTTGCTGTCTTGAATGACATATGTTCGGTGATACGATGGGAGTACAACGCAGTCTGTGCAGGCGGTTTGAGTTGACCGAAGTCCCCCATGAAGATAACATTCACTCCACCGAATGGCATAGAACAACTATCCGGATGATGGTACTTGGCCTCTCGAATTCTGTTTGAGAGCTCGCTTAGGAATCGAGCACCAATCATGGATACCTCATCGACAATTAAGTAGCGCACGTCTTTCCACATGGAGGTTAAATGTTCAAGGTTTCCTCCTTTTCTCCGTGGACCGACAAAGGCAAGGGAGTGCAGTGTCTGACCTCCTATCAGAACGGCTGCTATTCCTGTCGGCGCTCCCAGTAGCAACTGGTTACGGATGCCTAGGCTAGAAAACAGCTCCACAATAGACTTTATAACATGGGATTTACCCGTTCCTCCCACTCCAGAGACATACATCAAGAGTTGCTCTATATTTCCTGAGACCAAATGATCTGCTACAAGCTTGAAGGCCTTCAACTGCTCGCAATTTGACTCCAAATTCATTTTTTCAATGACATTCTGCACAATATCAGCAACATTTTTACCACCGCTTCGACTAGGGAACCTCCTTCGCAACTGGTTCTCCAGGTCAATTGTCATGATTTCAACCTGAGGCTCAACAACAACTTGTATCCGGTTTGAGGCATCTGTAACGTGGGTTTCCGGAATATCAGCTTCCGGTCTTCTCCTCTTGATTTTTTGCTCGCGCATGAAAGTCTGATCAGATATTATTGTTGGTAGATCGTTGACCGCTACCTCCCGGGATCCAACCTCCATGTCCTGATCCAAATCAATTTGTGTTGGGTCATAACACCGGTCTAATGCTGATACAACATCATATCCCAGACGAGAAGCAGTAATGTTATTCAACATGGCAATATGCATCAGGGTTCTCTCAGTGCATTGATAAACATCCTGCACTACGCTATTTCCGGCATTGACTCCTATGGGAACTTCATTATCCGACCATAGCGCATTGCCATCGTCGTCAAACTCGTCTGTAGGGCTAGGAAGATGCATATCGGCGCGCGCTACGAGGCCATCAAGATCAGTAACGCGTGTACGCGATCTTTCTGGGACTGTTCCTCGAGCATCTTGACTTTCAGAGAAGGCATTCATATTTCTGATGATCGTTTGATGGATTGGCGACAGCTCTACTTTGTATCTCTCATAACATTCAAGCCATGTCTCGTGGTCATTTTTTATATCCATCGGGTTCCTCCAAGGTTTGAACAAAATCAATATACACTTGGCCCATTTCTCCCTAGTATCAGATGATCGTTCCGCGTTCGGAATTGCAGGTCCCAATAGGACTGGCACATGTGGGTGTCGCCGATGGTTTAGATGGTGTGTGCTTCTCTGTGGATGATCCCAGCTCGAGAAAGACCCTGGAATGTCTTCAATCTCCCTTGACAGAAGTAGGCTCTTGGGTATGGAAGTCTTGCATGTGGTTGCAGCAAAGTCATACAGACACAGCAAGTCGAAAGACTGTTCTTCGTTTCGGAACATATAGTCAAGTGTTTGTGTGGATGCCGTCACAGAATCGCTTCGGATGTCAACGTTCATAGGTATATCGCTGTCTAGAGCATCGTTCCTGGCATCTCCAATCTCTTCCTCCTCATGAGATGTGGCCGAGTCAACATAAGACAACACTTGGCCCCAGTTCAACGTACTAAATGTCTCGGAGGTGTAGTGATCTCCTCCGCCAATCAGCTCGGCCATTACTTGAGGCTGGGAGATCTCTTGTCTGCCCATCATGCTATTAACGGCCATGATCACCGCACTAGTGTTGAAACTGGCTGTGAGCCCGTCCACTGTCTCTGCTATCTTTTCGCCAACCTTTCCAATCGCATATTTCAAGGCAACCATGCCCACATGCATAGGAAGGCTTGGCTTAGTGACGTAATTGGTGATGTAAAACACAAGATCGCGAGCAGCTCTACCTGATCCAATAAATTTGACCTCTGTGTTGCTTTTGAACATGACAGTCACCAAGTCGTTGTAAGCAGCTATGCGTGGATGGTGCCGCCGAAGTAGTAAAGCTCCAGTCTCAGGATCGAGAGATGTCAATTCCCTAGTCATACCATCCATTCTGAGGCGGCAATTCTGATCATTTCTGGGTTCTCCCCGCCTGAGATATTTCCAGCATGTTGCATTATGTACATGCCAGTTGTACTCATTCAGCAATTGGACCAGATAGTTATTGTACGATGTCCAATTAAGGTTTTCACCTTCGGAATGATCAAACACGAATGGGGCTGCAATTACCCCTGGATGCGGATTTCCAATGTCAAAATGTCGCACGCGCTCAGTTGGTTGTTGATTGAGACTGCTGGCCGGATTACCAATAGGAAACTCGCATTTTATAACTGATTCTACCCATTTGAATACCCTATCACGGTAGTTGTCCGACTCCAACATAGCATCTCTTAGCCCCTGAGGTGAAAGGTGACCCTCGAGCCAGAGTAGCATGTGGCAATGAAGTGTTCCCTTTCCCTGGGCCTCGACAGTGCCATAATAGGCCTTACAGATTCCAAAGACCCCAGGTTCCGGTGGAGAGGAGTTGAACTTCAGTGCCACCTTGATAAAATTCGTCATCATGAGATGAAAGAACTTCGCGCAAGCGCCTGGGTGTTGTGCAGCGAACAGACGTCGCTGCCATGGATCCATATCTTCTCCCCTTGATATGTCGTCTAAGTCTATATCCTCCCCCGCCAGCAATCGAACAATGGGACTATCCACATCTGACGGGTTCAATGTGATGAAGATAGTGGGTGGACCTCGATAACTAATCAATGCCCTTATTTGATTCCGTAGAAGCACCTTGTGTCCGTTGCTGCCTGGAATATGCCGGGCTATCATAGTCAACGATGCCATAACTTGCTGGGCCTTTCGTTCATTAGGGTCTGTTGGCTTGTACATTGGATCATGTTCGAATTTTTTCCCTAGCTCCAACAATGTTTCTGGATCAATAGACATCATATCTGCAGCCAGGCGGCGGTGAATAGAGGGTAATACGGAAAATCGAATACTTCGAGCAACAGTCATCTTCCGGATAACATTGAAGAACACAAAAGCAAACTCCGTGTCCCTCTCAAACAATTCGTTGTCTGAGCGCAGAAAGTGGCGGACTTGCTCTTCCAGCGACAATTTAATTTTTCACTCAACATGATTAAATCCTGCGATGCCCCAGGGGTCGAGATGTGGAAAGAGCCATGCAAGGATACTAGGATTCTGAAACTCCGGCACAGGAGTATTCCCAGTTCCAGAATAAAGGAAAGGCTTTTGTCTGCGACAACGTTCTAAGGCGAGTGCTTTCATTGCAAAGTAATTTGCTGCGGAAGTATTTCCATCTGTGTAGCCGACGTTCTCCATCAGCAATTCATCTGTTTCATGTTCTGCAGAGCTGCTGTTTCTGGGTGTATAGTCTGCTGTGGAGACGTCGATGACCTCGTCTGCTTCTATATATCCAATTTCGACAGAGCCTGGAATACCCTCATCTCCAGAGTCAAATAACTGGCTCAGATTTTGAGAACTGAATTCAAACACGTTCTCTCTAGGCCTATAATGCGGATTATGCTCCAACAAAAATTGAATCATAGTCTTTACTCGTGACTTTCTGACCAATACTGGAGAAGTTTTTGCACTCAGTATGGCATCGGCGCTAGGCTTTGTTGCACCAACAAACACGACACACATGGTGTCCCTTATTGTTGAGGTAGATGGAGGTATCTTTCTATTCATACGGATAGTGTCCAGTGGAACGACCATGATGTTTCCCCGAACACCCTTCCTTGCCCGCGAAAGGATCGCCTCCGAGGACTGACTATCGCTATTTTTTTTTGTCCCAGTACCTGCGTTAAATTTACAGCATATGTTATTGAACCGTGCGCGGGATATTATCTTTTTTTCGAATGGCGAGGACGCATCAAAGGCGTCCTTGATAGGAGTCGGAAGTGTAGAATGAGCTGTGTACAGAAAGTTGGCCAGTGCTAATCTCGGCATTTTACCAGCATCCAAGGACGCAGAGCAACTCTTGCAACAACGTAGCATCCCCAATGTATTTGTGTATTGAAGGCCTTTCCAATTAAGTATTGCCTGATTGTACAACTCAAATGCATATTCCACTGGCCGACAGAGAACCGGCAGTTTTGGGTTCTGCAATAGTGCCAACACCTGAGGTTCTGCATTTCTCCAGAATGTGACCCCAACGGAAGCTTTTTCACCACACACTGCACATACAACAACTTTCAGAGCTTCTGTGGACAAGTTTCTCTCCCATTCGGTCAAAAGACTCCACTTCAAGTCATCAGGGAGAACCGCAAGATGATCACTTGGACTCGAGGCACTTCCTGCATCCTCGTGACTTCCACCGTTGGGTCTGTCGGGTTGAGAACGCGACGGAGGTTCTTGCCGCGATCTTCGGCTCTGCTGGATAGCTGGTGCCAGACGAGCCGCTATTCCAGTCACAACACTTACCCCAATAGGAGGCACAACAAACGTGGGAATCAAACGAGGTTGGGGTAAACTCTTGAAAATCACAACGTGCGAAGGCCCGCACAAGGTGGAGCACTTATGCATCACTAGCTGATCAACCAATTGGCGCTTGTTTTGAGACCTATACCGGATGCTGTGAATTTCTGAGAGGCGATGTAAATCTTTCAGAGTCAAAAACTTGAATGTGGCGAGTAGAGTTGTTAACTCCATTGCAACAGCGATGCTTGTGATATTCCTGATTTCGGTCTCATATATGCTACCGCCAATATTTGTGTATACATTGACGAATTTGTAACATGTATTAAATCGACTTTGGAGTATTGTTCGCTCTTCCCAGCGTTGGTGCTCTCCTGACCATGTCCGAAGCGTCAACTCTGCAATGACACCGTTGCTTGTTAACCATACTGATTATAGCGCCAAATTCCTCACGAACCATTCTCTTCAAATCCTTCGTTGCTCACTACTTGACGGCTAGAATCCGTTTGAGCACGTCCCTGTACGTCTGTTGCCGTATTACGGTGTTCAGGTTGCTGCAATACAGTAGTCATCATAATGGGCGACCACAGGTAGTCAAGTCCTGGTCAATATATACTGGCTGTGCTCCGGAAGGCAACCAAATATGCCAGATATCACTTCCAGAACGGTTTACAAGAGCTTGGTGAGCACTTTTCGATTCCGTGCTGATCATCCGAGTCTGTCTACACATCCGAGTCATCGCCTCTTCTCGTACCGAGTATTCCATGAGATCTGCCGATCTGAGCCTACCTCTCACGAATCTCATTGGGAATGGCTACAGCACTTCCAGAATGTCTAAAACACATAAAAAAAACCTTTCTACTCAGCCACATCCAGGCGATCGGGTTCTTTCCGTTTCAATCGGGTTACCGCAACTTTCACGGTTGCCAGTCCCAATTATAGGGCCCGAATGTCTAAACGTTTTTTGGAGTAATTACATGACTTTCAGAGTGTCTTATACACCATATGGTACCTTGTTCAATAAGCATAAATACGCGGTCTCTCTCCAATGGAAGAGCTTAAAACTTCGTGAGGGTTCGTAAAACGGCAAGATGGACATTCCTGCAGAATCATCCAGCGAATCTTTGTTCTCGCCGGAGAACTTGCCAGCACCGCTCTGGCTTGTTCATGGCCGGCCTAGGTAACGTCGTAAAATACTGAAAAATTAATCATGTTCCAATTTTGTCAATAGAATCGCCATCAACCAAGTTATTGCCGAGCGATGTATGCACTGTGATCTGTTACTCATTTCTGCAAGTCATTGATGTCATCAGACCGTGTGGTATCGATACAGCAATCGTCTGGGAGGCACCAATTGCTCCATGTTGTCGGTAGCACACCAAGCAAAGCACATTTTGTCCACGTAGTCAAGGTCATCCAACGTAACCTCGTTCATGCCGAAACAATGCGCTCTCAGTTGAATTGGTTATACTCTGGCCGGGACCGCTTTGTGTGATTCAATAATCTTGCTTCAATCAAAAATCAATAAGTAACGTGGAATTCCAAGGAGGTCACACCTCCTTTGTGATTTTCTAGATGACAACAATCTCCATTATCTCGTCTTTCATCGCAGCTCTGTCACGCTTTCCAAGGTCCTGAGAAATCCTCAATTGATGCCTCTCCCTGAGCGGCACGTCAGGGAACTATTTCTACAATTGATCACCGCATTACAATGTCTGTAAAACTTGCCGTCTCAATTAACTCTTTACCTTAATATTGTTCCTCAGGTCTTCACAAGCAGGCTGTGATCCATAGTGACCTGTGCCCTGACAACGTAGAATTAATCGATGCATTTGTTACGACGCAGGCCGTTTACGATGCAGATACAGGAGATTTTACAAACAGGGTATGTTACTGACAGTGCTTCATTGTCATGGCTACACTCAAATGATTATTTCCAAATTCAGTCCGTACTCTCTTGTGTGAAAGTCCGATTATCATTCTATGGCGATCTCGGATTGCGGTTCACGGGATTTGGCAGAGATCAGTACCGCTCGCCTGAGGTTGTCTTCCGTGAGATACCACATTTGATTTTGTCTGTTTTCATTCATAATTAAATGACATGTTCAGGGCAGAGAGCCTCCGTTGACAGCGACTGTTTTTCCCTTGGTTGTGTCTTAGGCGAGATAATACTCGGGGATCCAGTCTTCCCACGCTGCGAATCTGGCCCGCTTTACGAGCAAGAAAAGGCACTCCTTTTCAATGCGATCTCCAGACCATTTTCTCAATCAATGGCTACCAGAGCCGAAACCTTGTTCCCCCGCACTTTTGATGAATTGACCATCAGGCCTATATGTTATAAGGGTATATCTCAGGAGACTTTAGCAAACATTAAGAAGGCGGTCCCTGTCCGGGTATGACTGAGATGTTGGGCTTAGACCAATGTGCTTACTACCTCGTTTCAAGTGGATGTTGGAAGACATGCAAATTGCGGAGGTTGTGGAAGGACTCGTGTGCACAGATCCGGAAGAGCGGAACACGTTGGAAGAGACATTGGCATCTGAATACTTTGCCGAAGACGATATGTAACGCAAGCCCCAGCTAAGCGACTGTCAAAAGAAAATCCTTGGGAATTTTAATTTCAAGCCGACACTGATCTTGACCCCTTATCAACCATTGAACGTTGAACGTTTGTCATAGGTACAGACTGTGTCTTCAATTCTGCTCAAGTACACACGTACTACATCACGGACACATCGTAAAAGTAGTTAGCATCGTCTCAGTGGAAAATGGCATGGCACTAGTGCACTGTGTGACTTGTTGATATTAAATCTTTCCCGTCCCATCTCCGGAGCCAAAGTCCCAGCCAACGGCGTCTCTTACGCCCTGCTTTGATACACAACCGACTTTTCTTTGATGAATCCATGGTTTCAATTTGGATCTGATACGAAGTATAACCTGACGCCGAATGACAGTACAGGTCTCCACCGTTGCCAAAGGTTCGTCATTCTGAGCAGGTAGTCTAAACTGCAGCCGCAGAAAGCAGTTTCTGTGTCAGATTGACTAGTATAAAGCATGCTTGAGGCGTCCGTGTCCCGCAACATGGAGCCTTATACATCTCTCCAAGTAATCGCACTCAGCAGCGATGACTATAGCACCCTTGATAAAGCTCTCAATAGCGAGTGGACTCATATGTCGAATACTCTATTTCGCTTGGTCCATCACATCGCCCCAAAGTTATCGTCTACTGAGGAGTTGCATTGGGCTGAAATATCAAACTTTGTTGTCAGTATATCACTTGATTGATTGTCATTTTGTTGTTAATTATTAAATAGGTAAAGTCGCAGTCACTTCAGGAGGCAATTAGCCAATTCAGAGGCACGAAAGTAACAATCCCTCATAGTCGTGAGAGGGCGTACGCATGGCAAGCCCTGCTGCGTTCCGCTCCGATTATCGTGTCCAACGTCGAGCTTCGATACCATCTCATTCACCACATGATGACTATGTTTGGCAGGCCAGAGAGAAATCGACTTCCGCCCACGCGACCGGCGACCATTGTCAACTCCATTAAACCAGTTATCACGGACCACAAGGCTATCTTCATGCTCCATGACATATTGGTCAATCAATGGACATACATGTCAGCGGAGTTCTCCACCCTCATAGCAAATATATCCAGGCAGCCACTGCACTGGAACAATCTGGGAGGGTGGGTTTGTCTGAGCCACAAGCTGGTAAGCGAATGTTCTGATATTATCAATGTTATTGCCCTGAATCCTTCCCATAGGCAGAACTCAGTGATTTGCAACGTGCCATTCACCACTTTGACGGAACTCAAGTCACCCTCGCTGCGAGCGCTTTTGAAACGCTTACGTGGTTTTCCATAATCCATTCCATTGCCCACCACTGTACGTGGTCGCGCCTCCGGCGCAAGGTTCTTTCTAGTCTGGTTACAATTGTCTACAAGGGATTGACTCAGGCCGTTAATCATTCACATGAACCGTCTGAAATTGATTGGTAGATGCGAGCTGATATATAGCAGATAGCAATGACGCGCAAAACATAATTCTAGATACAATCTAAATATACAGACTATATTTCAATGTTCTGCTGCAGTCGGCACACAACACCGAATTGTGCCTCTTTCCGCTAGCTACCACTGCTGCAAACATAGGTACAAATATCTAAAGATATGACATATCTTCACACGCAGGCTCACACGAAAGCAATATAACTGTTCTAAGGCTCATATAATCCGTGAATGCGTTCCTCGAGATGGCGTCGCAAGTTCGAGGTGCGGAGTTATCCGGGGCTTCGTGAGTTGGTGACAAGGTCGGCCACGTATTGCGGGAAGAGAGGGAGAGTGAGAGAGTGACGCGATGATTAAGTAGGAAGATAGTGTACCGCCGGTGTAGGGCAGCCTGTGCCCCTACTCTATAGTGTCGCAGCTTGCTGAGGGACCCGGAAGGTGTCGTATTCGCGCCTACTCTGTAGTAGAAATAGCTGTCATTCTACAAGAAAAATGGTAATCCACCGTACACTGTTCAATGATAGGCGTGTCTATGAGGAACAATAAGACGAAGCGCGGTACAATCCATCTATTTCAAGATTGAAGCTCATATAGTGCTGCGCAGCGCAACAGCGTGCTTCAACTTAGAGTCGCACTTGACGTGTATCAAAAATTATATTGTGCTCATCGCTCTACCTGCTGGGTATCATGTTTTACTGGGGTCACGGTTTCTCGTCATGCCAAATTGTACTATCTGTAAGCGTATCATACATGTCACGCCATTGGTCTCATGTCAGAATCTTTATAGCGCCCAAGTGGGAGGTAGGCTTTGATGTCTCCTCTGCTGAAACACATCTAGCCGGGATTGGCCAATGGGATGCGGCATCACCAGCATCGAGTTGGACGTATCTGCTTCATTTGACAGCAACACCGGTGATTCCTGACGTCGACACGTGTATATGCTGGTCAATATGTCGAGCATATCGTTCAAAACGTCGGGATATTCAGCTGTGGCAGTCAGCGCTGTGAGTGTTGTCTGCCAGCCCCCAAGCTCTTCTGGACTGACGAATTTGTGCACAGAAACCCTACATACAACGTGGATTGTGTCACGAAGCTGCACCATATTGACCTACACAACATCAATGTAATACATTTTTGTCACATAGAGGCACATACCAGCATATCTCTCAAGCAATCCCAATCGCCGGGCGTATCCCACGCATCATGCCCATCATCCGCTATATCATCCAGAAGGGACCCAAACGCGCACGTATCACGCTCCCATGCTTCCAAGAATATTATTGACACAATCCCCTTGTCCGACGGCCGCAGTATGATCGACCTATGTTCTTCATATGCAAGACGCCAAGGGAATAATACCTCTCCTACACCACCCATTAATGGATATACCTGACTCCGGAGGTACTGTAGAAGAGCTCGCCCTTCGTTATCAGGGACGATCTTGTCCAGTAGCGCCCTCCACAGATGCTTCATATCTTCATGTAGAATCATCCGACCACAATCAACTCGAATGAGCACTTGCTGGAGCTGTGTAATATCCTCCTAGAAAACGTCAATTCATCGCTCAAGAAATGGTGAGTTGTACACTCCCATACCATTTTGCATAAAACTCCTGCCCAATTGCCAATATTATTCCAATCCGAAGCGAGATCTGAGAGCGCATTCCGCATCATATTCCTCAAAATATACGTCTGATCCTGCCACCGTTCCGCGCAAACTTTATGCATAGTATATTCGTCGATAGGGCGCAAGACTCGGACATGTTGCAAAAAATCCTGACCCATGACGCATAGAGGTGGTCGAAATGGCCTTTTCAAAATGAAACCCGGCTAAACACAATCACACATATACTTATTCATGGTTCGGCAAGTGCGTTCGTTCTACAGCTCATACGCCCATGCTGTCGCAGTCTACTTGAACGGAAGTTTCAAACTCCGGATACTACTCCTTGGTAACCAAAAAATATCTACATTAAGATCTCCGAACCGCTAGACGACAAAGATTACCGCGCTGCACGGCAATTTGTCCAACGGGGAACATGGTATCTAATTATAGACGCCGATCATGAAATTCCAGGGTGTTCGTGTCAACTGTCAGTAATCTCCAGAACAATAAGCGGGCAACAGGCAATACCCCGACTTGCACCCCACAACCCACAGAGTCTCCTCCGGACCTTGATAGTCAAACAAAATCATTGCAACGGCTCTGTGAGTGAAACTTGACAACAGGCGATAGGCAACAGTTTGTGTAACGCCAGTAATCCAGCTGACATCCGGGTAGTTATGTGCACCCGTATTGCTCGCTTGGTTATTTCAGATGGATCTGCAGTCGAGTCCCTCAAACGGTGGGTATTCCTGGTGTCAGACACAATGTACCGGCCCGGAGCAATACGAGGATTCGGCGCTCTGAACACTCAACCAACCCTAGTTGTGCCTAGACGTAAGAATGTGATGGACCGTCTATCAGTGTTAAAAATGCATGAGGACAGCATACCTCGAGCATAGATGACCTCTGCAGGAAGACGAGTGGGATTATGACCGTGAAAACCCATCCCGCGTAGCCGCCTGAATCGTTGAGACGCGCAAATTTGATAGAGATTTAATGTTGAACAGCAATTTGTACCAGATTTCATGCTAATTGAAATGACGAGGTATCGTGCCGTCAATATCTAGTAGACAACGGAGGGGCAAAATTACCCTACAAGGTATCCCTTATACCCCGCCCACCAAGTCTGCGAACGATAGAAATGTACGTCTAACTGCTCACTGATGGACGTTCCTTATGAAAACTCAAGAGTATCCCATTCGAAGAGGGAGGACAGAACATAAAAAGACGTTTCGAGACAAGATAAGCACCCTTATTCGGTACTTTCTTTCAGCATAGTTTCCTGACTTAAGGAATGCAGACATTGTAGCTTTCACGCGCCCAGACCACAGTCCATTCTCCACACCAGCACCAAACACTGAGCCACTCCAAGAAACAAGAACTAATAAATATTTCCACCACACAATGAACAGACATATTACTTCGGATTGACTGCTGTCATGCGTCTGATGACGCCCAAGCAGTGGCATACTATTTACATTCATGGCTCACTCGCACACCAGGTAACATGCTCTACTTCCTCGACTTTCTCCTTCCCTTTGGCTTAAGAATCTCATGCCCTGGCTCCTCCATGTCTTCATCTACCTCACCAGCTCCTGCGGATTCAACAATGACCATATCTTCTTCATTGACCGCTAATTTCCCGATTCTTCTCTTGATAGATTCAGCTGAGTGTTGAGATAGGCTATCATCATCGTCATCAGTAATCAGCGGGTGCATGTCATCGTCTTGCTCCTGAGCGTGACTCCCCGCAGGCACCTCTGTTTCGCTGCCCTCAACCTCAATCAGTTGCTTGCCTATCCCAAGGCGCTCCGCATTAGGATCGCCATCAAGCCATCTTGAAGCGGCATAAACGCTGGCATCATCCCTATTGCTCCTTTCGACCAGAATGAATTCATCAGGGAGTATCTCCGGCCACCACTCTGACTCCCCAAGAATAAATCCGAGACGAAAATTGATCACAACTATGTCACCTTTGTGGAAGGTGGGGGGATCGTTATCTAGGATGGACGATGTCCCGCTCTTTTCATTATATTCGACATGAGATGGAAACGGCACATTCAAGTTGAACTTCTGGGGCGATGGTTGATTTTTGATAGCATCAATCAACCACTGGTGTACACCGTTCAGTTCTTTACCCTTAATTTCAGTATAGCCATTGCCGGGGCCACAAGTTACAAATAGTTTGTGTTCGATCATATACCTGCCGTTTGTCGTCGAACCGTTTTGCCAATCTTTCCGGGGTTTCTTGCCCAAGTTGAAATTCTCATCCGCTTCCAGATACTCCTCCAGCGTCTACAACATATATGCTTAAGCCCTGGATTCATTACGGGTCCAGTTTTATAACAAAAGTCATGCACCTTGATATTCTGGACAAATCCATCATCCAGATTAACGTCAAACTGGTAGGCAATCTTGCTTAAATATGATGACATCTCTCTTTGCCTTAAGCAACGTTATAATCGGTTATCGGGCCGATTGGACACAATGCACCGGAATATGCTTACGGTTTGTAATAGCCTTTATTCGCCGTAACTGTAGCAGGGAGATAGTTGCCAGCTGTCAAGTTCGCGTTCGAAGACCAGCAAACCGGATACGTAAAGACAATCGGCCTTCCTGTATCCCTTCGCACACACTAATTCGAGAATTAGCCCATATCACACTGACGCTCAAGAGCTATTGCTTGTACCATCCACCGTCTTGAATTTATTGGAATCATCTTGAAAGGCTCAGTACCGTCCTGTATGGACCGAGCGACGGTTGCAAGCTGACAGTGACTCGTAATAAATTTTCGCTTCTTCCACGTTCGCAACGAGGTGAGTACTTTCTCGTCCATTGCTGGTCCTGTGGGGTTCTGATAACCTCCAAAATGGCAAGATTGACTACCTTATATAGCATTATATAGCAGTCACTACCCGGAAAATCGAAGGTCCCGAGATATTAGTTGCCAGGCATGTACCGTAGCCATAGGCACAAAGTTTGACAGTCTTAGTTCATAATACATCCCGCGGTTCCAAATGAAACATGTCCGACAAACCGGTCAACTCGTACTTCCTGAATTAGAATTGAAACCACTGTCACAGTCATAATATACTAGGTAGAGTGTAGCATCCGGTTCTAAGCCCTCCGGTCCTTCTTCATAGATCACATCTAGATCACATCGGGGCAACATTGGGAACCTGGCAGCTCATACGAGGTCAGATTACATTTCCAAACGGATATTACCGACCCGACAGTCAACAATGCCTCATCATTTATATAAATCTGACCCACTCGATATATTGCAACGAAATTGCAAAGATATGAGTCGTGCCTCATCGTACGAGCGCAGACGCATTTGTCGTCTCATGACTTACCGAATCGCTCGTCGTCAACAGTCCCCTCACACCTACCCGAAGCCACGGGTGCGCCGAGATTTGCCACCATTGCCTCCCATCAACTTTGTAGGCATGATGACGGACACAGATTCCGACACATCTTCCCATCTAGCTTTCACAGATGGTACAGAAGGTAGGCGCGTGCGGTGGCATACTATGCTCTTATTCAAATTTACATTGAATGTATGAAGACCATGACCATCCACTGCCTTACGAATTAGAGGGACCCATGAGGCGAGACATATTCGATATGTCATTGGAGCTAGCGCTTGAGATACAAGTGCGGGTAGAGCAAACCGCCGCACTCAAAGTCAAGCTCTCAACCATGCTTGATCATATCAAACGCTACCTAGACCTCTAGTTACAGTGTCGAGTGTAGAACGAATATTTGGCTTTTGATGATGCTGACAAAGATGATGATCGAATGATTGTATAAAGAATACAAAACAACAACAAATAAAGATGGCCTTTTTCTGAAAACCTAGACTCCTTAGAGTCCAGGCATCATGGACGGCCGCGATCGGAGGATCTGACACCCCTTGAATCATGTTTTGGCAAACGCAACCATACGTTTGATGCTGAGAAGAATTCGCTTGAGGTCGATGTTATAACTTGTGGTGGGACAAAGATCATTGTCCTGTGCTTGTCCCGTTCGCAGATATCCGATTTTGAAAGCCAGTGAACAGTGCTGGTGAACCACCGTCTGCGATCCTTCAACTGACGCTGACGAGACATTGCGCTTCTGGCATTCAGCAAAACTCACTTCGAACCTTCAGCAAGGTACCGAAGACGGAGGCCTCTTGTATTAAGGAGACGGCAGTCGATTGAAGTCGTGATCCGACAGTGGCCAGTGTCATAGGGTGAGGGATGGCGATCTGGGTTACCTCTTGCGATCCACAAGGTGGTGTGCAGGTTCAGAGTAGATTTGTAAATAGTCATGAATTAATGTAATAAGACCGTGAACTCTAGAGAGAGAATAAAGTCGTACATGCATCCAGGGTCAAGTACAGGATTAAGCAACGTCTTCCATGGCCATGTTGCTCGTAGATGGGACCACAGGCCATCTGATCTCCGGCCAAGCCCAACTGTGCGCTCGGACTTCTCGACCGTGTAGGTTGGTTCCCGAAGTTGCTTTAGGCGGCGTTTGCGCACTTTGCTGTTCCAGTTGTGATCTTAGTGCTGCATTCGTCTAATAGTACCTACGTCCGGGTGAGCTTTCCTTCGAGTTAAGTCTTGTATATATTTCGGATTAGACACTCACTTTGTACACTCGACACAGTAACCTGGTCCACACCCATCGAGTTCTCGTACACCTCCTTGGCGCAACTCTCCATCTCACTACTGCCCTTTCCACTTCTACCTTATTTCCCATCGTCGTCGTCGAGGAGCGCGTCCACCAGCGCATCCCTCGGCACCTTGGGCCTCAGCTCCGGCAGGATGTACTCCGACGTCGTCGAGAGGTAGAACGGCGGGTAGGACGGGACGACTTTCCATGTGGAGTCGCTGGTTGATGTCGCTGCAAGGGCAGTCTGAGTCTTCGTCCTCTGAGTATTCGTTTCGTCATCCTGGGCCGTTTCCCTTGGCAGGACTGAATCCCGGAGGCAGGTTCTGGTGCCGGAAATAGACACAAAAAAGTTTGAACAATATGGAAATAGGATAATATAATGAAAGAATGACAGAGAGGGACTCACAACAGGCGCAGGCACCTCACTGAAGATCCGCGCATCTATTCCAAACACGGCACCAAATGCGGGCATGGTAGAAGCTGCTTTTGCCCCCATCCGCTCTGCGTTGAGCATGTCAGTACATTCCGCATCGAGACAGCGAGAGGACGACCAACTCACAGCAAACGGATTTACGTTTCCCAACATCTCCCCGCGTTGCTTCTCCCGCCTCAAACGCTCCTCCGCTTTGGCGCGATCCCGCTTGCGCTGCGCCTGCCGCACGTGTTTCTTTGCGAGTTTTTGGCTTTGCGCGTAGGCTGCGTTCGTTCGGATGCTACTGAAAGCGTGCACACTCTATAGACGAGTGTCAGAACAACAGAGTAAACGTGAAGCGAGCAAGCGTACCTGCGGTCATTGCGCTGGCATCCTACCTGGGCACAGCTTCAGATGTACAGCGCGCGGTCTATGGGGCTGTTCTCCATGGTACACCACATCTGCACCAACAGATCCATTGGACGGGCACACGACGTGTAATACGACAACTCGAGCGGGGATTCACGCAGCGGCAGCAGAGCCTATCCAACCACCCGTCTGTTCGATAGAAAGAGTAATTTTTCTCGCTCGAGATTCATGCAAGTATGGCTGGTTCGATGTTGGTTGGGAATGTGTATATATGGAAAAGTGACTGTGTGGGCACGGCATGACGACGGGGGATGCGCGTACAGAAAGACCGCCAATACGAGAGACGGCAGTGTCGATTCTGACCGCCTCGGTCTTGACTGCACCACCGGACACACCCAGGAGCATGGTGGGCTCCACCTGCGAGAGACTGTCGTCTGAATTTGAGTCTGGCCAGTCATCGTCCGTTCGTGAGGGAGCCATAACGTCCGTACGGGTTGGGGAGTAGGTATCGCAAGTCGAGGTAGTTTGAGGAAGGAAGAAAACGATCAGCATATGTCCCGTGATGAAGAGTGGGATGGGGTTAGTACAAAATTACAAGCTGAGACCATTTCGTGGACGCCTGGGAGGTATGGCGACGCGGGTTGGGTACTTCGCTCGAGGATGAAAGTGAGTTAGGTCGGCCAGACGGCCTTGCTGTAGGCTTGCTAAATGAGCGATAGATGCAGAGCGGGGAAGAGTGTACAGGGCTACTTCGTTAGGGCCGAAGGATAGAGGGATAGACTTCGCGCGTCGTCAACGGTGTGTAGGTCTTGCTGAAACTAACCACCATTGACCGGGACAGTTGTGATGCTATGAACCGGCTGGATATCAATCCGCGGCGCCTGTGTGGGTCGAAAGTATGCAGAAGATGTAACACTCGAGATAGAGTAGTCCAGGACATCGAAGAAAGGTGGAGGTTGAGGCGGGTGGCACCCAGCTATGGACTATGAAGGGACGTCTGGGTTGTCAGACGGGTGTCTGAACGCAAGCATGATAGGGGGTATACTGACTTGTGGCACGAGAGGGTCGTACAGAATGGAGGAGGACGTTCCCATCCTGTAGGGGTCCGGCGATGGAGCGAGAGGGCTGCCTCCTGATACGGCGGCAGTTAAAAGCGACGCGATACAAGGTGAGATGCGCTCGCTAGGTAAGCATGGTAGGGGCGCTTAGCAGGAGAACTGGGCCGGGTGTGGAGAAGTGGCCTTGCTACGCGTTGAGAGGCACGACACGTCAGTTTTTGTTGTGTTGGTCGGATGCGAGCTGTCGGTTCCACATGTTGATTCTTAAATCGAGAACGGATGAGGGTAGCGAAAGTGTGTAAGTGCAAGTTGAAGATGAGGATAAACTACTTTCCCACAGCCTCCTTTCCGCGATCATTGGCACTACAACTTCGCGTACCCACAACTCGACAGCTCGCGTCTCTCCCCTATCGACTCTTTCACTCTGCTCTCCGATGACTGGCACGTGTTTCATTGCGTCGCATCTCTTGTCGCCACCGACTGTCGCTCAATAGCCCATGGGCCACATTTTGCAATGTGCGTCCTACGACGTCGACTCTAAACCTACGGTCCCGACGCAACGCCAACGAGCGCCATGGATGTCTACCAAAAGCAGCACGGAAACCGTCACCTCGAGCTCTAAGCTGCCGGGAACACCTCAAACTCAAGGTCAATCCCGCTGCGAACAGCGTAGCGCGGCACACGACACTCCCTGTCCTGGATACCTCGCTCTCCAGCCCGCGCGCCACGGCACACGTACATCGTACAGCACAATTACTGCGCTGCCCTGGCTGGAACCGAGAAGAGCATGCAGACGAGGCACCCGGCTCGCGACTCTCGGATGTGCCCTGGCTACCGCACATACATGACGATGAGACCAAGCTGTGCTTCCGACACCGCGCCCGCACGCTCTTTTCACGGCAATCCAGCCTACCCTATCTACCCAACCCAACCCAATTGGACGCCATCCACCCCTCAAATTCTTGAGACGATTGGCTGCGACTAAGAACATCAACCCCCACTCCGAGGACAGTGAACCGACAGGCTGACGACCGCGGTGGACCAAGGCGCGCCAGACACTGAGTTGTTCTTTCTCCCAGAGAGCAATGCAAGTGCTCGATGATATGGTGTAAGTGACGCATTGACGCACCTAAACGAATCCTTATTTGGCAAATAAGCTGACGGCGTGCTCCTTCTTCTGTAGACGCGAGCCTGAGCGCAAATGGACCAAATTGAAACGGAATTCGGAACACGAAAGCTGTTAGGCACCGTCGCCTGTTTCGCCATTGGAAAACTTGAAATTTCGTTGACGCCTCCCGAATGACTCTCCACGGTAGTTAGCGACTTGGGAGTCTGCGAGCTATGACACCGGCGGTGTACCAGATACATACACATGCTTTCAGCGACTATGAAGTAGAGAACGAGCGACGTGAAGACCAGAGAACAAGAACTTCGGACGTGAAAGAAACCGAGGGTGCATACACAACGGTGAAAGGAGACAGGACAGGAGATTGAAGGAAACCCACGCTGTAGGGCGACTCGCGGGCAGCCAGACGCGCCATCCATTGACGCGCGCGCTATGGTACACACTACCGACACACTACCCCAACAATCGTCGTCAGCACGAGCTCGGAACTAAGCATCGCAGCCAGACGAATGTGGCTTCTGGACCGCAGTGCATACGCTATGCGCATCGACAAGCCATGGCCAGGCCGTATGATCCACTTTTTATCCACTGCGCTGCGGGACTCCGGAACGTACTCTACACTCCCCTCAGATCTACGCTCCCAACTTGACTTCATCCCGAAGCCGGAGTTGATTCCACGGATTTGCACCCTCATCGCCATCGCGCATCGCGCATCGGTTCTCGAGCCAGCCAAAATCCTCAACAAGACTGCTGTGGTACCACCGAGTACCATGCGCGATGGGCATTGATGCAACTGCGTTTGCACGACGCAGACATATAGGCCAACGACGAGGACGCGTCTTTGTCCAAAGACGACGGCGACCCAGCGAGCGCCAAGAATCCAGAAACGAGACTCGAGATTTGCGGATAACTGAGGATGGGGGCAACTGTAGACCTTTGAGCGAGCGAGCGAGCGGGTAGAGGAGAGAGGAGGGTAGCAGAACAGGCAGCCAGAGGACAGAGAGAGAAGGGGAGTGACTGATCCCTGTGAGTAACCTGCGCGACGAACGGCGCAGCTGGCATCTGTGAGGATGACCAGAGCATCAGAACGCTGACTCCTTTCTGCCTTCTTCTCATTTCTCCAGGCGCAGACATGTTGACGAGCATATAAGATCTACCTACCAGAGGGAAAATATTGTCGAAGATTGTCGCGAGCAATGATAGCAGCATCACCCCGGGATGATGACGATAGCCTTCGACGACGGGGTCTACGTGGTCAAGTATGAAGTCCAGCCAGACCGACGAAATGCGAAACGACACGAGGAGCTGAGTATCAAGGTGACGCGATGGTACTGGATATATGGCTGGGACCTGAGACGATGGGTCGCGACGAGAGCAGATGTGCGGGAAGCAGAGTGGATAAGTGGGTCAGAATAAGTAGACAAGTATGTTTCTTATGTACATCTCCTACATATTCTCCGCCGGCCTGCGGTGTACGTGCAGCTTAACGAAATACATGAGCATATGGCATCGACAAGCGACGGGCGCTTAGGGCAGATCATCCAGACTGGAGATTGGCATTTCTCGTTGTGCATACCTTCGTATATCTCTATCGGTGCCGTTTGTTCATATTTCTAATACATCATGCTCGAACCACTGTCCACATACCCGTCTGATCATCAACGCAAAAATTGGGCGAGAAAATGACAAGGTCGGTCATGTGTACTACCGCAAATACTTCGATATCAATATCTTGTCCTTTTTTTCATGTCCCCGGTTGGAAATATCTATCCTGATGGCCTATCACCACTCAGGAGGTGCGGGTACGGCGGTACGGCCCATCTCATATGAATTGTTAAGAAAGGATTATAGGTACTAGAACACAATGGGTACATAAATAAAAACGAGATCAAATAAGCGCCCGTGGATGGTCGAAGATGATTGGATAAAACTATTCATTGATGTAAGAAATTTTTGAGCTCGCAGAAGCATACGGATGTGCAGCATTGTAAGAAGTTATAAAAACGTTAAGAAACCGAGGGCTTTGGTATCCCGTCAGACTCGGGGTGTGCAAGAGGCCTAGATGCACTTCGAGGGCGAAGTAGCCCCTAAGGACTCAAGTATCGACACGCAGGGGATTGGAGAATCTCTCAAATCAATATCACGGGAGAGAGAGATGTCGAAAAGGTAATCAGAGCCGAAAAGCGACCATGATTGAATGAGCGCCTTGTGGGGTGCTCAGATAAATGCAGCGACCAGATGAGTCTCAGCGACCTTCGAACGAAAGCCGGCAGTGTTGAAGCGGACTCCACTGACCAACTCGATACGGTGGCCAGCATCGAGGATGGCGCAGGATACCGGTTGCTATGATGAGCGGTTCGCTCAACAGACACGAAAAATGTCGGGGATGAAATTCGCCGTTGCTACAACCAAATCAGAATCGAACGCGACGACGTATTTGACAAAACGTACCAGGTGCGAATCAGACTTTGAGATTATTTCTTGCTCCATCGTTTTTCGGACTTGACGCGGGCCAGAGGTGGTCGAAGGTGGTGTCCGAGGCGAGAGGGAGCGGGTGCCATTGAGTTCGTTGTTCAAGCGTTTATTAGTGGAATGAAATGAAGAGGAAAGGAAAGAAAAGCGCACCGAACACATTGCTCCCCCTCATACCCAACCCGTTTCATAAACTGCTCAAAGACATGTTCCACATCCATCGAGTTCTTGCACGCCTCCTTCGCCCGGCTCTCCAGACCCTGTTCCCCGCCTTTACCTCCATTGCCCTTCTTTCCGGAATCGTGATTGAGAGGCGCGTCCACCAGTGCATCTTTGGGCATTCTGGGCTTCGGCCCTGGCCGGGCGCACTCCATTGTCATGGAGATGCAGAGTGGTGAGTAGAACGATGCCGCCGCCGATTTCCATGCGGAGTTGCTGATGGATGTGGCTGCGAGCGCGGTTAGGAGCTCTTCGTCCTCGTCATCTTCGTCCTCTGAGTCTTTGGTTTCGTTGTCCTGGCTATCTTTGTCGCTTCCCTTGGCAGAACTGGAGCCTGGAACAGACATAAGAGCGTTAGAACGAGATGAAAATAAAATAATATAATGAGGGGATGATCAAGAGGCACTCACAGTCGGCGCAAGCACCTCACCAAATATCTGCGCATCTATTCCAAGTACGGCACCAGATGCAGGCATGGCAGAGGCTCCTTTTGCGCTGAGCATGTTGGTACACATTCCGCAACGAGACAACGAGAGGATAGCTAACTCACAGCAAACGCATTCCCGTCACCCAATGGCTCCTTGCGTGACTTATCCCGCCTGGGACGCTCCTCCGCTTTGGCGTGATCCCGCTTGTACTGCGCCAGCCGTACGTGTTTCTTTGCGAGTTTTTGCGTGTGTGCTTCGTTAGTTCAGATGCCCTGAAAGCGTGTAAACTCTATGGATGAGTGTCAGAACAACAGAATAAACGTGGAGCGAGCAAGCGTACCTGCCGTCATTGCCCTGGCATCATACCTGAGCGCAGCCGCAGATGTACAGCGCACGGTTCATGGGGCTGTTCTCGAAGGAACACCACGTCTGCACGAGCAGGTCTATTGGCCGGGCGTGCGACTTGCAATGGGACAACTCGAACGGGGGCTCACACAACGCCAGCAGAGCCTATCCATCCCACCGACCATTCGATAGCAAGAGTAATTTCTATCGCTTGAGATTCACACAGGCATGGCTGGTTCAATATTGATTGGGTAGGTATATGGATAAGCCACTGCATGGGCGCGGCATGACGGTTGGGGATTCTCGTACTACAGGAAGACCACCAATACAAGAGACGGCAGTGTCGATTCTGCCCGGCTCGCCCTCGACAGCGCCGTCCGGGACACCTAGCAGCACCGAGGTCTTCACCGGTGAGAGGCCGTCAACTGAATCCGAGTCTGACCCGCCGTCGTCCATCCGTAGGGGAGCCATCACGTCGGTTGAGAAAAGGGAGCCAGGTACCACAAATTGAGGTGGTCTGAGAAAGAGCGTCCCTGTGGATAGTCGTGATGGCAGGTAGCGACTGGAGGTTTGCGCAGAGTTATGAGCCATAGGCGCCAGGCGCCCGATAACGGATCGATTAAGCAATTTTGTGTAAGGGGCGACGTCGTTGGGGTGAGAGATGTCTAGTCTGAACCTGGTCGATGCACGAGAGACCATCGACAACCGCGAAATTGGGCGGCGCATTGGAGTTAGGAAGAGGAACAGCCCGGGCACGGCCACTTTGTCGTCGCGGTGCTGACGCATTTGATGGCTTATCAAATCGCACGAGGTTAGATCGATGCAACTTGGTGCCCTTCTTGCCCCCTCCCAACGCCTCTGAGCTCTTCTGCAGCAGCAAATGAAGAAAGGAAAACCTGCGCAACCTTCTTCCTCGATGTTCTTCCAAAATTCGAAGGATATTCATTTCCAAGGAACACCCCACTTCGTTGCCCATGAACATCAGCACCACCATGGCTCTGGATCAGAGGCATTAGACGAAGGTATGTTCAGTACGGTGTACCAAGCTACCTTGCGGTATCTGTCAGCAGAGGCATGGACTCCCTTACTAAGTTTCTCTGCCCAAGGTATACGATTGCTTGTCGCTCGTGTGGTGGAAGGGGCAATGCACAACTCCGGAGAACGTTTCGACGCCCCAACTTGCCATGAGGAGACCCGAAAGGCCCTTCAGGAGGATCTTCTCGGATGGGCAGACGAAATTGTAAAGGACTTGAACCAGCTCGTAACCTGGATGTATGGCCCTGCTGGCTCGGGAAAGTCGGCCATTGCTCAAACAATTGCAGAGAAGCTGGACGCTCGGGGGCAGCTTGCTGCGTCGTTTTTCTTTTCCCGAGCGAGCGGTAGCGAGGGCAGAGGGACAGAAATTGACTTTGTTGCAACTCTTGCGCACCAGCTCTGTCAGACCAACCCTGCTACCGAACCACACATTGCTGCAGCCATACGAAAGAACCCACGGGTTTTCGGTCTGACCCTGACAGACCAGGTCAATCGACTCATTGTCGCTCCTCTTATCGCAGTCTCCACATCGTCGTCCGAGCCCTCCCGCCCCAGTATTATCGTAGTTGATGGACTAGACGAATGCCGAAAGGAACACGATGCTCAAAGGCGGGTTGTCGACGCTCTCATTGCAGGACTTCGCCGGATTCCATACCATACCCACAAACTCTTCATCACGAGTCGTCCTGAAGACAACATTGTGACAAATTTCAATTGTCACGGAGAGAAACTCTTGCGTCGGATGGAGCTCGACAATAAATGGAACCCCAACGACGATATACGGACCTTCCTGAATGCCAGCTTTGCGGACATTAGGCGCTCCCATTTTTACTTCCGTCATCGCCCTGTGGACGAGAGGTGGCCTGGGCCGAGTGCCATTGACACTCTAGTCTGGAGGTCCTCTGGTCAATTCATTTACGCCTCTGTTGTTCTCAAGTATATCAAGTCGGAAGAGAATTACGACCCAGTTGCACGCCTAACAGCCATTCTGGATCTTGACAATATCAACGACCAGCCATTTGCAGAACTCGACGCTCTTTACAAATTTGTCTTTTCTCAGATCCGAGACACTGATAGAGACCGCGTCCTCACTGTTCTATCCTTGGACCGCGAGTGTTCTATTTTCTGGGCTGGAATATTCGGAGATGCTCTCCCCCTTTTCGTGCCCGAGTTTATGGGAATGCATATGGATGGAATAAAGTTTTGCCTGCTCCCACTGGTTTCTCTCTTGGTCTGGAATGACAGATACAACGGAATTCAATATATGCATGCATCTCTCCTTGATTTTCTCCAGGACCAAAGTCGCTCTGATATCTTTTGCATCAGAAGCCCAGCCATAGCAGCTGGGATTGTTTGCCGAGCTATAGAAATGATTGAAGATGGAACAGCATTTAAGGCAAGTCTGAATGGCATATTGCCACCTCTCTTCAAGGTAATAATTCTAACACTTAGCTCTTTCCTCACAGACACCCAATTCTATGCGCTTGCTAATTGAAATTCCTTGTTACTACGAAATCATGCTGCCGCAGGATCAGAGATACCACATCTATTCAATAGTGTCCAACTTCAATATTGTGGACACTGTGCTTTGCAAAATAGATGTTGACTTTATTAAAGCTTGTGACCATCTCTTGGAATTTCACATCAACAAGCACCTTAAGTGGGTTTTGGAAAACTCAAAAGTTTGGCACTATCTTTCTACCCTAGTTGTGGCATTGTCTGACTGACATGGCTTTGTTATGCTCAGGACAAGAATGCATTGCATTATTTTTCCAACTCGGCAGCCCAGATTCAAACATGGTTTGGCAACCAGTCTAACTGCCTGAAGCTTGACAGTTTGGACAACACCAAACAAATTGACTTGCGGCCATTTTTTATGACTTACAAGCCGAGTTCCACGGTATTGGAAGATTTTTCTTCAGCTTTAGAGATCTGCAGGTTGTCACCAATCTGCCACCCGCTCCAACATGGAATGAAGACCAACTTATCCTGTCAAACAGCAGTGCTGTGCTATTTTTTAGTCTCAAAGCAGGACATGTCCTTGGAAATGTGGTTCCATCAACCTGACCTCGTTGGCAAGTATGCAGTGACAAGAGACAATTATAGGGAGCCATTGCAGTGCACTGCCTACTATCTATTGCAGCTACCAAAATGCACTCTCTTGGGGATCTTTAGTGGCACGCATGCTCAGGAAACCATTTTCAAGACCCCTATCATGGATCTGATATGTAGGGTTCTTGGCACATTTTTGGAAGAATCACCAATAACCCCAGACCTGTATTTTCTTGTGGCGCTTACTGAACCTATCATGAGGACCATCATGAATTTTTTTAACTCGGGCACATTGGACTTGTTATTTTACTTGAAGGTGAGCATATTTTTGATCACATTGGAACTGTATAAGTACACACCATTTCGGTGTGTTGTCCACACATTATTTACGCTGCACTAACCATCATAATTCTTCTGACCCAATACTAGCAGGCATGCAATGAACTGCCTTCTCTTCAAGACCAGAACTCCAGGGGATACTCCCTAACTAAGGCTACGGTGGAAGAAATGTTCAACAATTTGAACATCAAAACAAGCCTGCATGAAGTGGTGGAGATGAGAGGGATTCAAATGTTCCCAGATGGATCAGGACTGGTGGAGTATAAAGCACTTTTAGCACAGTTCTCCTCCATTGACAGAAGGATTTGCGAATCGACTTACTGGGATGTAGTCATGTAACCACTACAGTTTTGTAATATAGTGGCGCATTGTACACAGCGAAGCAGAAATTCATTACCGACTTAGTAAATCCCGTCACTCAGATGTTGTGCCCGGTGCATTGAAAGTTCGGAATACACGGTGACAGGAATGTCCCGTCGAGACTCTTTCAGGTCTACATTTCTGCCAGAATGCCACATGGCAGTTAAGTATCCCACTGTACGAGGACAACTTCCTCCCGCCATGCCTCCTTCGCCTCCTTCCCGCCCTCCACGCAACAGTCCCTCTCACGCGAGAACACCATACACGTTCCCCACTCCAGCCCCCCGCGCATCTTTATCCTGGCCCTTCAGCGCTGTTTCCACCGCCGCGCGGCGTTCCTTGTCCGTCATTTTCTTTACGTCCTTTTTACCATCTTCTTTATCCCCTGATGCGCGCAGCACGTTGGTCAAGTTCGGCATGAGCTGGCACCCGAACACCCGCCGCCCGCCGCAGCGCGCGCATTTGGCTACACCGGAAGGGTCGTACACGCGCAGTTGTGGATGCACGACTTTGAAGGCGGGTTTGGTGACCGGGAGGGGGTCCGCCCGCGGGGCGCGCAAGAGGAGGTCGAAGGTGGCGTCTGAGGCGAAGGGCAGCGGGGTACCGTTGAGTTCGTATCTGTTGTTTCAATGTTGCGAAGAACCGTTAGCAGCTGTACCTAGTAGAATGAAGAAGAAATGAAAATAAAGCGTACCGAACACATTGTTCCCCCCTCGTACCCTACCCGCTTCATAAACCTCTCGAAAACTTGATCCACATCCATCGAGTTCTCGTACGCCTCCTTCGCCCAGCTCTCGATACCGTCACCGCCTTTCCCCTTCTTACCCTTATCGTTATCATCCAGCAGCGCATCGACCAGCGCATCTTTGGGGATTTTGGGCTTCGGCTCTGGGGGGACGTACTCCGATGTCGTGGAGAGGTAGAGCAGCGGGGAGGACAGCGCGGCGGTCCATGCGGAGTCGCTGGTGGAGGTTGCTGCAAGCGCGGTTAGGAGCTCCTCGTCCTCGTCCGCCTCGGAGTCGGATGCGTCATCGTCGTCGTCGTCGTCTTGGTATTCGTCCTCCTCTGTGTGGGACTTGGATGCGGATTTGGGGCCATCTTCAGCGTTTTCTGTTGATGAGGAGGTAGGTTCTTGTGCCTGATATAGAAATGCAGAGGTTAGAACGAGATCGAACAAGAATGATTGGATGATAGAATAGCGGAGAGGGACTGACAGTTGTAGGTGTCCCTCCAAAGATCTGCGCGCTTATTCCGAATCCAGCGCCAAATATGGGCATGGTTGAGCCGGGTTTTGCTCCCATCTACATCGAACGCGCCTGTCAGTGTCCAATATATAACTGTGCTCTCCCCCCTTTCTCCCTCCGTATATGCACACCGAGAGAGTAGGAAAAGTATCAGGAAAGACAACTCACAGCAAACGGGTTTCTCCCACCCGACTTGAACATCTCCTTGCGCTGCTGTTCCTGCCTGGCGCGCTCCTCGCCCGCCTTGGCCCTATCCCACTCGCGTTGCTCCTGCCTCTCGCACTTCTTGGCGAGTTTTTGCGCGTAGGCTTCGTTTGTTCAGATGCCGCGGAAGGCGCGCATGCTGGATAAATCATGGTTCGCGTCAGACAAAAAGAAAACAATACGTAGAAAGGAAAATGATAGAAAGGAAAAAGGGATATCGGGCAAAAATAAGAAACAAAAAAAAAACAGAGGACACCGTACCTGGTATCCATGCCCTGGCATCCTACCCGTGCGCAGCCCCAGATGTACAGTGCGCGGCCCCATCGGGCTGTCCTCGAAGAGACACTAGCAGCTCCCTTGGCTGCACACACGACTTGTAATGCGAGGACTCGAAAGGGGGTTCATGCGACAGCAGCAGAGCCTATGAGACATTCACGATTCACGCAGACGCAATGCAAGGGTTTGGTAGGTGAAGGCATCGCTTTGGATTGATTTGATTTTGGTACGGAGAGGAGGTATGTATATGTGCATATCTAAAAACGACGGTCGATACCTGGACATGGCGTGACGACGGGGGATGCTCGTACAAAAAGACAGCCGATACGAGAGACGGCAGCGCCCATTCTGACCGCCTCAGTCTCGACAGCACTGTCGGACACACCCAGCAGCATGATGGTCTCCACCTGCGAGAGACCGTCGTCTGAATATCCGAGTCTGACCAGTTGGCATACGTTTGTGAGGGAGCCATAACGTCCGTAAGAATTGGGGAGTAGGTATCACATGTCGAGGTAGTCTGAGGAAGGAAGAAAAGATCAGCATGAGTCCCGCGAGTGGTCATGATGAAGAGCAGAACGAGGTTTGTGCAAGTTACGCGAAAGTCAACGTCAACTTGAAATCAGCAACGGCCCGGTGTACTAACTAGTACGGCATCGACTCTAAATCTGCAGCCCCGGCACAACACCAACGATCACCTCTAATATCCACCGTGAGCAGCACCACAACCGTCAGCTCGGGTCGATCCCGCAGCGAAGAGCAGAATGCGACGCCTTGCCTGCCAACCTGTGCGCGACAACACGCGTGCAGCATAAGCTCTATGCCGGTCTTGCTGGATGACTATGGCGGCACATGGCTCGCAACTCCCTGATAACCCTTTTTCGCTCGAGTCCATGTAGATGTGGGTACCGTGTATATGAGTGAGTGACTCATAGTACCGCGCGCGTTCTACCTCTCATCTCCTGCCTTCGAATGTAGCTGGTTGTCTCAACGAAAACCTTGGCCGTGAATACTCCGACGGAGAGGACAGGGTGCACTTCAACAGTATGTTCGACAACCCCACTTTTCGGAGATTCAAGGCCATGGGAAATGACCACGTACGTCGCATTCCCTGCACAATCTTTCGCCTTGTGTTCTAACCTCAGTTTTTGACAACGTAGACCAACCAACAGACCAAGCAAGACCGCCTCATCCACTACCCTCTTCCACCTCCGGAGGTGCGCTCATCATGGCCATCAGAGCTGCGAACCGCTTCAAGTTCAGTCCGTATAGCACAGCAACTACCACTGGAAAGTTTCGAAGCTCTAGCTGAAGTCGGTGCAGGAGAACACGGCGTTTTATTATAGGAGGAAGACGGGGACTAAGGCGACGGATGAGAGTTTTGCAGATGCGATGCGTGGTGAGTGTGCTTATCCGTAAGTCCCTTCTCTCTCCGGTTTCAATTCGCGATGATGATAATGACGATTGCGAACAACACAGACCCTATCGAGTTCGCCAACACCAAGCGCAACACATTCTCCGTCTTCAAGGGACGCGCTGCCAACCTCAAGGTCAACACCCTCAGGTTCACCGTCTGCGATTCTCCTATCCGCGACTTTCTTTACAAGACCCTTTACCATCTGGCGACGGATTTTGTCAAGAAGGAGATTGTCAAGTACGCATTCTATCTTTCATCAGGTATTTGTCTCCGATTTTCGGGCTTTATTTGTGCCCGGTGCTGACGATTTACTTACACGTCTAGGGCTATGAAGGACGCAGAGGACTGGTGAACAAAGCAAATGCGCTGAAGCCCGCTTGAATAATCGCAAACGCCTCATCCCTTTACACCCGTCCATTTCCCGCCTTGTCCCCCGCCTCGGTTGTCTTGTTCGCACATTTGCCGGGATGGCTCAGCTCCTCGGGCAGAATCGAGTTACATTGATCGGTGGCAGCGACCTTGGAGTGCAAGTACGACAATCTGGCGGTTTTGGTATCGACATCACTTTTTTTTTTTTTGGCGCTGGAAGGCCGTGGAAGCGGAAATGATATCAGTATGTGAAGGGTGAAGCAGAGGTGATGGAGAGAGAGGACCAAAATAAAAAGGCACGGACACACACCCTTCAAGAACTCCCGCGGCGCTCGTAGTAGCCTCGGCAGCACCTGTGTGATCGCGAACAGCAGTTTACTGGTTGTTGAGCTACCAAGCCACGGACCAACCTATGCCTGTCCTGCATCCTCGAACCATTTTGTACAGGACGCTCCTCGTAGGACCTCCTGCCAAAAACAGGTATGTTATCCTCATTTCATTGATTGATACCAGCACACTGACAGAATCTGTCAGACATCTCCGAGTACTTGTCGACCAAGAGAGCAGCAGTTCGGACATGCTGAGGACAACGTATCGTCGAGACGACAAGATATTATCAACGGTCTAGCGGATGAACCGAGCGGGTCGTCGCAAAGCAAAGGCGGATAATAGTTAGTCGCAAAGCGACGGATGCGACGCCCTCAGAGATTACAAGACGCTTTTCTGTGAATGTCCAAATTGCCAGTCCTCTGTTGCAGCATATGGCTGCTGATCATTCCTCGGAACTTAATACCATGTCTCTGTCTACACACGTGGGCCCGCTATCATCCAAAATGCAATCAGCGACTAGGAAGTCGAAAATGAGCGACACGCAGACGAGAGGACAAGGGCTTCGGACGTGAAACGAAGCTGAAGGGGCATGACGATGAAAGGAGTCAGGAGAAAGGAGACCCGCGCTACGGTACACACACCACCGCAACAATCATCGTCAGTACGAGCTCGGAACTGAGCACTACAGCGAGACGAATTCTGTGATCCCTGCGCGGCTCCTTCTTCCGACTCCAAACGCGAATATGGACGGTGGCTGCTCGAAGGGATGGTCTCGCGCGCAGACGTGCTTATCGACCCGTTACGACCGGGTGTTTTCGAGCACTGGGACTGGGCTTGGAGCTGTGTTTTGAAGACGGAAAGAGAAAAAGCAGATCTTTGCGCGGATCGCGAGGTGTGTGGTCTCTACTTTAACCCGGGGGCTTCTAATGGCTAATTTGCTTTGCTATGCATTAGCCCCATTGACGCAACTGCCAGAGGTCTCCGGCACCACTGCATCGCGTCCTTCCCACCCTCCCGGAGCTTCATCGGTCCTGGGCTGTTCACTGGCGAACGAGACCTCCTGCGCGATGGGGCACCGTTCTACGGCACGTACACATACTACGCCAAATGGATGTCCTTCAGCTGGTTTCCATAATCTACATCCGCATGTAAGTTCTCTCGCCTCCCTTGTGTGATATGAAAGCCTCACACCGTGTTTGAAGTGGCCAAGCTTTGTCGGCACAATTCTCCTCCCCACATTATTTTCCCAGTCCGGGCGTAGTACACCGTCAAACCACGGACGATGTCACTGCCAACGTGACCTTGTCGCTGTGGGTAGACCATAGGACATGACAGCCAACTCCCTTTGAATTCTCCTCGCATCGCTCGCAACGCCAGGTCTCAGCTCGTCAAGTCTCTCTCCTCCATAATCTACTCGTCATTCGGCTTCCCTCCGCTGCTCGACGCGGCTCGATGTGCCATACAGCGAGGAAATTATTTTGTTGGGCACTTTATTTCTTCGTCCAACTGAAACCTCGCTCAAATCTCGCACGACGAGCTTCCTTAGCTTTAGGATCCCTGGATGTTATGCGTTCTCCTCGAAACTCTCAAACACTGCATACAGTCCCTGGTACACTGTATTCGTGGAACCTGGCCTCTCGGATTCGCTACTGTTCTCCCGAGGCGATGGTAATGGTGTCGGTGTACACGATATGCTTGCCCCCAAGATTTGTGCATACCTTCGTATATCCCCCTCGGTGCCGTTTGTACATAGCTCTAACACATCATGTTTGAACCATTGTCTGCATATCCGTTTGATCACCAACACAAAAATTGAGCGAGAAATGACAAGGTCGGTCGTGTGTATAACCGCAAATACTTCAATATCAATATCTCATCCTTTTTTCCCATGTCCCCAGTTGGAAATATCTATCCCGATGGTCCAGCATCCAGTAGCTGCGGCGGGTACGGCCGTACGGCTTATCTCATATGAATTGTTAGGAAATGCTTATATGCACTAGAATATAATGCGTACATAAGTAAAAAACGAGATCGAATAAGCGCCCGTCGATGGTCGAAGATGATTCGATAGAGCCAGTCATTGATGTATGAAATTTTTGAGGTCGCAGAGGCACATGGATGCGAAGCATTGTAAGAAGTCATAAAAACGTTAAGAAACCGAGGGGTTTGGCATCCCGCCAGACTTGAGGCGTGCAAGAGGCCTAGATGCATGTCGAGGGCGAAGTAACCCCTAAGAACTCAAACATGGACACGCAGAGGATTGGAGAACCTCTCAAATCAATACCACGGGAGGGAGATATGTCGAGAGGGTAATTAGAGCCGAAAAGCGACCATGATTGAATGAGCACCTTGTGGGTGCTCAGGTAAATGCGGCGAACAGGTGAATCTCAGCGACCTTCGAACGAAAGCCGGCAGCGTTGAAGCGGACTCCACTGACCAACTCGATACGGTAGCCAGCATCGAGAACGGCGCAGGACACCGGTGTTTATGATGAGTGGTTCGCTCAACAGACACGAAAGTTGTCAGGGATGAAATTCGCCGTTGCTACAACCAAATCAGAATCGAACGCGACAACGCATTTGACAAAACGTACCGGGTGCGAATCAGACTCTGAGACTACTTCCTGCTCCATCGATTTTCGGACTTGACGCGGGCCAGAGGTAGTCGAAGGTGGTGTCCGAGGCGAGAGGGAGCGGGGTGCCGTTGAGTGCGTATCTTTGATTACACGTTAATTAATGGAAGAAGAAAAAAAGAGAGACACACGGAACATACTGTCCCCCCTCGTACCCAATTCTTTATATAAACTGCTTAAACATCTGGTCAGCATCCATCGAGTTTTCGTACGCCTGCTTGGCCCAGCTCTCCATCTCACTACCGCCCTTTCCGCTTTTACCTTTTCCCCCATCGTTGTCGTTGAGGAGCGCGTCCACAAACGCATCCCTCGACACCTTGGCCTTCAGCTTCGGCAGGACGTACTTCGACGTCGTGGAGACAGAGTGGTGGATAAGACAGCGCCGTTTTCCATGCGGAGTCGCTGTTGGATGTGGCTGCGAGCGCGGTCAGGAGTACTTCTTCGTCGTCCTGTTTGTCCTCCGAACCTTCGTTTTCGTCGTCCTAGTCATCTTTAACGTTTCATTTGGCGGGACCGGAGCCTGGAGGCAGGTCCAGGTGCCTGGAATAGACATAAAAGAGTTAGAACGAGATGGAGATAGGATAATCTTATGAAAGAATGGCAGAGAGGGACTTACAGTAGACGCAGGCACCTCACCGGGGGCCCGCGCGTCTATTCCAAGTATGGCACCGGATGTGGGTAAGGTAGAGGCTGCCTTTGCGACCGTCTGGTCTGCGTTGAGTATGTCAGTACACATTCCGCATCAAGACAACGAGAGGACGACTAACTCACAGCAAACGAATTCCCGTCGCTCAACACCTCTTTGCATTGCTTCTCCCGCCTCGAACGCTCCTCCGCTTTGGCATGATACCGCTCGCGCTGCGCCTGCCACACGTGTTTCTTTGCGAGTTTTTGCGCGCAGGCTTCGTTCGTTAGGACGCCATTGAAAGCGTGCATACTCTATGAATGTGGGTCAGAACAACAGATTAAATGCCGAGCGAGCAAGCGTACCTGCGGTCATTGCTCTGTCGTCCTACCTGGGCGCAGTCCCAGATGTACAGCGCGCGGTCCGTGGGGCTGTTCTCGAAGGGACGCCATATCTGCACCAGCAGATCCATTGACCGGACACATGACTTGCAATACAACAACTCGGACGGGGGTTCGCACAACGGTAGTAAAACCTATCCATCCGCCCGTCCGTTCGATAGCAGGAGGAATTTTTGTCGCAAGAGATTCACGCGGGATAGGTGGTTCGATAGTGATTGCGTAGGGAATGCACCTATATCGAAAAGCGACCACCTGGGCTCGGCATGACGGTGGGGGATGGACGTACTGGAAGACCACCGATACGAAAGATGGCAGCGTCGATTCTGTCCGCCTCGCCCTCGACTGCGCCGTCCAGGACACCTAGCAGCACGGAGGTTTTCATTTGTGAGGGGCCGTCGTCTGAATCTGGATCTGACCAATCGTCCTACATCTGTAGGGGAGCCATCACGTCGGTAGAAATTAGAGAACCAGGTACCGCAAGTTGAGGTAGACTGAGAAAGAAAGTGTCCTGGTGAATGGTCGTAATGGCAGATACTGAGAGAAGGTTCGCGTAAAGCTATGAGCCATAGGCGCTCGATAACAGATCAGCTAAGCATGAGTAGTAGAGATTTGGTGCAACGGGTGACGTAGCGGGGTGGGCAGTCGCAGAATATGTTGACGACTGGTGAAGTTCGGGCAGAGGTGGGTGTGTCTGGTCTGAACGTTGGACATTGATCAAGCGTGGCGCATCAATCTAGTATCGGGTGCGCTCCTTTAATACGGTCCGAGCCTCCGGGGCGGCGGCAGACAGTCGCAATGCTTGAGCGTCCTCGTCTTGTGCTTGTCGACGTCGTCTGCTCCGTAGCCTCACTCCATCCTGCCTCTATCTTCAATCCACAGGCCCAACATGAAACCAACAACAGCCGACGCGCGTGTCACCGCCCATCACAAGGGAACCACAACCATGCCAAAGCTAGAGTAGACCAAAGAGTACATTCGGCAGCTCGAGCCTCGCAGTGCATTGGCGTCGGCGATATCCAACTTTCGACATCCTCCAGTCCACATAAGCACCGCCATCTGCACGCAAACAAGATGGTGTTGTCAGCTCTTAAAAGAATCTGAAGAAGAACGCAGCTGCTAAGCATGCTGGTGGTGGTGCAACACCGCGGAGACTGTGCTCTCGATACCGGCACTACCACGACTGGGATGAAGCCCTCCGTGTCTATCTCTCGCGGGTTCGACAGCCCCGGCTCGTTCTCCCCTTCCGATCCCGCCACCGCGACGACGCCAACTTCGACTGCGCTGGACGCGCTGGTGCCTGGGAGTACGAAAAACCAATTCGAGGGGAACGAGAAGGCTGAGGCGAGGCGACTGTAGCTACCCCAGCGGGCTCGCATATCCTGCCCGCTGTTGAGGACTCTGCGTCCGCCCTGCTCCCACTGGCCGACACCCTCTTCCAAGCAAGGCAAGAAGGGAGGCGCCGCCTCAGGCCTCAGGCCTCATCCTCAGCTGCGCCTGTGCCCACGCCCGCATCCGTGCCGATTCCTGTTGCTGGCACGAGCACCACTGTCCCCACACCCAAATGCCCACCACCATCGCACCTCAACCGACTTCACGCGCACCATCCCACCCTTCGCCCCCTCCGCCTCTTTTCCACCCGCTGCTTCCCGGCACAGCTATGGTCTTGATTCGAGCGCGATGAGCAGCAAAACGTCGACACGGACGGGGGCGGGACGCGCGTTGGCGCCGGCGGGAAGATGAGTGTTGCTCCCAGTGCCGGTGGTGGAGGGAGGGAGAGCAGGGGCGCACCGACGCCACAGCAGAAGTGGGTCTCGACGGAAGCGGAATCTGGTGGCTCCGTGTCGACCCTGTTGGGGCTGCAACCTCTGAGCCTTGAGACCCAGGAGGATGCGAATGAAGATGCTCTCGCCGAGCATGAACAACGCACCTGCCGATGACCGTCGCACGCCTAAAGACCATCCAACATTGGTGCTTTCCGAGCTACCCTCCGTGACAATGCCTGCCTCTGAATCGCGACTGGACCCGCTCGCACCGCACCGCACCCACCGAGTGATCTGAAGTTTTATGGCCTGTGCGGCCCTGGGCGTCGTCGTCTCACCCGTCCCATTCAGTCTCGACGTGATTTGCGACTCGGGACGCCTGTGCGGCTTCATATTGGACCTGGCCGCGCCTTCTTGGGCTGGTCATCGTCTGGACCCCGCCCTCATGATAACTGTCAAGATGGAAAGTTCTAATTGGACGAGAGCGGCTCTGGGTTGGATCGCAGGCACACCCGCCTCAGCACCTCTCAGATGATGCGGAACCGGAACAGGAAGCCGGACGTGAACTTGACCGTATATGCACACACAAGGAGAAGTCGGAGGTCGGAGTTTGTCGATATTGACGTTGATGTCGACGATGATAAGGGGGAAGATACGCATAGAAATTCGGTAGGTTCCACCAGGCTCTCACCCGCGCACTAGTGTACTTACGAATCTCCGTTTCTGGCTTTACAGCCCTGGTTATTCTTCCTCCTACCTCGCTTCTGCCCCCTGTTCGTCTGCTTCGGTTCCCGCTTCTCTTGATGAGGAGTTGGCGGTGGAGTCGTGCACACCGATCCGGTCAGAGTTGGTTGTGTACAAACCACTCGTTTTGTGGACGTCGTACGGGTGCGACCTAGTCCGTGTGGATGACGCTTTCGGTTCTCGGCGGTTCTCTGGTGTTTCCGGGGTATATGTTTTTTGTTTGTTCTCGCTCCCGGTTTGGACTGCTTCTTCGTGGCCTCGCAGATAGACTACGCTCCCTGATACCCATTGTCGTCGCTTTTAATTGCATATCAAAGTCTCATTTCGCGTTCATCACCGCGGTCATCCTGTTCATCAACTGCAACTCAAAGCAAGGAAAGAGAGTGGTTCAACTATGTGGTTTTGAAGGGATTGACTGCTGAAGTATTAGTGAAGAGAGGTATCGCTTGATTACCCCAAGTTCATCTACTCTAAGATGACAGATTCGGATAATGAAACAACATCCACGTGTGGCGTATGAGAATGAGAAGCGTGAAAGATTGGTAAATATTCAAGAAAACCTCGGAATCAATGGGTGGTGTATACAGGTGGAAAATCAGGTACAAATGCTGACCGTAGCCCACTCTCCTCCTCTTGTTCACCCTGCGGTTACCTCGCCGCCCCTCACTGCCGACATACTCAGAGGGTATTGTGCGCTCCGAATCACCAAGCCGAACAAGAACCAGGCTATTGGCGGAGAGTTTCAACGACAACGAAATGGCAAAACTTGAAAGCCGCCAAGTGAACTCTGTGCCAATGAACGGTTGATTCATTGTCATTGCCCAACGCAGTCGTGCGTTTTCGTCGCCCCGGTCACCTTTGCCGTTTCCCTTGGCAGGATTGAAGCCTGGAGACAGGTTCTGGTGCCTGGAATAGACATAAGAAAGTTAGAACGAGATCGAAACAGAATAACATGATAAGAGAATGACAGAGAGGGACATACAGCAGGTGCAGCCACCTCACCGAGGATCTGTGCATCTACTATTCCAGGTATAGCACTGAATGCGGGCATGGCAGACGCTGCCCTACTCCCATGTGCTTTGCGATGAGTATGTCAGTACATGTATATGCGCATCGAGACAACGAAAGGATGGCGAACTCACAGCAAATGGATTCCTGTTGGCCAACATCTCCTTGCTTTCCTTCTCCCGCCTCCGCTTTGGCAAGATCCCGCTCGCACTGCGCCTGCCGCACATGTTTCTCTGCGCAAGTATGGGTGGTTCGATATTGATTGGGCCGGGGAATGCACCTATGTATATGGAAACGCGAATGCCTGGGCACGGCATGACGACGGGAGATGCTTGTACAGGAAGGCCGCTGATACTGGAGAGTGGAGCGTCGATTCTGTCTGCCTCGCCCTGGACTGCGCCGTCCGGGCCACCCAGCAGCACAGAGGTCTTCACCTGTGAGAGGCTGTCGTCTGTCCCTGTCCGAGTCAGACCCGTCGTCGACCATCCGTAGGGGAGCCATCACGTCGGTTGAGATAAGGGAGCCAGGTACTGCAAGTCAAGGTGGTCTGAGAAAGAGCGTCCCTGTGGATAGTTGTAATGGCAGGTGGCGACTGGGGGTTTGCGCAAAGTTATGAGCCATAGGCGCTCAATAACGGATCAGTTAAGCAATTTTGTGCGAGGAGCGACGTCGCGGGGGTGAGAGGTGTCTAGTCTGAACCTGGTCGATGCATGAGAGACCGTCGACGACCGCGAAATTGGGCGGCGCGTTGGAGTTAGGAAGAGGAACGGCCCGGGCACACCCACTTTGTCGTCGCGGTGCTGATGTATTTGATGGCTTATCAAATCACACGATGTTAGATCGATGCAACTTGATACCCTTCTTTCCCTCTCCCAACGCCTTTGAGCTCTTCTGCAGCAGCAATGAAGAAAGGAAAACCTGCGCAACCTTCTTCCTCGATGTTCTTCCAAAACGCGAAGGATAATCATTTCAACGGAACACCCAACTTCGTTGCCCATGAACATAAGCACTACCACGGCTCTGGGTCAGAGACATTAGACGAAGGTATGTCCAGTGCGGTGTACCAAGCTACCTTGCGGTACCTGGCAGCAGAAGCGTGCACCCCCTTACTGAGTTGCTCTTCCCAAGGTATACGATTGCTTGTTGCTCGTGTGGTGGAAGGGGCAATGCACAACTCCGGCGAGCGTTTCGACGCCCCAACTTGCCACGAGGAGACCCGGATAGCCCTTCAGGAGGATCTTCTCGGATGGGCAGACGAAATTGTAAAGGACTTGAACCAGCTCGTAACCTGGATGTATGGCCCTGCTGGCTCGGGAAAGTCGGCAATTGCTCAAACAATTGCAGAGAAGCTGGACGCTCGGGGGCAGCTTGCTGCGTCGTTTTTCTTTTCCCGAGCGAGCGGCAGCGAGGGCAGGGGGACAGAAATCGACTTTGTTGCAACTCTTGCACACCAGCTCTGCCAGACCAACCCAGGTACTGAACCACACATTGCTGCGGCCATACGAAAGAACCCACGGGTTTTCGGTCTGACCCTGAAAGACCAGGTCAATCGACTCATTGTCGCTCCTCTTATCGCAGTCTCCACATCGTCGTCCGAACCCTCCCGCTCCAGTATTATCGTAGTTGATGGACTAGACGAATGCAGAAAGGAACACGATGCTCAAAGACGTGTTGTTGACGCTCTCATTGCAGGGCTGTGCCAAATTCCACACCATACCCTCAAACTCTTCATCACAAGTCGTCCTGAGCACAACATCATGCCAATCTTCAATCGACACAGAGAGAAACTCCTGCGGAGGATGGAGCTCAACCATAAATGGAACCCCGACGACGATATACGGATCTTCCTGAAGGCCAGCTTTGCAGAGATTAGGCGCTCCCATTTTTACTTTCGTCATCGCCCCGTGGACGAGAGATGGCCAGAGCCGAGTGCCATTAATAAGCTAGTCCGCATATCCTCAGGTCAATTCATTTACGCCTCCGTTGTTCTCAAGTATATCAAGTCGGACGAGAATTACGACCCGGTCGCCCGCCTGACAACCATCCTCCAGCTTCACAATAATAATGACCAGCCATATGCAGAACTCGACGCTCTTTACAAATATGTCTTTTCTCAGATCCGAGACGCTGATAGAGACCGTGTCCTCACTATTTTATCCTTGAACCAAGAGTGTCTTGAAATGAGCAGGTATTGGTCACATAATGATGTCCCATCCCTTTTCTTGTCCAAGTTCATGGGAACACATATGGATGGAATCAAGTTTTGCCTGCTCCCACTGGTTTCTCTCTTGGTCTGGGACGACGGAAGGGACAGAATTCGTTACATGCATGCATCTCTCCTTGATTTCCTCCAGGATCAAAGTCGCTCCGATATCTTTTGCATCAAAAGCCCAATCATAGCAGCTGGGATTGTTCGCCGAGCTATAGAGATGATTGAAGACGGAACAGCATTGGAGGCAAGTCCGAATGGCATATTGCCACCTCTCTTTGAGGTAATAATTCTCACACTTAGCCTATCTCTCATAGACACCCACTTCTCTGTGCCTCCCAATCGCAATTCCTCGTCACTATGCAGGCATGCTACCACCAGATCAGAGATACCACATTTATTCAATAGTGTCCAACTTCAATGTTGTGGACACCGTACTTTGCAAAATAGATGTTGACTTTGTTAGGGCTGGTTACCCTTACTTGGTGCGTCACATCAACTTGCACCTCGAGTGGGTTTTGGAAAACTCAAAAGTTTGGCACTATTTTTCTACCCAAGTCGTGGTGTTGTCTGACTGATATGGCTTTTTTACGCTCAGGACATGAATGCATCACACTATTTTTCCAATTCGGCGGCCCAGGTGCAAACATGGTTTGCCAATCAGTTTAACTGCCTGAGGCTCGATGGTTTAGACAACACCAAACAAATTGACCTGCGGCCATTTGTCGTAACTGCTCGCATTGGGTCCGAAATATCCGAATACTTTTCTTCAGCTCTAGAGATCTGCAGGTCGTCACCAATCTGCCACCCGCTCCGACACGGAATGAAGATCAACTTATCCCGTCAAACAGCATTGCTGTGCCATCTTATGTCGGAGCTACGGGAGGTCCTGGCACTCGAGGAAGTGTGGTTCCGTCGATCTGACCTCCTTGGCAGGTATGCAATCTCAATAGACAATTATGGGGAGGCATTGCGGTGCACCACCTACTATCTATTACAACTACCAAAGCACACTCTCTTGGGGATCTTTAGCGGCACTGATGCTAAGAAACCTATTCTTGAGACCCCTGTCATGGATCTAATACATGAGGTTCTTGCCACATTTTTAGTGGAATCACCAATAACCCCAGAGCTGTATTTTCTTGTGGCGCTTACTGAACCTATCATGACAACCATCAATCCTCGCCTTATCTGCCAAGTTAGATTAAGTGATTACTTGAGGGTGAGCATATTTTTGACCACTTTGGCACTGTATAGTACATGTCATTTTGGTATGTTGTCCACACATTATTTACACTGCACTAACCATCATAATCTTTGTGACCCAATACTAGCGGGCATGCAACGAACTGCATTCTCTTCAAGACCAGAACTCCAGGGGATACATCCTAACTAAGGCTACGGTGGAAAAATCTTTCAAGGATTTGAAGATCAAAACAAGCCTGCATGAAGTGGCGGAGACGAGAGGGGTTCAAATGGGATTAGGACTGGCGGAGTATAAAGGACTTTTAGCACAATTCCCCTCCATCGACAGAAGGATTCCCGAATCTGCTTAATGAGATGTAATCATGTAACCACGAAAAATTTGTAATATAAGTAACAGTGCATCGTACAAGGCCAAGCAGAAATTCACAACTGACTTGGCAAATTCCGTCACTCAGATGTCGTGCCCGGCGCGCTGAAAGTTCAAAATACATAGTGACAGGAAAAACCCCTCGAGTCCCTTTCGGGTCTACATTTTCTGCCGAAAGGGCACACATTATGATTAAGTATCCCACTGCACGAGAACAACCTCCTCCCGCCACACCTCCTTCGCCTCCTTCCTGCCCTCCAAACAACAATCCCTCTCGCACGAGAACACTATACACGTCCCCCACTCCATCCCTCTCGCGTCCTTGTCCTGGCCCTTCAACGCCTGCTCCACCGCGGCGCGACGTTCCCCGTCCGTCATTTTCTTTGCGGCCTTCTTACCATCTTCTTTATCCCCTGATGCGCACAGCACGTTGGTCAAGTTCGGCATGAGCTGGCACTCGAACACCTGCCGCAGCACACGCATTTGGCTACGCCGAAGGGATCGTACACGCGTTGTTGTAGATGGACAACTTTGAAGGCAGGTTTGGTGACTGGAAGGGGGTCGGCTCGTGGGGCGGGCCAGAGTAGGTCGAAGGTGGTGTCTGAGGCGAAGGGGAGCGGGGTGCCGTTTAGTTCGTATCTGGTGTTTTAATGTTGCGAAGAACCGTTAGCGGTTGTATCTAGTGGAGTGAAGAAGAAAAATGAATAAAAGCATACCGAACACACTGCTCGCCCTCATACCCAACCCTCTTCATAAATCTTTTGAAAACCTGGTCCACATCCATTGAGCTCTCGTATGCCTCCTTCGCCCAGCTCTCCATGCCGCCACCACCTTTCCCCTTTTTGCCCTTATCATCGTCGTCCAGCAGCGCGTCGACCAGCGCATCTTTGGGGATTTTGGGCTTCGGCTCTGGGGGGACGTACTCCGATGTCGTGGAGAGGTAGAGCAGCGGGGAGGACGGCGCGGCGGTCCATGCGGAGTCGCTGGTGAAGGTTGCTGCGAGCGCGGTTAGGAGCTCCTCGTCCTCGTCCGCCTCGGAGTCGGATGCGTCGTCGTCGTCGTCTTGGTATTCGTCCTCCTCTGCGTGGGACTTGGATGCGGATTTGGGGCCATCTTTAGCGTTTTCTGTTGATGAGGAGGTAGGTTCTTGTGCCTGACGTAGAAATACGTACCGTTTTCTGTTGATGGGGAACCAGGTTCTGGTGCCTGATGTAGAGATACAGAGGTTAGATCGAGATTGAAAAAGGATGATTGAATGATAAAATGGCGGAGAGGGACTGACAGTTGTAGGCGTCCCTCCAAAGATTTGTGTGCCTAGGCCAAATCTAGCACCAAATGTGGGAATGCTAGAACTGGGTTTCGTTGCCATCTGAATCGAGGATCGAGGATGTCAGTATTTCTGTGCTCCCCATAAATAGTGGGGTAACCACTCACCGCAAACGGGTTCGCTCCGCCCTCCTTGAACAGCTCCTGGCGCTGCTTCTCCTGCCTCGCGCAATCCTCGTCGGCCTTGACGCCGTCCCGCTTGCGCTGCTCCTGCCTCTCGCGCTTCTTGGTGAGTTTTTGGGCGTAGGCTTCGTTCGTTTGGATGCTGCGGACGGTGCGTACATCGCGTGGATCATGGTTTGGGTAAGACGAAAAACATTTTGAAAAAAGGGATGTAAAGTGGAAGGACCAGCACCTGCTGTCCTTGCCCTGGAACCCTACTCTCGCGCAGCCACGGATATACAACGCGCAGTCCATGGGGCTGTCCTCGAACGGATACCACATCTGCACCAGCAGCTCCATCGGCTGCGCGCACGACTTGCAGTGCAAGGACTCAGAAGGGGTTCACGCAACGGCAGCATGACCTATAAGATATTCATGATTCATGCAGATGCAAGTGTGAAGGCATCGACTTGATTTGATTTGATTTTAGTACAGAGAGGAGGTATGTATATGCGCATATCTAAAAACGACAGTTAATCCCTGGGCATGACATGTCAATGGGGTATGCTCGTACAGAAAGACCGCCGACACGAGAGACAACATGGTCGATTCTGTCTGCTTCGGTCTCGACTGCACTGTCGGACACACCCAGCAGCATGGTGGTCTCTACCTGCGAGAGACCATCGTCTGAGTCCGAGTCTGACCAGTCGTCATCCGTTTGTGAGGGAGCCATAACGTTCGTAAGATTTTGGGAGTAGGTATCGCGTGTCGAGGAGTTTGAGTAAGGAAGAAAAGGATTAGCATGAGTCTCGTGAGTGGTCGGGATGAAGAGTGGAAAGAGGTTTGTGCAAAGTTAAAGTCAACGTCGACTTGGTATCAGCGACGGCCCGGTGTACTCTAAATCTGCAGCCCCAGCACAACACCACGATCACCTCTAATATCCACCGTGAGCAGCACCGCAACCGTCAGCTTGGGTCGATCTCGCAGCGAAGAGCAAAATGCGACGCGACACGCAACGCCTTGCCTGACAACCTGTGCGCGACAACACGCGTGCAGTATAAGCACTATGCTGGTATTGCTAGATGACCATGGCGGCACATGGCTTGCGACTCCCTGATAACCCTTTCGCCTGAGTCCATGTAGATGTGAGTACCATGTACATGCGCGAGTGACTCACAGTACCGTGCGTTCCGCCTCCTATCTCCTGCATTCGAATGTAGCTGGCTGTCTCAACGAAAACCTTGGCCGTAAATACTCCGACGGAGAGTACAGGATGCCCTTCGACAGCATGTTCGACAGCCCCACTTCTTGGAGATGCAAGGCCATGGGCAATGACCACGTACGTCGCTTTCCTGTACAATCTTTCGCCTTGTGTTCTAACCTCAGTTTTTGACCGCGTAGACCAACCAACAGGTCGTTCAAGACCGCCTCGTCCACTACACTCTTCCACCTCCGGAGGTGCGCTCAAGTTCCTCAAGCCCTCACCCTGGAACAAGATCCGCCGCGTCATCCTGCTCACACCATCGATGAAGGCGGGTACATCTTGTCTCGCGCGAGACGAAAGACTCGATTCCGTCCTCGATTTCGTCACGCTGCAAGGCCGCAACCAGCTCACGAACATCGTGGCTATCAGAACTGCAAACCACCTTCAAGTTCAACCCGTATAGCGCAGCGACTACTACTGGAAGAATACTCAGCTCTGGCTGAAGTAGGTCAGGAGAATATATGGAACACGGCGTTTTATTATAGGAAGAAGACGGGGGCTGAGGTGGCGGATGAGAGTGATGCAGATGTGATGCGTGGCGGAGTGTGCTTATCCGTACGTTTCTTCTCTCTCCGGTTTCAATTCGCGACGATAATGATGATGATTGCGAACATCACAGACCCTATCGAGTTCGCCAACACCAAGCGCAACAACCCTCCGTCTTTGAGGTACACGCTGCCAACGTCAAGGTCGACACCCTCAGGTTCGCCGTCTGCGATTCTCCTATCCGCGACTTTCTTTACTACAAGCCCTTCGGCCTCTGGCGACAGATTTGTCAAGAAGCAGATTGTCAAGTACGTATTCTGTCTTTCGTCAGATATCTCTCCGCGATTTCCTTGCTTTCTTTGTGCCTTGGTGCTGACGATCCACTTACACGTCTAGGGCCATGAAAGCCACAGAGGACTGGTGAACAAAGCAAACGCGCTGAAGGCCGCTCGAATATTCGCAAACGCTTCATCCCATTACTCCCGTCCATCTCGCACCTTGTCCTCCGCCTCGGGCTTCTTGTTCGCACATTTACCGGGATGGCCCGTCTCCTCGGGCAGAATCGAGCTACATTCGTCGGTGGCAGCGACCTTGAAGTGCTAGTCCGACGATCTGGCGGTTTGGCATCGACATCGTGTTTTTTTTGTTTTGTTTTTTGCGCTGGATGGCCGTGGAAGCGGAAATGATATCAGTATGTGAAGGGCGGAGCAGAGGTGATGGAGAGAGAGGACCAAAATAAAAGGCACGGATACACGTCCTTCAAGAACTCGCGCGGCGTTCGTAGTAACCTTAGCGGCGCCTGCGCGATCGCGGACAGCAGTTTCCTGGCTGTTGAGGTACCAAAGCCGTGGCCCAACGTATGCCTGTCCCTTACCTTCGAACCATTTTGTAGGGACGCTCCTCCTAGGACCTCCTGTCGAAAACAGGTGCGTTATCCTTGTTTCATTGGTTGATACCAGCACGCTGACAGAATCTGTCAGACATCTTCGAGTTCTTGTGGACCCAGGGACCAGGGTGTGCCAGTTCGGGGACAACGTATCATAGGCCCATCCCGAAGATCAGCACCTCCTCCCGATGTATCCCCTTCCACCTGCCCTGCGCATTCAGAAGCGAGCCATACCGCCTGGTAAACGTCGTATCCTCCCTGAGGGCTGGCCCGGTCAACTGGCCTGCTCGTGCGGTGTCACTTCCCAGGAAGTTCAAGGCGCCATGGCATGCAAACGCGCAGCTACACCGAGCTTTACATCCGCCGCCTTCGTAACCGTAGCTTGCCTAATCCGGAGTATGAGTTTCTACAGTTCTAGGTACTAAGCAACCTTGTCAACGGTGGGGATTGGAGCAGTATGGTGCTGTTCATAGCAGTATGATGGTCTTCTCCTTTAGCTTGCTGGTTTGTATGCTTGTGAAATTAATCATATTTTGTGAATATCAACGTGTGGTGATGAGTGAAAGTGAAAGCGACTCGGTGTGGGATACGCCAAACGGGCCCCCGAGTGGGTGACTTCGACGGGCGCCTATTAGCCCAACTAACTCACATGACTATATGTGTCAGCATCGTAAGTTCGTTGATTGATTGAAATTCGACACTCTCACTACTCTTACTCTTCCCCACTGCTCTGGCATCGTACACACCCTTCTTCTTGCGCAACACCGCCCTAGCACTCCAAAAGCACCTCATCGTTTTCAAAGATGATGTGGCTTTCGCTCGCTTGGCTCCCTTCTCGAAGCGCATGCTGTTCTTGAGCCGTCAAATTTAGTGGGCAAGCATGCGTCAATTCTAAAAGGGAATCTCTCGCTCATGTTAAGTGCTTTCCTACTGGTCAGATACGGTGGATACAAGTCTGATGAAGGTATGTGCTCGGTAGCTCTTGCGGAGATATGTGCTCACACATTTGTTTCTCTGGAGCAAGATGTCGCGCCAGTGTTCCTATGCGTCGCCCTATTGGGACCATGTACGGTGTCTGCAGGTCCTTGAGGTCTCCAGCGGCCGCTTTGCGCATGTACTAAGTCCTGCTGTCCATCCACTCTGGAGTCTGAGGCATTTGTGCTGTGACGCGAAAATAGACCCCGTGCCATCGTGTTTTTCAGTTTCTTGCTCCCGACATTCTCTTGGTGTCATGCGAAGAGTGAGATTTGTGTAAATATATTCCTCCTGCCGTGTAAACACTATGTATTATATCATATCCTACGATTTTTTGCTCATTTTGTATAAGATGAAAAGCAACGCGCGCCTATTGTTAAGGGTACGAAGCGGACACCAGATCCGGACACCAGACCCTGAGCTTCATCCCAAAACTTCGTGTCTGCCTGTCTATCCCTCCACAACCTGACCTTGGTTGACTTTACAATATGTATGTGGCTCGTTCCTTCTTCGCCCTTGTTGTTTTTACTCACCCTCTTGTTCGCTTATTAGGCCCTGCGCAGGTGTGCTCAAATGGTAGGGTAATTTAGAAGTTTGAAACCGAACCACAAAACTAACACCCCAATGCTTAGGGCCGTGCCCAGGGTAGATGTCCATGCAGTCAATGCAAGGGAGCACTTGTGGTGATGCGCATGGTAGAAAGACATCGCAACCGTGACACCGTGAAGTCTATCTTCGCAGCATCCAGTCTACATCCTCACCACGGGGCAGGGGTAGTAGTATGACCCACGGAAATCCCCCATCTCATGGCACCACCCGTAGAACACGCCCCCCTGTGCTTCGCGATGAAGGTCCGGATGGTGAAACCCCTATGGATGTTGATGGTCTCATATTTGCTCAGCCCCAAACCCCCGGTGCTGATGATGACTTAATGAACACGGTTTGCACGCTGCCGCTTCCGCGGATGAGGGAGATGACGATGGCGTTAATGATTCCGAGGCCGACACTGAAGCGGAAGTTGTCGAAAAAATAGAAAATGTTCCACCGCTCAGTGACGCCGAGGAGGACGACCATTTTCGCTACGAGCCTGCCTCAGACAGCCTTCATAGGGTCCCTACCCCCAAGCTGACAGCGAAATCGAAGTTTGTGGAAGAACATGCTAGACGATGGTCCGAATCGTATTGCTTACCATATTTCGATCTCTGTCGGATGGTTGTCATTGAACCAATGCACAACCTTTTTCTTGGTACGAATTGTTCCTTGTCTCCGAATTGTTCAAAAGCGTCACTAAATTGTCTTCCCAGGTGTCGTAAAAACCCGTTCTTATCATATCTGGGTGAAGCTTGGTGTCCTCTGTAAGACCAAAGAACTAGCGCGGGTTCATGCTATTCTCGCATCCATGAAGCTACTAGCTCGACTTGGTCGCCTGCCTAGTCTCATTGGCGGGCCTGCTGGAGGGTCACTTACGATCAGTGGCTTGTGTTGGTTGTAGCCCCACTTGCGGTATGTGTTTCAATGCGACGCGTCTTGTTATTACTCAAATTTCTCCAAGATTCCACAGATCTGCGAATCATTCAGCAGGAACATAGACAACATCGCTGTACAGAGGCGCACTGCGCTGATTGCGCTTCAGGCCGCTCAGCGACGTGCAGAGGTCGCAGAAGCTTGTCCGGCTGCTGCTGAGATGAGAACTCGCAACACCGTGGCTTCTCGCCCAGTTCGAAGTCGGAAGCCGACTGCCAGGGCCCAAGTAAGATTTGGCTATATTTTGAACGTGTGCATCCTCAACATGCTCTTAGGCTATGTGTGATGATTTAGATGATGATTCGGAACCAGACGCAGGTGCGGTCGACAACGAAGATGAAGATAGAACTTAGGGCTCAAGGAAATGGACAAAGCCAAAGAGGAAGACCCACACAGACGAAGAGCAGCAGCAGATTGGCGATGATACACCGTGTAATCTCAGTGCGGAAGACCCAGCCAATTTCCTCAAGTTATGTCTGGCCATCCAAATCCTCGTCAAATGGAGAGTGACGGAAGCGTCTTGACTACAAGCTGACAAGCTTCTCCAAGAATACTGTGGAGAGCTTGTACAAGTAAGTAACCCTCGTTCTTGTTTCTCTTTCGCAGATGCCGGTTTCTGAACAGCATGTTAGCCCTATGGCCCATCAGTAACTCGCCCTAATCACCACTATACTGTGCATGTTGCAGACTTCATTCGGGACTATGGACCCTCACACGGGTTCTGAACATCTTGTATGAACGTCTCAACAAGGTACCGAAGAGCTACAAGTCCAACAACCTGGGAGCGGCGAGCTATAAGCATCGTTCTTTCGAGAATTTCATCGCACCGTTCAGGAAACACGAATAGTGCGTACAAATTCACGAAAGCGACGTAAAACTAATGTTTGGGCTAGCTTGCCGCTGCACCAAGCTCTCTGGACAGCAACCTGAAGGAGATTGCTGCAGCCCTGAGACGTGCGTCAGACGATGATCGAGGCGCTGTGCAGGCATTTGCACAGGAGACTGAGGAGGTAAACGAATGTGGAGGCATATTCTTCCAGTTGAGTATTGATGCGTCCAGTGGACGGACGTAGACAGTGAAATGTCCTCAAGAATGGCAGGGCTGACCCGAAATAAATAAACATGGATGGCAACACAGCAGTCATGCAGGGCTTTGTCGCGGCCACGGTAGCACTGACAGTAGGCATCTCCAAGATACCGGCGCGCGAGCCCTTCCTGCTGTTACTCTCCAAACGCAAATGAGGTCGAAAGAGATCTTTTCAAATGGCGATATTACTTGAGATCGATGGCGTCGGAGACAGCGAGGGTGGTCACTGTGTCCTTGACAGATAGAGTAGATTGCGCGATGCCTATAGTTACTCTTAGTCGATTCTGGAGAATTCGACGATTCGGTATGGCGCTGAAGCCACATTAGGGGGTATTGCACAAGTTATACTTTCGTGGGGTGACGAAGTTGAACCCGGAAGCTCTGAGTAGACAACGCATGTATTCGTGCAAGGAAAGCGGGGAGTGTTGGATTCTGATACTTGGGAAGCACAAGGATTGCTGGGGACATGAATGCCTGAAGGTCTGAAAGATTGCCGCTGCGATGATCCAAACTCGTGCGGCGCATCAATCCATCAATTGTGCCTATTTTACACGGTCCGAGCCTCCGAGGTAGTCCTCGCTTGTCGACGTCGTCCGCTCCGCAGCCTCCCTCCATCCTGCCTCTATCTTTGATCCACAGGCCCAACACGAAACCAACAGAAGCTAGCGTGCGTGTCACCGACCATCGCAAGGGAACCACAACCATGCCAAAGCTAGAGTAGACCGAAGCGAACATTTCGCAGCTCGAGCCTCGCAATCCACTGGTGTCGACGATATCCACCCCCCAGTCCACGCCTGTACCTCCATCTAAAGGCGAACACGATGGTGCCGGCTCTTGAAATAACCTGAAGAAGAACGCAGCTGCTAAGCATGCTGGTGGTGGTGCGAAGCAGCGGAGACTGTGCTCTCGATACCACCACTACCGGGACTGGGTTGAAGCCCTCCGCGTCTATCTCTCGCGGGTTCGACAGCCCCCGCTCGTTCTCCCCGTCCGATTCCGCCACTGCGACGACGTCAACCTCGACTGCGCAGGACGCGCTGGTGCCTAGGAGTGTGAAAGCTAATTCGAGGGGAACAAGAAGGCGGAGGCGAAGGGCGTCGCGACGGCTGCAGCTACCCCAGTGGGCTCGCAGCTCCTGTCCGCTGCGGAGAACTCTCTCTCCCCCTCCGCTCCTAGAATCTGGAGCTGCGTCCGCCCTGCGCCCGCGGGCCGACATCCTCCTCCAAGCAAGGCAAGAAGGGAGGCGCCGCCTCAGCCTCAGCTGGCCCTGTCCCCACAACACCTGCATCCGTGCCGATTCCTGCTGCTGGCACGAGGACCGCTACCGCTGCACCCAAACGCCCACCGCCCACCACCACCACCACTACCGCCACCACACCTCAACCACCTTCACGCACGCCATCCCCACCCTTCGCCTCCCCCACCTCTTGTTCATCCTTCGCTTCCCGGCACAACTATGGTCTCGATTCGAGCGCGATGAGCAGCAAAAGCATCGACACGGACGGGAGCGGGACGCGCGTTGGCGCGGGCGGGAAGATGAGTGTTGTTCCCGGTGCAGGTGCCGGTGCAGGTGGCGGAGAGAGGGAGAGCAGGGGCGCAGCGAGGCTAGAGCAGAAGCGGGTCTCGATGAAAGCAGAAGCTGCTGGCTCCGTGTCGACCCTGTCGGGAGCTGCGACCTCCGCAGGGAATCCTGAGCCTTGAGACCCAGGAGGATGTAGATCAAGATGCTCTCGCAGAGCACGAACAGCATACCTGCCGATGACCGACGCGCGCCAGGGGACCATCCGACATTGGTGCTTTTGGAGCTACCCTCGGTTGCAATGCCTGCCTCTGAATCGCGACCGGACCCGCTCGCACCATACCGCCCCCACCGAGTGATCTGAAGTTCTAGGGCCTAAGTGGCCCTGGGCGTCGTCGTCTCATCCGTCCCATTCAGTCTCGACGTGATTTGCGACTCGGGACGCTTGTGCGGCTTCATATTGTACCTGGCCGCGCCTTGCTTCCGACCTCCTTGGACCGATCATCGTCTGGACCTTGCCCTCATGACCATTCTCAAGATGGAAACTGGACGATGACGGATCTGGGTTAGATTGCAGGCGCAGGCGCACCTCATCGCCTCTCAGATGATGCGGAACGGGAACAGCAAGCCGGACGTGAACTTGACTGTATATGCACCCGCAAGGGGAGGCCTGAGGTTGGAGTTTGTCGACATTGACGTTGATGTCGACGATGATATGGAGGAAGATACGCACAGGGATTCGGTACGTTCCACCAGGCTCTCACCCGCGCACTAATGTATTCACGAATCTCCGTTTCTGGCTTCATAGCCCGGTTTATTCTTCCCCCTGCTTCGCGTCTGCCTCCTGCTCTTCTGCTTTGGATCCAGCTTCTCTTGATGAGTGTACAAACTACTCGTTTTGTGGACATGGTGCGGGTGTGACCTAGTCCGTGTGGATGACGCTCTCGGTTCTCAGCGGTTCTCTGGTGTTTCCGAGTTATAATTTTTTGTTGTTGTTATTCTCGCCCCCGGTTTGGACTGCTTCTTCGTGGCCACGCAGATAGACTGAGCTCCCTGTTCTCGTCGCTTTTAATTGCATATCAAAGTCTCATTTCGCGTTCATCATTGTGGTCATCCTATTCAGCAACTCCAACTCAAAGCAAATGAATCAACTGTGTGGTTTCGAAGGGATTGACTGCTGAAGTTAAGTGAAGAGGAGTATCGCTTGATTATCCCAAGTTCATCTACTCTAAGACGACAGATTCAGATAATGAAACAACATCGGCATGTAGTGTATGAGAATGAGAAGCATGAAAGACTTGTAAATATTCAAGAAAGCCTCGGAATCGATGTGTGGTGCGTACAGGTGGAAAATCAGGTACAAATGCTGCCCGTAGCCCACTCTCCTCCTCTTGTCCACCCTGCGGTTACCTCACTGCCCCTCACTGCCGACATACTCAAAGGGTATACTGCGCTCCGAATCACCAAGCCAAACAAGAGCGAGGCTATTGGCGGAGAGTTTCAACAACAATGAAATGGCAAAACTAGAAAGCCGCCAAGTGAACTCTGGATGGTTGATTCACTGTCATTGCCCAACGCAGTCGTGCGTTTTCGTCGTCCTGGTCATCTTTGCCGTTTCCCTTGGCAGGATTGAAGCCTGGAGGCAGGTTCTGGTGCCTGGAATAGACATAAGAAAGTCAGAACGAGATCGAAAAAGAATAACATAATAAGAGAATGACGGAGAGGGACATACAGCAGGCGCAGCCACCTCACCGAGGATCTGTGCATCTACTATTCCAGGTACAGCACCGAATGCGGGCGTGGCAGACGCCGATTTACTCCCATGTGCTCTGGGATGAGTATTTCAGTACGCATTCCCTGTATATGCGCATCGAGACAACGAAAGGATGGCGAACTCACAGCAAACGGATTCCCGTCTCCTAACATCTCCTTGCGCTGCTTCTCCCGCCTTGGACATTCCTCCGCTGTGGCGTGATCCCACTCGCGCTGTGCGTAGGCTTCGTTCGTTCGGATGCCACTGAAAGCGTACATACTCTATGAATGAGTGTCAGAACAACAAATCAAACGTGGGGCAAGCAAGCGTACCTACGGTCGTTACCCTGGCATCCTACCTGGCCGCAGCCCCAAGTGTATAGCGGGCGGTCCATGGGGCTGCTCTTGAAGGGACGCCACATCTGCACCAGCAGATTCATTGGCTGGACACACGACTTGCAATGCGACAACTTGAACGAGGTTCACGCAACAGCAGCGCAGCCTATCCATCCACCCGTCCGTTCGATAGAAAGAGTAATTCCCTTTCGCAAAAGATTCATGCAGGTATGGGTGGTTCGATGTTGATTGGGTAGGGAATGCACGTATACGGAAACGCGACTGCCTGGGCACGACATGACGACGGGAGATGTTCGACAGGAAGACCGCAGATACGAAAGATGGCAGCATCGATTCTGTCCGGCTCGTCCTCGACTGCGCCGTCTGGGACACCTAGCAGCACAGAGGTCTTCACCTGTGAGAGGCCGTCAACTGAATCCGAGTCTGACCCGCCGTCGTCCATACGTAAGGGGGTCCATCACGTCGGTTGAGATAAGGGAGTCGAGGTGGTCTGAGAAAGAGCAGGTGGCGACTGGAGGTTTGAACTTTGCGCAAAGTTATGAGCCATAAGCGCTCGATAACAGATCATTTAAGCAATTTTGTGCGAAGAGCGACGTCGCGGGGGTGAGAGGTGTCTAGTCTGAACCTGGTCGATGCACGAGAGACCGTTGACGACCGCGAAATTGGGCGGCGCGTTGGAGTGAGGAAGAGGAGCGGCCCGGGCACACCCGCTTTGTCGTCGCGGTGCTCATGTATTTGATGGCTTATCAAATCGCACGAGGTTAGATCGATGCAACTTGGTGTCCTTCTTGCCCTCTCCCAACGCCTCTGAGCTCTTCTGCAGCAGCAAATGGAGAAAGGAAAACCTGCGCAGCCCTCTTCCTCGATGTTCTTCCAAAACGCGAAGGATAACCATTTCCACGGAACATCCCACTTCGTTGCCCATGAACATAAGAACTACCACGGCTCTGGGTCACAGGCATTAGACGAAGGTATGTTCAGTACGGCGTACCAAGCAACCTTGTGGTATCTGGGCGCAGAGGCATGCACTTCCTATACTAATTTGCTCTGCACAAGGTATACGATTACTTGTTGCTCGTGTGGTGGAAGGGGCAATGCACAACTCCGGCGAGCGTTTCGACGCCCCAACTTGCCACGAGGAGACCCGGGTAGCCCTTCAGGAGGATCTTCTCGGATGGGCAGACGAACTTGTCAACGACTTGAACCAGCTCGTAACCTGGTTATATGGTCCTGCTGGCTCGGGAAAGTCGGCGATTGCTCAAACAATTGCACAGAAGCTGGACGATCGGGGGCAGCTTGCTGCGTCGTTTTTCTTTTCCCGAGCGAGCGGTAGCGAGGGCAGAGGGACAGAAATTGACTTTGTTGCAACTCTTGCGCACCAGCTCTGTCAGACCAACCCTGCTACCGAACCACATATTGCTGCGGCCGTACGAAAGAACCCACGGGTTTTCGGTCTGACCCTGAAAGACCAGGTCAATCGACTCATTGTCACTCCTCTTATTGCAGCTTCCACATCGTCGTCCGAGTCCTCCCGTCCCAGTGTTATCGTAGTCGATGGCCTAGACGAATGCCGAAAGGAACACGATGCTCAAAGGCGCGTTGTAGACGCGCTTATTTTAGGGCTGTGTCAAATTACACACCATACCCTCAAACTCTTCATCACAAGTCGTCCTGAAGACAATATCGTGACAATCTTCAATCGACACAGAGAGACACTCCTGCGGAGGATGGAGCTCAACAATGAATGGAACCCCGACGACGACATACGGACTTTCCTGGCTGCCAGCTTTGCAGAGATTAGGCGATCCCATTTTTACTTCCGTCGTCGCCCTGTGGACGAGAGATGGCCAGAGCCGAGTGCCATTGACACATTAGTCCACAGGTCATCCGGCCAATTCATTTACGCCTCTGTTGTTCTCAAGTATATCAAGTCGGATGAGAATTACGACCCAGTCGCCCGCCTAACGACCATCCTCCGTCTTAATGATAATAAGGACCAGCCATATGCAGAACTAGACATTCTGTACAAATACGTCTTTTCTCAGATCCGAAGCGCAGATAGAAACCGTGTCCTCACTATTCTATCCTTGGACCAAAAGTGTCGTGAAATCGACTCTAGCAGCCGTGTAGCCATTTTCTTGTCTGAGTTCATGGGAATGCATATGGATGGAATCAAGTTTTGCCTGCTCCCACTGGTTTCTCTCTTGGTCTGGGACGATAAATTGGGCAAGATTCATTACATGCATGCATCTCTCCTCGATTTTCTCCAAGATCAAAGTCGCTCCAATATCTTTTGCATCAAAAGCCCAACCCTAGCAGCTGGGATTGTTCGCCGAGCTATAGAAATGATTGAAGACGGAACAGCATTGAAGGCAAGTCCAAATGGCATATTGCCACCTCTCTTCGAGGTAATAATTTTAACACTTTGCTCATCCCTCACAGACACCCACTTCTTTGGCCTTCTCAATTACAATTCCTTGTCACTACGCGGACATGCTACCGCTGGATCAGAGATACCACATTTATTCAATACTGTCCAACTTCAATGTTGTGGACACCTTGCTTTGCAAAATAGATGTTGACTTTATCGAAGCTAGTGACGTTGGCTTTGGCCGTTACATCAACAGGCACCTCGAGTGGGTTTTGGAAAACTCAAAAGTTTGGCACTATCTTTCTACCCAAGTTGTGGTGTTGTCTGACTGATGTGGCTTTTTTACGTTCAGGACATGAATGCATCACACTATTTTTCCAATTTGGCGGCCCAGGTGCAAACATGGTTTGCCAATCAGTCTAACCACCTGAGGCTCAATGGTTTAGACAACACCAAACAAATTGACTTGCGGCCATTTTTTGCAGCTTCTGACATGAGTTCCGACATATCTGCAATGTTTTCTTCAGCTCTAGAGATCTGTAGGCCATCACCAATCTGCCACCCACTCCAACGCGGAATGAAGATCAACTTATCCTGTCAAACAGCAGTGCTGTGCTATCTTATACTCCCAGATTGGAGGTCATCCGGGTCTGGGGAAGAGTGGTTCTGTCGATCTGACCTCCTTGGCAGGTATGCAATGACAACAGACGATTATGGGGAGGCATTGCGCTGTACCACCTACTATCTATTACAACTACCAAAACACACTCTCTTGGGGATCTTCAGTGGCACTAATGCTAAGGAAACTATTCTTGAGACCCCTGTCATGGATCTAATACGTGACGTTCTTGCCACATTTTTAGTGGAATCACCAGCAACCCCAGAGCTGTATTTTCTTGTGGCGCTTACTGAACCTATCATGAGGATCATGAATATGCACTATCACCCCCAATTCAAACGGGACTTGTACCCAAAGGTGAGCATATTTTTGACCACTTTGGCACTGTATAGATGCACGTCATCTCAGTATGTTGTCCACACATTATTTACACTGCACTAACCATCATCATTTTTGTGACCCAATACCAGCGGGCATGTGACGAACTGCCTTTTCTTCAAGACCAGAACTCCTGGGGATACATCCTAGCTAAGGCTACGGTGGAAGAATCTTTCAAGGATTTGAAGATCAAAACAAGCCTGTATGAAGTGGTGGAGATGATAGGGACTCAGGTGTACCCAGATGGATTGGAACTGGCAAGGTATAAAGCACTTTTAGCACAATTCTCCTTCATCGACAGAAGGATTCCCGAATCGGCATAATGGAATGTAATCATGTAACCACTACAATTTTGTAATATGAGCCACAGTGCACCGTACAAAGCGAAGCAGAAATTCAAACGTCGTGCATTGAAAGTTTGAAATAAACGGTAACAGGAAGGTTCCCTCGAGTCTCTTTCAGGTCTACATTTTCTGCCAGAAAGCAACACATTTAAGCATCCCACTGCACGAGAACAACCTCCTCCCGCCACGCCTCCTTCGCCTCCTTCCCGCCCTCCACACAACAGTCCTTCTCGCACGAGAACACCATACACGTCCCCCACTCCATCCCTCTCGCGTCCTTATCCTGGCCCTTCAGCGCTCTTTCCACCGCCGCGCGGCGTTCCTCGTCCGTCATCTTCTTCGTGCTCTTCTTCCCGTCGGACTCGGACGCACGCAGCACGTTGATCAGGTTCGGCATGAGCTGGCACTCGAACACCCGCCGCCCGCCGCAGCGCGCGCATTTTGCTACGCCGGAAGGGTCGTACAAGCGTCGTTGTGGGTGGACGACTTTGAAGGCGGGTTTTGTTACTGGGAGCGGGTCGGCTCGTGGGGCGGGCCAGAGCAGGTCGAAGGTGGCGTCTGAGGCGAAGGGCAGCGGGGTGCCGTTTAGTTCGTATCTTTGTTTAAGTACTTATTAGTGGAATGGAATGAGGAAAGAAAGAAAGAAAAGCGTACCGAACACATTGTTCCCCCTCGTACCCAACCCTCTTCATAAACCTTTCAAAAACCTGGTCCACATCCATCGAGTTCTCGTACGCCTCCTTCGCCCAGCTCTCTATACCGTCACCGCCTTTGCCCTTTTTACCCTTATCGTCGTCATCCAGTAGCGCGTCGACAAGCGCATCTTTTGGAATTTTAGGCTTCGGCTCTGGCGGGACGTACTCCGATGTTGTGGAGAGGTAGAGCGGGGGGTAGGACGGCGCGGCGGTCCATGCGGAGTCGCTGATGGAGGTTGCTGCGAGCGCGGTTAGGAGTTCCTCTTCCTCTTCGTCATCGTCGTCGTCTTCGTCGGAATCCGCCTCGTCGTCGGATTTGTCTTGAGGCTCCTTATTGGTTTCTTTGGATGAAGAGGAGACAGGGTCTGGTGCCTGGCGTAGAAGTTGGATCGAGCTTGAATTCAATGGTTGAGCAGGACTTACGGCCACAGGCGCCCCGCCAAAGATCTGCGCGCCAACTCCGAATCCCGCGCCGAATGCGGGCATGCTAGAGCCAGCTTTTGCGCCCATCTGGATCGAACGGGTATGTCAGTATTAGTATGCGTTCTCCGTGTGTGCATAGCAAGATGACGCACAGCAAACGGGTTCCCCCCGCCCTCCCTGAACAGCTCCTTGCGCTGCTTCTCCTGCCGCGCACGCTCCTCGTCGGCCTTGGCCCTATCCCGCTCGCGCTGTTCCTGCCTCTCGCGCTTCTTGGCGAGTTTTTGCGCGTAGGCCTCGTTCGTTCGGATGCCGCGGAACGCGCGCACGCTGCCGTCCTTGCCCTGGCATCCCACCCGCGCGCAGCCCCAGATGTACAGCGCGCGGTCCATGGGGCTGTCCTCGAACGGGCACCACATCTGTACCAGCAGCTCCATCGGCTGCCCGCACGACTTGCAGTGCGAGGACTCGAACGGGGGTTCACGCGATGGCAGCAGGGCCTATCCATCCATCCGTAAACAGCGTCGATTGTTTTTTCGCAAGAAATTCACGCAAGTATGGGTGTATGTTTTGGATTTTTAAGGCATCGATATCGATATTGATTGGGTAGCGACGGTACGTATATGTAAAAACGGACTGGTCAATACCTGGGCACGGCACGACGACGACGGGGGATGCGCGTACAGGAAGACCGCCGATGCGAGAGACGGCAGCGTCGATTCTGTCCGCCGCGGCCTCGACTGCGCCGTCGGGCACGCCTAAAAGCACGGAGGTCTCCACCTGCGAGAGACCGTCGTCGGAATCTGAGTCTGACCAATCGTCGTCCGTCCGTGGGGGTGCCATAGCGTCGGGAAGTAGGTATCGCGAGTCGGGGTAGTCTGAGAGAAAAGAAGTGGGTTAGCGTATGTCCTGTCAATGGTCGCGATGAGGAATAGAAGGAGGTTTTGCGCAAAGTTACAAGCAGTAGGCGCTCGATAACAGATCAGTTAAGCATGAATGGTATAATTTGGTTGTATCGTCTCGTTCCACGGGGCAGAGAAACTCTGCCTCGCCGGGTTCAGACTCGTCATCTAAATGTTTCATCTTGCACAGAAAAAAGGGCTGGATGAGAGTACTCACAAGTTGTGGTCGATGATGAAGAGACGACCCAGAAAAATTTGGCATAAAGGGCGCGATGGGAGGGCGCAGGCAAGCAGGGGCAAATAGTGATCGCTAGTATCGGTCACGGGACTGCAGATCATAGAGACGGCCTACTTTTGGGGAGGCGCAAGCCTCGCCTTGACTGATGGTATTTGCAGTTATTTGTGTCTTGTATCAAAGCTAGAATTGCAGGAAAAGCAATATTTGAGGGAACGCAGACCTCTAATGGCATGATCTTTCGAGCAAAGTGGGCTTTTTATCCAATACGCCGGGAATGGACTGAACAAATATACCATTTGCCTTCTGAGTGCTGAGATACGGAGTAAAAATCAATGTAACGGAAACATTTTAGAACGTTTGTTCAATCCATTCCCTGAAAATCAAAGAAATATAAATATTGTTCCTCCAAAGTGTGATTTGAAAGTGGCCGTGAAAGGTGGAAAATGGTTTCCAAAAATGACCGTCCAACGCACCAAAAGCTCATTTACGTGATCACATCAGCGCATTTGATGGTACGCTTTTCGAAGACGATTGACGATAAAATGGCAAACACCGCAATTGAGCGGCACCAAATCCTGCGGAGGACATGATTTATTCCACCAGAACAGTTGTCTCAGCTAATATATTCAAAAAAGTGACTGTGCCCCGCACTGACGACCACAGGTGTCTGTAGATACACTTTATCGCAAATTAAGGTGTTTGTCGCTTAGTCAGCGAGCCATCAGACCTTACCTGAATTGCGCCTCCCCACTACTTTTGGTTCCGTCGACATCTCGCATATCCGTCCCTTCTTTCCTGCCACTTCCTCTCCCCATCCCATCGCCCCCACCCCAGGCACCGCACCAGGTCGTAATGGCCTCGCCGCTGTCTCCGCGACCCCGCTCTCCGCGCAACGACGCCAGTGTTCCTGGCGGCGTGCAGCGGCAGCCTAAGCGCCGAGGCGTCGCTCTCTCCTGTGCTGAATGCCGGAGGTGCGCTGTTCGTCATCATTATGCGTACTGTTGCTAACACTCTCCATTGCAGATTAAAATTAAAGTACGCTTCCATCCCACCGAAGAGCTGCAGTAGTAACCTTGCTCGTGCGTTGCAGATGCAGTCGCGAGTTTCCGTGCAGGTGGGTGCTCTGGGTGTGATATCATGCATGCACGACATCTGACTGCGGGTGACTAGCAATTGCGTCAAGAAGGGCTGCGGCGCCATCTGTCCCGAGGGGTCGCTGACTACGGGCAAGGGCAACAGATTCGTGCTCGCCAACACCGAGGCACTACATGACAAGATCAATGTACTCGCCACACGCGTCCGGACGCTCGAAGATGCCCTTCTTGCAGCCCACAGCCTAAACTCCAACGCGCCCCACCATCTACTCACCGACGAGCTGCTACAGCTAAAACGGCCCCTCGAACGCGAACGGCAGGACGCTCCAGGGACAGAGCTGGAAGAAAAGGTGGAGGTGGAGGACAACATCGATTCATTTGGATCTCTGTAAGCGCCCTATCCACCACTCTCCTATCGTGTCACCCACACCCCCAGCTCCTTCTCCGACAACGGGCGCTCGACATTCTTCGGCACGACCGCCAACTCATGGTATCTGCTCCAGGTAACTATCACCACCACCCCTCCCCTCGCGCACGCACCAGACGCCTTCTTCCCGTTTATTAACATGAATGCGCGGATGTAGAACGAGGAAGGATCAGACTCGGACGGCGCGAACGGCGACGACGACGGCATGCTGCCCGCGCACGACTTCCCCCTCGAGCCCGCCGATCCCGCGTGGCTCGCCCACGCCTTCCCCTTCTCCCCGCCGGTGGGCAGGGTCGGCGAGAACATGCGCGCGGCGATCATCAACAAGCTGCCGCGCGCGGTCGGTGCGCGGAACCTCGCCGACATCTATTTCAAACACGCTGCCTGGATGTGAGTCTTCCTTTCTCCTTCGCGAACGGATTGTCGTCAGTTTCTGGCGTGGGCTGGGCTGGTGGCGTGGCAGCCATCATCACGATTCAGCCAGTCTGACAGTTGTGGGCGCTGTTGGCAGTTGTCATCCCCCCTGCTCACTGCTGCCAATCTATCTTGGTCCTGGTGTTTGATTGGGACGTCGATGATGCTGATTGACGGTTGTCGCCTTGGTTTTCTTCTTTTTTCGCAGGTACACACCCATATCGGAGGACGACTTTTTCGACACGATATTCAGCCCGGTGTACGAGCAGTCGCCCGATCCCGAGGCGCCGCAGGGCTCCGCGCACCAGCTCGCCGTGCTGTGTCTCGTGCTCGCGATCGGCACCCTCGTGGACCTCGAGAAACATGCGCATGCGCCCGAGGCGATGCAGTATTACCACTACGCGCGGGCGTCTATCTCGATTGAGTCGGTGCTGGAGGAACAGACCGTCACGGGCATTCAGGCATTGGTATTTCTTTTTCTTTTTCTTCTGACTAACTGGGGCGTGACAAGCTGACTCGACTACGGCGTATGCGCAGTTGCTGATGTGCCACTTTATGTTTCTCTCCGACATCTCGAGCCCTCGGTGGGCCATCATGGGCGTGATCGTCAAAATGGCGCAGAGTGTGAGTGTCTGCTTACTACTTCTCCTTCTCCTTCTGTTCTTGCCCTTGCCCGTCTCCTTCTATTCTCTTCCTATCACCATAATCCACCTTCCGCCTGCCTGGTGCCACCTTCCATCTATCACCCTCGAATGGCACCCAGCTCCCACTCCAAGCCACCGACATACGCCCGGCGCACACAAACACACCCCCGATATGTCCATATTGCGTCTAAACATTCCATCGCACTAACTTCATCCCCGCACTCCGAGTCCGTCCGTACCCCACACCACGCCCCACACGCGCCATATGCACCATTCCCTTTGGGTTGCGTATTCGGTGACCGCATCCCCCCCTTTTTTCTTTTTTTATATACATACCCCGCTTCTACACGGGGAATCCACCAGTCTCAGTCCTATGTATACCGCCCCCGTTTTGGACGAGCGCTGACGTTTTCTATTTCGTGTCATTTTTAGATTGGCCTGCGTGAGTGTTTTTCTCGTCCGGCGCCCATATGGGCGTTTAGAGTTTGTGGGCTTGGCTTCCCCTGGCTTCCTGGCTTCCCTTCCTTCCTGGCTTCCTTCCCGGGTGGATGGGTGGCGGGAAGCCCAACTGTCGATTTTGTTCTTTTGTCACTTTTGTGTGGGTGATTACTGACGCACTGTCTTTTTTTTTTTATCTCCTTTTTTCTTCTTTTCTGTCCTCCCCCGGCGCCTGTCTCTTCCTCTTCAATGCATATCCTCGGATGCGTGCGTGCGTTGGAGCAGACCGAGACAGCGGGAAATGGAAGCTCGACCCAGCGCAGACGCGCAAGCGGAGGGCGCTGTTCTACGAGCTGTTGACGTACGATTCGTGGCAGGTGAGTGGTTCTGTCTTCTCGCGCGCCTCGCTACGCCCATGCCCAGGCCCCTGTCCCCGCCGCACACCATCTGCTCTCGTCAGCCATGCTTGTCGGGCGGAGGGGAGGATAAGGCGGATATATGCGCGTGTATGCGACCGATCGTGCTAACGGCAATCGCTTTTTATTTTATTTTTCTGTGCACAGAGTTTGACCTTTGGACGCCCGCCGTCGCTGTCTGCGGCGCATGTGGACAGCCAGTTCCCGGATGACGTCGTCATGGACCCCTCGGGGAACACAGAAATGAGCTGTCAGTATTCAACATTCACAAAATCACCTTCAATACCAAGTTCTCACTATCTCCTCACTTCACATCTATATTCAACAGTCTCGGCATGGAAACACCGCTTCGCGGCGCAATGTCTCAGCCAGGTGCACGACGAGGCGTTCGGCGCGCGCACGCCGCGGTACAAGGTGATCCAGGAGCTCGACAAGAAGGTGCGCGGCTGGCCCATCCCGCCGAGCCTGCAGGTCCCCGGCTTCGGCGCGAAGCTCGTCGGCACGGAGGTGGAGCAGCCGAGTGTGCAGCTCACGATGCAGCGGTATACTGCGTTTGCGATTCGGGAGATTAGTATGTTTTTTTTTTTGTTTTGTTTTGTTTTTGGTTTTTCGTGCTGGGGTTTTTGCCAGAGTCCGTCGGTTCCGATCGCTGAAAGTTTACTTTGTTTCTTGTTAAGCCTTGTTCTATATGCACCGCGGCTTCTTTGCGCAGGCGATGGAGGATAGTCCGGTCGACCCCATGGGGAGCAAGTGGTCTGCGTCGGTGCTCGCCGCTTATAAGAGCGCCACCACCTTTGTCGGTCTCATTGAGAGCCTGTTCAACCAGCAGCCGCAGCTCACGGAGCGCATGTGGTTCCTGTTCACCCATGTCTTTTCTTGTGCGGTAAGATTATATGATCTGATCCCGTCGGTGAACTGTTCGCTCACTCTGCTGTTTACGTTCTAGATCGTGCTAGGTTCTATAGCTCAGAAATCACAAATGGGACTGGCGCGCTCTGCGTTGTCGCATCTGGACAGCGCGTACAACCTGTTCCAGAAAGTGTCGGACCATGTTCGCGCAGGCAAAATTCTGGTATGTTCTCTTTCCCTTGGTCATCCACTCATTTTTGACGTCTGCTGCAAAACAGCCCATTCTCGCCAAGCTGAGAGAGCGCGCCCAAATGGTGCAGCAAGCCAACCTCGCAATCTCACCTCAAGGCGAATCCACAACACGGCTGTCGTTCCTCAGCCCTACGATCAAGAGCGAGAGCGTCGAGCTGTCAGCGCTCGGGGGAATGACCCGCCTAGTTCCACGGAAGCCATCCTCCTCGCCGTCGGTCTCATCCGCGAGCCCTCCCTCCCTCGCTTCCAACCCCTCCTCCTCGCCGACAATCCCTGACTCTCGGCAGGCGTTCATCGTGCCGTCCTCCGACGTCTCGCCGTCATGGCAAGGCTACACCCACATCCAAAATCTAAACGTCAACATCAGCATGCACGAGTCGCTCTACGCGAACGGGCTGTCTGTCCCGGCGCCTGGTATATCCGACATGCACCAGGCGGCGGACCCGTCGCTGATGTACCAGATGTCCCCCCCGCACGGCCACGGCGTGCATCAGCAGCAGCAGCAACAGCACTCACACCAACTGCACCAGCAGCAGTTCCCACAGCACGTGCATCATCCCAGCCACAGCCCTGGACCCGGGCATGCCGGTATGGCCCTGGACATGCAGCACGGGCAGCAGCACCATACGCCGTTCTTCGGGAACAGCTTCGGTGGCGGTGGTGGGTACAACGGCGGCCAGTATATGATGAACGCGCCGTCGCCGGAGATGATGCCCGCCGGCCACGATCCCCAGGATTCCTGGTACAATCTTATTTCGCAGTACAAGCCATGAAACGAACATGGTAGTGCTGTATCTCGTCTGCTTTATGCTTTTATGCCCCTCCCATTTTTCAAATTAACCCCACATCTATGGCCTTGTATTATTTTCTCTCTCTCCTACTGCGGTTTGCTGCCGTACTGATACCTGCCGCCTCATAACCATCTATTGTACTCTGCTTTGTATTTCGTGGATCCTCGGCGCACTGTGCATTGCTAATCCCTTTCTCTTCTTTCTCGATCTTGACTCTCGTCTTGTCTTGCTGAAATATATATCCTGCGCACTGCACACTGCCGCATCTTGATTCCCTATTCTACTTTAGATTATACCTGGCTATTCCAAAAGCTGTATTACATATATACATATGTCTTTTTGTCTCCTGTCCAGTGTGTTATTGCTATTTTATGTTCAACTGTTTTGTGCACTAATTGTTTACTGTTCGTATATTCAAGAATTAAACATTACTACGTCTGTGAGCTGTTTCTTTTATCGAACGGGGTGCCCATGTCGCTTCTGTTCAATCAGTTTTGACATCGGCTATCAAACATTTGTGGACTCACATTTGTTTATATGGATGTACATGCGGCTGGCCTTGTAACTCTCCCCTCAAATAGAACAGCAGCCCTACGAGGGCCTGCAAATGCTAAAAATGCATCTATACGTAACATAACCCACAGTACTCGCCTCAAACCACATCGTGATCCGTTTGCATGTCTCAATAATAAGTATATGCTTCAGTTCGGAAACATGACCGTTCAGTTCAGGTTCGGATAGGCTCTGACAGTTCTGACCTTACTATAAGGGCGAATCAGGCATTCAAACCTTCGCTCAAAGGTGAAACCGCTGCAAACTCGCAACTTGAATACGTACTGACACACTCTGTCATGTCACTAACGTCGTAATTATTAGTGAGAGAACCGGGTTATTCATTCTATGGCTACTCATTATTGCAAGATCTCGTTTTACGGAATCAGCAACTACCAAGGGGGTTTATGGTGTCAAAGAGTTGATGAAGGGGTCACGAAGGTATATTTATATCAGAATCAAGAGGAATGACAGCAGGCACAAATAACTAGTAGTAATACAGAGAGCAACAAGAAATCGTCCATGTACCAATACAAATACATCATATAAAGAGCAGACGATTCTTTCCATCATCATGTCTGCATAGCCATTGTATTTACGAAATCCAACCATGTCGCTTGCATATTGCTGTTGCTATCCGGGGATCCTGATACGCGTCTGCTTACATTCGACGCTGAGCCTGTGTCGACCATAAGCATCGGCTCGCCGTTTCCGTAGCTGTTGCTGCTGGTAGCAGTATAATTCGTCGCAGGCAAACCATAGTCGTACACGGGGAAGTAAGTGGGGAAGTCCTGGCCGCTTGCTTTCTGGTTTAGCGTTTCCGGCTGGGAGACCATGCCGTTTGACTGTTGCTGCATCACACTCTGCATCGATGGCTGAGAATGCGGGGGTAGATAAGATGGCTCGGGCTGGTACGGTGTCGACATGGTCGACATGCCGTACATTGACACCGGTGACACATCATCCGAGTAGGGACTGTGGCTGGTGGCGTTATTATTAGAAGCATTAGAAGCATATGATCCTTGGGAAGATGTCGACTGGACGGGGTATGTTTGCTGACCATTTTGACTCGGTGCGAAGGATTTGAGGTATTCAAGGACGCTCGGTTGTAGTTGGTTCTGCATGCCAGGGGATAGCGGAAGAGGGACGACAGGGTTCTGCGATATCGGAGAGCGTTCCACAAGGATAGGCGACGATGGCTCTTTCTTAGATACGAGACGTGTCCTGCCTCCCAGCACAGAAAGCTCGTCGTCGTCGCCATCAGGTGTCGTTGGTGAAGTGGGGTTTCTGCTCAATGGAGCACCCTTGCCTCGGCGGAATTCATCAATGCTAAAGTGCGCCTTCTCTTGTAGGTTGAGCATGATATTCTACCGCGATTTCCAATCAGAGAGCTAATCATCGACACTGCTGGGAGTTGAGCTTACCAAGACCTTGTTTGCCCGGAACCCAGGTGCGGCTTTGGAGAAGAGCTCACAAGCCGAATCCAACTGAACGAGTGCAGATGGAGCGAGGCTCATCGAAGGGCAGCGAGTTACAATGGAACCCAAGACGATCTGATCGGAAGTGGCATGGGCGCTAATTTTAGCAAGATGGTATCAGGATCATTGAGTGATTCCACTTACAGAACAGGAAAACATATGCGTCCAGAGGAACCAAATACGCTCACAGGGCTCCTTGAGTTGCGTGTACAGGTTGCGCATCATGGCGACAAGGGAGCCTGCGCTGCGGTATGCAGCAATGACGGATGTGCCGTAGGGACTGCCCAGCGGATCTTTGGGATGTTCGTTGATCGCGCGCGCAAAGAAGCTTCGATGTAAGTAGAGAAGATCTATTCATTGAGGGGAGGAGAAAGCACCGTTAGCGCGCCGGCATCGAATTAGCCACAGATATAGACAAGGTTACATACTCATTTCACGGATGGCGAGGACTACATGCCGCTGGAGAGTCAGCATGATAGTGTCGGGGTATGCACCCGAGCGTGGTTCCGAGCTTCCAAAGCCGGCGACTTGCAGTATAGGTGGAACGGGGAATGCACGAAGCTTTCTGTCGAGTTGCAAAACGGTGGCGTAAGTAGGCATCTTTGCCCCGAAGGCTTGGTCATGCAGCAGCGTCATGCATTCCAAGGAGAAGCGGTGTTTCCATGCATTGACTAGAATACCATCGGTCCATAAGCACGTACTTGAACTGGTGAAATGAATCGAACATACATGCGTTTTCGTCAGAAATGTCATCTGCAAATGGCATTTTGCAATCGAAATGCGCCGAGAAAAACGAGGGAGGACGGCCGAACGTCAGACATTGCCATGAATCGTAGGTGAACAATTCCCAGAAGAGCTCCCGACGCCTACTAGTTTCGAGCGCATCAACCTTCAGCTTTCCACTATCACGATCTGTCAATGAAGGATACCAGTCAATTTTAAGCCGTTAGACTGGGTCCCATAGCAGCCAACTCACGAATGCCAATCTGAAAACCCAGGAAGTATCAGAAATTTGCTCCAACGAATCAACTGCGGGGGGATCACTTACGCTCTGCCCAACTTTGACCGCCAAACCCATCGTAGCCCATCTAGCTCCCGAGCTACTTCCATGCCTGTCACACAAGAACAGATAAAATGTCATCAAGTACTAAAATTACCAATGGAGGTCAGGGGTAATCTTATTTTGGAAGTACAAATCATGTGGCTCACCAAGGCCTGAACTGCGTTAATTGTGGGGTTGTCGAAGAAGGAATGGTGGAAAAGGGCCGCGCGTGCAAGCTGGTGGTACTTTTCCGCTTCGAGATTGTACGAGGGCATGGACGTATTCATGAGGCAACCGATGGCGAGCACCATGAACATCAGGGAGAGGCGGTGTGCAAGGACGGGGTCATCGGGGATAGAGCCCAAATTTGGCGTGTTGTAGAAGGAACTGTATATCTCGCTATCAAAGTAGGACGAGTTGATAGGGTTATACCTGCTAGGAGCTTAGTAAATGGATACGTTTAATAGGACGGATTCTCACATCCACGCTGCATGAGTGTAATAAATTGATCGAAGCTCCAAGGCGACCTCGGCCGGCGGTAGGTACCAGTAAAGGGTTTGCAGGCCCACGTTCTCTGCGATAGAGAGAGGAGAAATGGGAAGGGACGCTGCGCGCTTCAAGACCTCTGGTGGTAGGATGTTCTGCAGCTGATGCAGGTGGCCGTCAATTTCCATCTCCTCGGGTAGTTCGTTCTAAAAATAGTTCAACAGATGTGGTTGCCAGTGTTCTGCTCAGAGAACTTACCTCGAGGAAGTACTGTTCGCGATGGGTAGCTGAGCGCTAGTGGAATCGGGCAAGGATTTGATTGACTTACCCATGAATTAGCGATGTGGCCGTAGTACTTGGTCTTGCCAGAAAGCGCTATCGAGAGAGTGCCGAATGCATCCACAACATCAGGATTACTCTCTTCTTCTTTGACCGCAACCGCGGTTGCAACTTTGGTGCTTGTAACATCACGTTGGAGTGGTGCTTTAATTCGGAGAAGCTCGTCAGAAAGCAAAGGGTGGGACTCGTTGGAGAGGTGTTGGTGCGATGCGCGGAGTGCATCCTCAAGCTCCCGAACACGGTTGGCAAGCTCAGAGATCTTTTCATGCAATTCTTGCGTAGATGCTAGAACGAAACTGAGAGAGACGAATGAGATAAGGTAAGTAATGAACTGCAAGCCTCGGAGACGCACCGATTCCCTTGGCCTGTGGTGAGGGATCCCTATCGCGTTCGGCTCAGTATTATCAACATCAGGGGACGAAGTGCCACTCACGTCAGGGCAAATAGCACCGCAGCCTCTCTTCACACATGAACTACAAGGTATCTGTCTATCACAACGCAGCTTCAACCTGATTAATTTTTTGTGAAATGAGTCAGCCTTTGGTAGAATATGCAAGAGATATTCTGGTCAACGCACCGGCGACATTCTGCACAGCTGAGGCGAGTGGCACCCTTTCTTCGCTTTTTGACGCCGTCTTGACTGGAAGGATTCATCTGCCTCTCATAGGGGGGAGAGGCGGGCATTTCTAATGGAGGAGGAGGGAAGATGATGGGAGAAGCAAAGAGATGCGCAATTGGGAAAGACGCTTCAGCCGATGGCAGATAGCCGTCTACAAATACTAATCGGCGATGTCCGCATGACCAGCTCCCCGATCTACTTCCGTGGACGGATAGTGGCTGTGCAATGTGCTGCCCCCCCAACAGTCATTTATGCACGAGTAACATGTGCTCCGGTCACAGCAGAAATAACCTACTACATCTACTTGCTACTCATACCATAATATGCTGCAATTTGAGATAGTGTTTACCATTCTGACAATAATTTATCCCCACCAGCGCCGTCCATATACAAGAAACGACAATCAGAACGCGGAACACTGGTGCTGCCCCAGCCCGCTAGTGCTGATCCGTTTCAAAGTAGGAGACCCAACCGCATTCTCGAGTGGAGTTGAAGCGAAGGACGTTTGCTTGATTCTCTTCGTTTGTAACCACTCTGTAGATCTTTGACGTCGGTCGAAAAACTCCTCCTATGCATATAAACTCCGCAATCAAATCGCGAGGTAAGGAAACCCACACGCGAATAAGTCTGCTCTGGTGTTGGAGGAGCAGAACGTCTTTTTTTCTATACAGCGCGTATCTTCTCCGTGGCCACCGGCGCTACGAAGCTGAAAGGGGTACAAAGCTGTCATCATGGTGCCATCCACAAATACTCACTACGTGAAGATCATCATGATGTCTCCGATCATGGTTCTAAGTAGAGTGTATATTCTCGAGCCCTGAACTACAGTGAAGGAGCGGTAGTACTCCATGCTAGCGAGTGATATCCAGTTCCCTTAGACATAACACCAAGAAAATCCAAGTCGCTTAATTAATTAATCTCTTCAGACGTCTCCTCTCAACGCGGTCTCTGTGAGACGAAGCTGAATTCCAGTGCACATATTGTTCCGATATGACGAACCGACGTCCTCATACCGTTATACCAAGAGTCAATAAAAGCGATATGTCCAATTGCTTCATTTGACTCAATGATACTCATAAAACAGACGAGCGGATCCTTGACATGATTGGGACATATATGTAGGTCGAAGTGTGGCAGGTTTGTTTCAATTGCAGACCAGCACCTTCGCCTCCGTACTGGTCGGAACTAGCGACGGCACAAATTTTCACAAAGTTGTTGAAAGATAAGACGTCTAGAAATACGATTGAATTGACAAAGATACTCGAAGGATACAACGAGACAGACATGAGCGCCGTAACAACGGCTGGATATCATTTTTCGAGGTACTATCTAATCGTCCTATCACCGTGAAAGTATAGCCATTCTCTGGTGGAAGGAAAGTTAGGTCTTTCGGAGCCCGAAGACCGACCGGTGACAATGACAACTCTATATGCTTCACCAGTTCCTGGTAATGTGGTCCGGTGTCTATTGTTCCGGCAGCAACTGATTGAAAGGATGTAATAACATATACGAGAGACACAGTAATGATAGCCTGTACATCCGAAGGCGTCACTCTTTGCAATTGAGGCTTTCAAAGCATGAGTAGAAAGCCACGTGGAAAGTCTCCAATCAAAGAACGGAACATGAAGTTGGTATGTAGCTATTTTCTCTTCATCTGTTGACTCCGTCGAGCCATTATTGGGGCTTGAGTCACCGGCAAGTAAATGGATTCCAGATGAGGAATTGGCCTCATTGCAAGGAAGAGAGAGCTTCTGACCATCCAATGATAATAATAAACAACTCTGTCTCTGTTCCTCCAAGCTCTCATACCCCCGATGGTGCTTCATGCTAATTGGGTCCGCCCAATGGAAGTACTTACCATGATAACAACTGAAACCACTCTGACTTACTTACACTGCTTTCATCAGGCGCCCTTGTTCCTTTCTAAAAAGCACGGTCTCCCGGGCCTAGCATCCGAGTGATAGTAGTCTTCCGTCAGGCTTCCAACGTCTTTAAATTTAAAGGCCTCCTTCGAAAGGACAGCCGAAATAGCTATCACATATACATTCACATTAGCATTACGACCGAAGGCGCTACCAGAGAGTAAACTATCAAAAGCATAGCCGACGCCACGCATTAAGCGCCCAGAGGTCCCTCCTTCCCGTTATGGATTCATGAATCCCGATTCCCAAGAGCCTGCTTTGGTCATTAGACGATTTGACGCTGATCGAGGATCATAGCCACGTTGGCTGATCGCCTAGCAAAGAGTTCTACCAAATATGGGATTTGTGTTACCATTTTGGACATGGTAATTTACAAGCCGATCACTTGGCCGTGTTGATCGTTTTCTGATTTCAATATCCATGCCCTCATGACCCCGATTGTATTGACAATAAACAGTGCCCCAAACGTGACGCGCGCGTTGAATACATGTTTATCAAACAAGGGGGCAGAGGTCGAAATTCGGAAGTCTAACAGCTGTAGCTGGATGTAAAAGTTATACTACGTAGTGGTAACATGATTCTGCGGAATCCAGGGGGATTCCTGAACACTAATGTAGCAGTGAAAGTAAAATAGAGATAATAGTAGAATAGTACATACAGGCGTCATGGTCGTGTCAAGTCGTTCATCAAAACAGGTTCCATCCGTGCAATCCATCCATCCATCCAGTCATCCGTCCGTCTGAGGCAAGTCGCAAGTCAAGGCAAAACCCAATTAGAAAAGAAATTTTTACAACACGTCAAAGCACCACAGGAATACCACAACTCTATCGCAGGCCCTGCATATCCGAGGCAGAGATAGAGACATGCACAGGATTGGAGCCTCCGTCCAGGTTCAGAGCCTCCTTCAGCGGGATCTCATCGACAGCATCCTCCTCGTCGGATTCTTGTATTTTCGACTCGTACGGTGCGGAGCCCAGGCCGTGAATGTCGCTCGTGGGGCTGATAGGCTCAACGACGCTTGACACATCTGAATGGCTGTACATCGAGTCACGCTGGGAGGGCAGCTGCATCTTCGCTGCGTTCGTCTGCAAGTGAAGCGGCTGGGGTGCCGGAGAGAGAACTTGTTCCTGCGAGGGTGGGGGTTTGGCACCGAAGAAGCCCGTGAGTTTACGGGAGAGCGGAGCTGCTGCTGAAGCAGATACTGGAGATGACATAGAGGTGGAGGACGCCATGGAAGGTGCCACAGATATGGCTGTCGGTGGGGCACTAGTCGTGCTCGATCGACTGTTGGTAGCTTCTACTGGTGGCGCGCTTCCCCACAGCTTGAAACCCCATCCGCTGCCGCTTCCGCTTGACTTTTTTGAATCTTCAGATGGGGCCATAGTGGGCGGGGGTGGCAGTGGGTTGACACCGACGTTGTTCTCTGCAATGAACTCGCGCAGTGCGTTGACGCACGTCTCTGAAGCCTCTTTTGCCTCCGTAGCTTCGACTAGCTCATGCTTGAGGCTGTCCACCTGGTCTCTAACGGCCTGCAGCTCCTTGCGCACAGCTTCCAGTTCGATGGTATTGCTTGCAGACACTTCAGGCGCGCCATCTGACAAGTTATCGGGCGACTGGCGGCCAAAGAACCCCGAGACGCGTCTAGAGTTGCTAGAGGGGGCACCAGACAGTGCGGCCTCCGCTGACGCGATATTGGCCGCACGGACGTGGTCTGGCGTTGACATGGCAGCGGCGTCGTTAACGGACGGCGAGCGCTTATGGCCGCCAGGCTTCCCAGACCCGGTCAGAGGGATAAATGATGCCCGCTTTGCTGAGGGCGTTGTACCAAATGAGGCGAGCCCGCCACCAGCAGCAGAAGCACGGGCGATATCTATGGGCGCCATACTGGCTCGCCGGTTCTCAGTCTGCAATCGCATCAGACCTCGTCTGCCAGGTTCAAGTCAGCATGAGTCAGAACACGAGAAGTTGCATGTCGTACCTGCTTTCCTCCACCTTCGCCCTGAGCATTGTGATTTGCTCCTCGTCTTCTCTAGCCTTCTTCCTCAGCTCGGCAAGTGCTTCCTCCGCCTCCGTGGCCTTGTCAGTCATGACCTGCAGGGCGTCTTTCGCATTCGCTTCCTCCGTGTTCGCCGTTGCAAGTAGCTTGACTAGCTCCTCCTTCTCTTTGGTCATATCTGCCAGCGAATGTCGAAGCTGCGTGACAATGTGGGCCAAAACCTCCGGGTCTGGCGTTGATTCCACTGAGCGAGCCTCGCTGAAGGCACTGCGAGAGCTCTGAGACGCCTGCCTGTCCAAAGCGGGAGATGTGGAGGCGGTGGCACGCATGGGTGTCTGCGGTGGGCTTTCCATGGCTAGTTCTCGCTCGAGTTCAAGACTGTAGTCGATTGAGAAACGCCCTTCTGCACCTTTGCGCTCGTCGTTATGTATGTCGGATGAACGGTTGCCCGGGGAAGACAGTTGTGCCTCAAGTTCGTTCCGCCGCTGGGTGTCGCTGTTCGTCTTTCCACCGTTCGAGTTGGACTTGGAGAGGGTGAGAGGGTTGGCCATAGTCAGAGAGGACTATTTAAGTACTGATCCCGTCAAGTCACTGTTGCCACACCGAATGTTAAGGATGGGTACCAATAGGAGGCTGACACGAAGACCGAGGTAGAAAAACGGACGGACAAAATTGCCAGAAAGAGTAGCGCGGAAGGAGGTTGCTACGCAAGTGATAAACCGATGGCCGGTGTGTTAGTGAGAGTAGAGAGGAGTCGGTATGGCAGCGGCTGAGCAGACTGGAGATATTTCAATTTCAGAGAGATCAGCAAGGATATCAATAGCCATCACGTGGGATTGCTTTGGCGACGAGCTTTGACCCACGGTGGCACTGGGCGGTGAGTGCCACTGATCTTGCACTGATCCCAATGGCTACCGATGACCGTTGGCCAGGATGCCAGGGAGTAAGGCGGTTGCCAATATCGAGATGGCAAGCAGGGTACGATTGATTGCCTTGTCCCGTGGTTCGCAGCTACTGTACCATTTCGAATTATTCGTCAGTCACGGGTCACACCCGTTTTTTTCTGACCCCGGATTTAATTTTTTCTCGATTTATCCGATTTTCTGAAATTTCTTGAAAGTTCAAAAAAGTCACGTGCGTGACGAATAATTCGAAATGGTACAGTAATTCAATAAGTTCACAATAGGTTCAGTATGGGGTGAACAATCATAGGAGTTCGACAGGAGTAATCCTATAAATTTCATCAATAACCGCTAATCAGCCAAGACCTGATATTCATATTCGCAAACTATGTCAGTTAGGATTCGTACCAGATTGTATTAAAATTAAATTATTCACAGCCATCTTTTTGAAGGGTCGGGTTGTGTCCTTGCTCAATTGCAAACATCGATTATTCTCGAAGTTCAATTTCGTGAGGGTTCCAGCTCAAACATTTGGGCTTATGACTTCCTGAAGACAAAATAGAAACGGTTAGTCAAATGAGAAAGTCGATATACTGCACACGATTCAGTCATGGGACTGAGGGTTTGCGTCGCCTGAGTCCTACTTGACTGGCAGGTCCCAGATCTGTTGGCACCCGTAGATATTTGAGCAGTCCGCTCTGTAGGCGCAATAATAGATGGAGGAGCATACTTAGAGTCACAGTCATAGTGTTAGAGAAGGTCATCAATAAAGGATTTCAACCTGCAAGCGAAAAGTCGAAGACCGCACGACAAGTCCTACCGGCCTGCAAATGCAGGCATGATACCAATTCAGCTTCCCTGTACGCGCCTTGGAAAGTATATGCGGGCCAAAATTGGAGAGTATGGCACTCAGAACTGGCACAAGGACGGAAGCGAGGAGCACAAAGACATCGATGTAGAAGAGTGAGCATATATCCATAGATAAGCAGATATATGCGTATTATTTTGCAATATAACGGGGGTGGTGTTGTGGGCAGTGGTGCTAACGGCAGTTGAGAAGCAGAATACCCACTATGATCGCTGTTTCTCTTGGGCTGCAGAGTCCTAGGACATAATGTCGGCTAAAGTAAACGCTCAGTTAGACGGCAGTATGAGAATGAGTATTGATATACATGCATATCAATGTGTACATTAGTCGCCGAGCTGTTGAGAAGGAAGGAACATACGGCCAAGGGTCCAGACAGGCCAATTTGAAGACCAGTTGAAGTATGTGGAGTGATGCATCGAAGGTCTAAGGAAGCGTTCAAAAAGAATGTGCCTCCAGATAGTATACGATAGACAGGGAATCTAATGAGAGACCGGGGAGAAACTTCTGGCGCTTGACAAGAAGGAGAAGAACGAGTCGAAGAAATGCGGTGGGTATCTGCTTCCTCGAAGCATTCATTTGGCGCCGCTTGCTAAAAATTGATCGTGTGATTGAATGCGTTTTCGCCAGGGATCAAACAGAAGTTGTGTACTCCTGCGGTCGGCCTATTAGGGGCTTTGTGAATAATGCAGAGTCGGGAGGTATTCTGGTACTTATATAAGTTCCTCTACGTCAGGTACAAAGGCTTGGATGTAATCGCTCTGAGCTCTTAATGATAAGTCACTGACCTTTTCACAACCTTTTCACCCATCCTCACCGCGCACAAGTGGTGACAAATCAAATCATTTTTGCAGCGTACTTCTTGAAAATATTTTAATGGGATATTACCAGGTAAATGTGAGGCAAATGCACCCATGTTGAGGGAGTTATGATGAAGGAGCCCGTATCTCAACTGATTTCAACCGGCCTTTACCGACCTCGGAATTTGAACAAATTACCACCCACACAGTGATCGTATCATACTGTGTGTTGATATTTGAGAGCACACTTTCATATCTATATATATATGCAATCACCACATTTACTTACCTCGTAAGGCGTTACAATAAATGCCAGAAGATGGAATCACAGACTTGAATTGGATCTATGTGCCCATAGCCAGTAGTAAATGTTTCACCATGGTACAATAAGTTGGGAATATCTGGGTTTACATGGCACTACTGGAACTACTTTGGAATTACAATTGGAGAATGAAGTATTGCTCGGTGCCAAGTCAATAAGTCGTGAGTAGGATGCTTAACGCAACACCAAAGAATCGGTCTTGAACTGAGCAATCAGTTGTGGAACACAGCGGTGGTCCACTGAGCAACCCAGCGGCCATCACCGTAGTCCTGGAGAATTCAAGGCAGCCCCATTCAGTATTGAGCGCTGAAGTGGGTATTCCAGTATACATACAAGGTTGGCAGTGCACTTGTAGGACTGGCCATCGCAGTTGAGCCCAGTGACGGGGTAAGGAGCCATGGCCTCGATGGTCTTGTGGCCCTGAATAGGAAATTTTGTTTCCATAAATGGTCATGCCGGCAAAATGCGACGAGCGAGCGCTTACGAATGATTCGGGGTGGAAAACAGCAGTCGGCCATTGCGCGACCCAGCGGCCGTCTCCGTAGTCCTAGTAACACATTTCAGTGTTGGGCCCTCGCAAAGTCTCGTGTATTGCTTACAAGGTTAGCGGTGCACTTGTAGGATTCGCCATCGCACTTGAGGGAGTTGATGGGGATAGGTCCCATAGCGAATTGACTCTACAGTATAAATAGAGAGTCTTGAACACCAATACGACATACAGCACAATCGGGGAGCGCACCATATCAACCTTGTCAGCAGCACCAAACAGGCCGTTGTGGAAGACAGAGGTGGACCATTGAGCGACCCAGCGGCCATCGCCAAAGTCCTAAGTTCAAAGGTGGGTGAGCATTCATCTCACCGGGAGTGTTATCGCAAAAAGGACACACCAAGCCTGCGGTGCACTTGTAGCTGTCGCCGTCGCACACCAAGCTGGTGACGGGGCTGGGGGCAAGAGCAGCCTCGGTCTGCATATGATGAACAATAGTGATCAGCATCGAGACAGAAATCAGCTGCACTGCGAGACGTACGTGAGCCTGAGAACCCCAGGGAAAGGCAGCGACGGTGCTGACAGCAGCGAGGAGAGAGATAAAGCTGGTGGTGAATTGCATTGTGCTTGAGAGAGAGAGAGCTATGTAGAAATTACTCGAGGATGAGTGATGCTGAAAACGGGGACTTTCGCCAGGCTTTATACATTCTCAGTCGCAGTGGTTGTTCGTAAAGGGCCATCAGTTAGGAGTATCTTAGCGGGCGCTAGGTGTTGATTCTGATTCTCTTCGCCACCGACGTAACATCTAACGCTGCTGTATGACGATACAAGTCGTGAAGGGAAGAATTGAAGCGCACCTAAGTACGCTCAGGAGTAAGCATCGGCTATTGCACTATCCATAATTGGATCTTCAACGCTTCGAGCGTAAGCGTTGTAAACCCGACTCACCAAACCGAATAAAAACAAGATTATCTGAAAGAGTGACAATTATCAGGACAATGCAGAAGCTCAAAAGTAGGGTTGTTGTGCCGAACACCAGTAATTCTGATCGACTTCTGTGCACCAATGGATATCAGGGTGATTCACCGTCTTCATGTTATGTACCTCGATACTTGTGCAATATGTCAGAAGCGACCTTCGCGCTGTGTACATAATAATATTACTTTCACTTACTCCAAATCTCTGCCTGGAGGCGGCGTCAGTGGGGTACATTTGGCCGTCAGAGCACCTCCATTCTAAGAAGTTTCCAATCGTCGTGCAATGATCTGCAATGATATATTCAGTAAGGGAGTATCAAATTCGAAATCGAGCAGAATAAGATTGGAATTCGCGACTTGCCGTTATGCTTCAAATAATTGCGTGAATTTAGAATCAGCGAAAGGTGGGAAAATCCCAGTTGGAGGCGGCGCGGGTCCCGATCAAGCTTGCTTTGCAGCTCACACAAAACATTGCATGCCCCTAGCAGAACAACAAAATGAATGACGTTTACGACGACCGAGTCAAATCCACTGCCCTTCACTTGTTCGCCTCAAGGACATCGCTTCAGGAGGCCCCCGACAGCCGCCTATGAGGCCTCACCCTAATCCGGACAAGATTTGGGGAATACGACCTCAATGCCAACATCAGCAAAATCACAGAATGCTTTTCGGCTTTCGCCGGCATTTTACCTTGGCACAAGTCAAAAGCTGCAAAAAGCTGGAGAAAGCGGTATTATTTCACTTTATGTTGCAGTGTACCGCCTCGTTAGAGAAGTTAAAACCGCATGTGTACCTTTTTACAATTCGTGTCGTACTCTACACATTTTATCCACAGAAAACCGAAGGAAAAACACGTGAAAAATGGGTCTGTAAATGACGGGTGCGTTGCTTTGCTAAACGGCAACCTGGGTTGACAGATTGGCAGCTTTTCGGGTTAAACGTCCCTTTTTTGGGTTGGACAACCCGAAAAAAGCTATTTGTGAACTTGCTGGGGTAGATTAGAGTCAATGTCTCAATCTAATGAAAGCCCTTGCGAGGGTGGGAGCTGTAGGGCTGCATGCGCGTTATCATATGTTCACAAGAGTAGAGACTGTCGATGCATCTAACACCTTTAACGCACAACAGAAATAAGACGGGAGGCAAAGAATTGTAACCAATCCATTGACAGAGCCGCCCCCATCCCATTTGAAATTCCCAGACAAAATACGCAGTCGTATAATATTGAGGCCATCATGTGAAATCAACACAGATGTGGGTGACAGGGAAAAGATATGGTTGCAGGTTTCTTAAATGACGGAGTTCAAAGATTTGTCAAAGATGATACATTTGAATGAGTGTTTTACATGATACTACGGAAGCTTGCACTACGTCGACATTGCGGTCACAGCATGACATCGTCATTATTCGTAAAGCTGGTGCCATGTCAAGCAACACGCTCAGCAAGCCAGTTGAAAGGCCCACCCACCGTGAGGAAAACGCTTGACACGACGCTAGAGAGTCACTCCTGGCCGAGGAATCCAGAGGTGTGGAACACAGCAGTGCTCCACTGCGCAACCCAGCGGCCATCACCGAAGTCCTGGGGAAAGAGAGGCGACTGGGTGAGCACAGATGGTCAGGTGTGAGCGTTCGTACACTTACAAGGTTAGCAGTGCACTTGTACGAGTCGCCGTCGCACTTGAGGGCGGTAACGGGAACGGGGGCGGTGGTCTCGATGCTATGATCAGCCTTGCGGCCCTAAATAGGGAAGTTTTAATTCCATAAATGGTCATAGTGGACAATGCGAATGCAAATGCTTACGAATGCGGAGGTGTGGAAGACAGCGGTCGGCCACTGCGCGACCCAGCGGCCATCGCCAAAGTCCTATTCACATTGTAGATATCGGTCAGAGGATGGTCTCGAAAAGTGCTGTGCATTGCTTACAAGGTTGGCAGTGCACTTGTATGTGTCGCCGTCGCACTTGAGAGAGGTGACGGGCACAGGGGCCATGGCCAATTCACCCTAAATCATGCCAATCGGTTAGTGACAGCTGTACCTGACAAAGGGTAAGAGCGTACCATGTGAGCCTTCTCAGCACCGAAGAGACCAGTGTGGAACACAGAGGTCGACCACTGAGCGACCCAGCGGCCGTCACCGAAGTCCTAAAGAGAAAGGATAGGTTGCTCAGTATTGACGATTGGGATCGGTCTTTCAGGTAGACATACGAGACCGGCAGTGCACTTGTAGGAGTCACCGTCGCACTTGAGGGAGGTAACCGGGACGGGGGCGAGAGCTGCCTCGGTCTGCATAAACAAGATCATAGTCAGCATCACAGCAAGGTTGTCTCAAACAGTTGCAGCGTGCAACGTACGTTGGCGGAGCCCCAGGGGACGGCGGCAACAGCGCTGACTGCAGCGAGGAGAGAGACGAAGCTGGTGGTGAATTGCATTTTGGCTGAGCTGCTTAGATGTTACTCGAGGGGTTGAGTGATGATAGGAAATGAGAGGTTGGCCGCTCCTTTATACTGTTTCACTGCTGAGCGGCCCCCGCATCCTTGATGATTCTTCGGTTTACTTTGCACCTACGTACACTCGTGGAATCTGACATTCCATCACTATCCAACTGAAGGCAGGAATTGAAGCACGCCTACGAACGTTGTTCGTAACCTTACCGCCCTTCGACGCCGACAAATAAGTCGGCTCTGAGAGTAACTGCTGTGCATTCCAGCTCAACAAACCGAACAAGAACAAGGCCGCCTGATGATAGTCACAACAACAACGCCACAGCTTCGAAGCATCACTGTCGAGAACAATTGCCGTCTGATCTCCGCTTGCACGATACGGTTATCAGTGAGTCAAGGACCTGCCTTCGCAGCGGCGAGTGAGTCGTGTCAATGACTTTTACTTTCGGTTCCACCTGCACCGTGAGCGAACTCAGCTGCGGAATGACAGTCTCCCAAGCATCCTCTAAGCCTCCACCACCATCCCTTTACATATACGTAGCTCTTCCGTATGATACGGTGATCGGCCGGGATCTCGGGGAAGTGCTTCGAAATTGAATCTTCTAGCTTAATGTAGACCGATAGAGTTGGCACCAAGACGCGACGAGACTTGTAGTGCAAAATGAATAGAGTATATTCTTGTATTGAAGAATCGTCCGAGGCCTTGAATCGCATTTAGATGGTAAGTATGGGGGAGGAAGAGGAGGAGGAGGAAGAGGAAGAGGAGGAGGAAGAGGAGGAGGAAGAGGAGGAGGAAGAGGAAAAGTTGTGACGCGCGTCACGTAGAGCCGTGGTCTCTTTTGAACACCATCCTCCACTAAACGACGCGTCTAATGTCGTCAAAATCAAAGTCGAAGTCCTCAAAGGGCCAATTTACGCGACAGAGCTCCCTATTCATTCTGCAATACAAGACACGACGCGTCGTAATAGGCGTCCCCAGAGACTAGGAGGTGCTCCAGGACTTCTTTTGGCGACACTTTCCTGAGATACCTGACGATCACCGGGTTTCGTACCACACAAACGAGCTGAATATAAGCAAGGGCACGTATGCTGAGCTCTCGGAAGATATCTGAGACACGGCGATTCCGTTTCTGGATTCTCTGACGGTGCAGAGTGACCCGAGAGCGTCGTCGTCAAGATGTTTGGGCAATAAACCTAAGAAGGAGAGACAGCAAGTGCGAATCCTCGTGTGACGAAAGGTGTGTCCGAGCGCTCTTCAATTCTTTTCAGAGGCCAATATCGCGCACAGTAACGATCGACAACCACCAACGAAGAAACCGCGTTGCGATACCGTACCACTTCCCACACCTGCACCTACACCCTGATCTGAAGCTCCCTCGTCTACACCCTCATCTGCATCCATCAGTCTGAGTAAGTTTTTTGTTGTTGCTTTTGTAGCCATTTCTTCCGTGCCCTCCGAATATCATTGAAAATAACGGGCAAAGTCAATGCTAATTCGGATACTATCTTCATAGAGCGCTCGCCCTCCAGGCTACCAATGCGCCTGCTTCGTCTCCTGCCATTCCGGCTTCATGCAATGCTTCCGACGAGACACTTATCCCCAAACACGCACAAGTCGGCCCTGCCAACTCCGTCATCCTCGAAGTCGCTCACATAACATCCTACCGCGACGCCGCGCTGAAGGCCCCCGGTTTGCACACCGAAGCACGGATGTCGTTCATTACGTAGGCCCTTCGCCTCCTCGGCCTGTCAAGATATTGTCGGTGACATCGAATTAACTGTAACTCCTACATGAACCATGCAGATATTGGCTTCCCTCCTTTCTCAGACACACGCACATCGCTTTACGCTTCCTTCCGCAATACGCATATGAGCGCGCGGCGCCACTGGAAGTGACTCCAAGACCGAACGTTATACTAGTATAAGTTATAGTCCGCATGTTGATGCTGTTCAAGGGCCGGAAGCCCAATGAACTCGATCCAGGAGGTGCGTGGCACGATGCGGTATGCAGTATAGACGGAAACGCAGGGAGAATGGATGGACGAGAAGACGTCCAGCGATGGAGAAGTGTCATTGGGTTGACGATGAAGGCAAGAAGTTGGACGATGGGCGCTTATTCCGAGTTGTCGAGTGGGGAGGGATGGAGGTGGTGTCGTAAACGAGATCTTTTGGTTACAATTTACCTAGTATGGTATAAGATGTTGCATTTTACGGCCGAATTAATAAACTTTACTACGAACTGCATGACCAGGAGACATGGCTTGCATGCTCGTGTAGGTGTGATGGGGCTGTACTGCGAGTAAGTATAGTGTGTCAACTGCCAGGACGACCCCAATCCTAATCGACATCACCCTTCCAGTGGCTCCGCTGCGGAGGACATCCCGGAAGGTAGGATGAGATATCGGGGGCAGTCCGAGGCTGCATGCTCGAGTTTGTCATATTGGCACATTAAAATGCATAACTTGAATTGGAAAGTTGGACTGACGAAATTCTCAAGAAATGATACAGTGCATTGGGTGATGGCATTTACAAGGGTTTACATGGTACTACAGCCTTTCCTGATACTACTTCGATGTACGTTAGAGAGTCAGTCCTGGCCGAGGAATCCTCAGGTGTGGAACACAGCAGTGCTCCATTGGGCAACCCAGCGGCCATCACCGAAGTCCTAAGGGGAAAGGAAACACAATCGGTTCAGTGCTGACAATCAGAAGTGAGCTCTCTGATACTCACAAGGTTAGCAGTGCACTTGTACGAGTCGCCGTCACACTTGACGCCCTTGACGGGGACGGGAGCAGTGGTCTCAATGCTGTGATCAGCCTTGCGACCCTAAATAGGAAGGTTTGTTTCCATAAATGGCCATACCCAAACACAACTGCAAATGCTTACGAATGCGGAGGTGTGGAAGACAGCGGTCGGCCATTGTGCGACCCAGCGGCCATCGCCGAAGTCCTAATAGATCGCAAACAATGGTCAGAGGGAGATTTCGAAAATTCCCGTGCATTGCTTACAAGGTTGGCAGTGCACTTGTAGCTGTCGCCGTCGCACTTGAGGGAGGTGACGGGCACAGGGGCCATGGCCAATTCGCCCTAAATTATGCCAATTGATTAGTATCAGCTGTACTTGGCAAAGGGTAGGAGCGTACCATGTGAGCCTTCTCGGCGCCGAAGAGACCAGTGTGGAATACTGAGGTCGACCACTGAGCGACCCAGCGGCCGTCACCGAAATCCTGTAGAAAAATGATAGCTAATTGAGCACGGACAATGGGCACGGGTCTTCAAGATACACATACGAGGCCTGCAGTGCACTTGTAGGTATCACCGTCGCATTTCATGGAGGTAACAGGAACGGGGGCAAGAGCTGCCTCGGTCTGTATCGATCAAAACACCATAGTCAGCATTATAGCAAGGTTGCCTCCAAGAACTGTGCGGTGCAACGTACGTTGGCGGAGCCCCAGGGGACGGCGGCGACAGTGCTGACTGCAGCGAGGAGAGAGACGAAGCTGGTGGTGAATTGCATTTTGGCTGAGCTGCTTAGATGTTACTCGAGGGGCTGAGTGATGATAAAACCTGAGACTTTGGACCCACTTTTATACTTTTTCAGTAGGGGCGGCCACAGTTGCTGGTCTCGGAATATGAACCTCGGAATATGAACTGGAGCGAGCACCAGATCTTTGACAATGATTTGGTTTCCCTCAACGCCTACGTACATCCGTGGAACCCTGATGGAATCTGACGCTGCATGGCGATACAGTGAAGGGAGGAATTGACGCACTCAGCGTCGGCTACCCCCCAGTCAACACTGACAGATAAGCTCTGAGCGCAGGTGTTGCGGTCCCAATTTAACAATCCGAACAAGAACAGACAAGGACAAGAACATGGTCGTCGGAAACGGTCACAATCACAGCGACGATGCCGAAGTTTGGAAGCAATGTCGGCGCGACGAAAGCTTGGTTTAGTTAGTCGACGCCACGACCACTGGTTCATGACTCGTGGGTTTGGTACATTCTGCACGTCGGAACACCACCCTTGTAAGGGGTCTCCAATTGTTGTGCAATGATCTGCAGTGATACATCCAGTAAGGACGCGTCAGGTTGAAAGCAGAAGAATGCATTGAAGTTGGCGACCTGAAAGTTGCCTAAAAGTTGACAGCATCGCAGTTAGAGCATTGAAAGTCCTGAGAAATTACTCAACTCTCCAACCACCCATCGTCCGCCATCGTTTTCCCCAGGAATAAGAGCTCGAGAAGTTCGAAGCAGTGTGGAAAGACGCCTCAAGTGATTGCACTATTCAACTCTCCAATCATCCATTGTCCGCCATCGTTTGTACCAGGAACAAGAACTCGAGGATTCCGAATCAATGTGGAAAGACGCCTCAAGTGATTGCACGAAAACGGCATACTGAAGCTTCCTTGAGGGGCGCGGGTCCCGATTAAGGCTGTTTTGTAGCTCATATCGAGCCTCACAAACCCCCTGATGAACAATGAGATCGAGGAGGTGGAAGGCGATTGGCGAAGAAGGAGCCACATCCGCCGGGAGCCGCTTATCCACTTTGAGTACATTGTCGAGTCGCGAGGTGGGTGCCAGAAATCGCAAAAGCCCGGCGGTGTTTCTATTCGGACTTGGGATGCGTCCAAGCCTGTCCAAGGTTCGCATCAAACTCATCACAGTGGGATCGTGTACTGGTTCAGGCAGTTTAGGGCAGGTGAATGCGGAGATTTTTGTGACTCTCGTAGACTATCATTGACAACCTCCAACAGCCTCCAACTTGCCAGGTTTTGTCCTCAAGAATATGAAGAAACGCCATGACGTCAGACACATTGTTCTGACTTATTTTTAGACTCGTTTTCTCGGAGTCTCCCAATTATTGTTGCCCCGGTGGGCTCTCCAAGGACTGTCTCTTTCTCTCTCTCTCGGTCCTTCAGCGTCGGTGCAGCTAGAGGAAGAACTAAGTACTGAAAACTTAAAGCACATCAAATAAGCAGTACTTAGTCAGGCCCAAAGCATCACAGGCAACGTACGTATGCTTCATAAGTGCCCCATGGTCCCCATGTCAAAGTTCTTCCATGAAAGCTAGCTGGAAAGCCTCCAGCAACACTAGAACCGCTTGGCGCTTGTTAGCCACTAAATACACTACCTGCTTTACTCTCGATATTGAAAAATGTGGTGAATAAAACATCAAAAACTTGTCTTCAATGTAGATTAAAAAGAGGTAGTAAGCTAGATACATATTGGATCTATCGTGGGCGCAAACGTATACATTGTCATAAATACATGGTATGTGGGCATCCATTGCCCCAAGCACACTCGATGAGGGAAGAAGCAAACCTGAATGCCCGGAAAACGTCGGTAACTACTAGTAAAGAGAGAGAGGACAGCAATTATATGTGTATGCAAAGGAGGGTATTGCGGGTAGACATGAAGCAACGGTGGAGAGATATCTGGGGCGGAGTTGGTGTGTTGCGATGGAAGGTCATGGTGGGGAGTGTCATCGTGGGTGGGCCAAGGGATGATAAACGGGTTGATGGTGAGGGTATAACTCAAGCAAGGGTGGTCGAAAGCAAAAACACAGGGATACAACAACCAAGTTCCGTGGACGACAGGAAGCAATGGCTAAGGGGGTCTAGGCCATGAGTGATTCTCCTCGCAGGCTGGTCTGAGCAGTGGACTGAGAACAGAGCTGATAAAACATGTCAGTGGGGAATAGATGCAGAAAAGAATTATGGATGGCGCTCACAACAGTAGGAATGAACCATGGCCTGGTCGGCGCTCGTTCAAATGTACACCCTGTCTACATCACCACACAGCCCCCCTCTCCCGATCCCTTCGCACGAGTGCTTAATGAGGCACGGGCGGCTTCGTAGAAGACCTCAGTGACACCTCGATTGTGTTTAGAGCTACACTCTATGGCAGATGATAAGTAGACAGATTAACAGGTGCCACAACATGTCAATTTCATTCGACGTACCAAGATATCGAGAAGCGCGTATTCGTCTTGCGACTGACAGGCCTTCTTCATATTGCACTGGATGTGTCCCATATCGCTTTGATAACCGCTCCTTGATCACTGGATCATCACGAAGGTCGCATTTGAGCGCTAAATGGTCTACTTAGTGGGAAGGAGATGGGACGGGAGCTGTTGCATGCGCACCAACAAGGACCAACTTGGTGAAAACAAGTCAGCTTGAATATCACATACAATGGATACTGCGAAGCGCACCTTGACACCTGGACAATACTCCAAGATTTCGTCCAGCCACTACGGGAAACGAAATCGCTTGTAAGAACTGAAGGATCCACAAAAGGCTCGAGATTCAATCCTTACCTTCGACTCGACATTCTCCAATGAAACCGGGTTGTCGACGGAGAAGCAGATCATGATTACATGGGTCTCGGCGTATGAGAGGGACCGAAGCCGATCGAACTCTTCCTGACCTTAAAGTGGTAAAATTGAGAGGTCAAGGCACAGGTTGTGAAAAAGCCAAGTGCCACACACCTGCAGTATCCCATAGACTCAATTCCACCAGTTGCTCGTCGACAATGATATCGTGCACATAGTTCTCGAAGACGGTTGGTTCGCTGCCCGAGAGAAACAGAGAGCAAGACTGAGCCAGGGTCCTCGCGAGGAGCATAACATAAGAACATGAGGCGACATACTAGACTTGGGTGAAGAATCCGCGTGTGAAGACGTTTAGCAACGAAGTTTTGCCTAGCACAAAGTTTCGCAATGAGATTTGCAGATCCGGAGAAGAAGACGGTGGTCCATAGCGCAGTGGCTGCTTACTCACCGCATGCTCCATCGCCACACACCACGACCTGCACATCATAACTCAGTCCTGCCGCACCAAACCTTGAGCTAGGGTTGCAAGCTCACCTTACGTTGCACCTAAGATGATCATTCTTAGTTAGTGCGCGCGAGTAGAAGATGAGGACATACCGGCCTGCCGCGACCGAACGAAGCCCCTTTGCTTGAAGTGCCGCACAGGGACATGTTAAGTGAGGTTGAGTGGTTGTTTTCTAGTGGAGATGTATATACTAGCAGAAAGTAGACGCCGAAAGCAGTTGCGGAGAGGAGTGGATCCGCAGAGAGTGGTGCAGAAGCCAGAAAGAGAGCACGCCAGTCATAGTGAGGCGGACCTGGTGGAAACAATGGTCCTCACGTGATCACGCGTCAGGGGTACAAGCGCCTGTGCAGTGTGGCAGAGGCCCAATGTTGGCCTGTGGCCGTGGTGGTAGGCAGTGCATACTGGCAGTGTCATGAACTCATACTGACTCATAGTGCTCAATGCTGAATTTGAGCGTTGACATTGATCGATGATCGATCTTTGAGGTTCATTTGAAAGTATCACAAATGTAGAGAGTTGGGCAGTCATACGGTCACTTGAGCTCAGAAGTACAGAAACAGACCGGGAAGGGGAAGCAGAAGAAGGGGATTGGACACTGTTCGCGGCAATTCAAAATTCTCAGAATTGTTGGCTTGAACGTCAGGGTGCCTGATACGCACGCTCGATGTGATGACAGCGTCAGCGCATTGATGGCGCGTATTATAATAATTGAAATGCAATGTAGTTTGTTCTAATTAGGACGCGTCATGTCCTGCCTTCCCAGCCTCACAGGAGATGTCTGTAGGTCTAGAATAACTTCTCGCTTTCTCTGATCCCCCAGGCGTCTGTCGTTCCCAGCTCGTTTCAAATGACCTTGAGGGGGTCTTGTACTTCTGCAATAAGATCAGTATATGAGAGATGGCAACGTCTCGCAGCAATGTCTACAGGACGCTTCATTCACAGCGTCGATTCGCTCTGAGCCTGATCTTTGATGATAATTCAACCCAGTAACTGGGAGACGCTTGTGGGGCCCAGCTTGCGGAAGGGTCTGGGACAAGCCTGGGAACTTTACGATCAACCTATCTCCATTGTAACATTTGTTCGGCATGTCACCGTCGGAAGCATACAGTACGAAAACCTACACACATGGGCACTAAGGCGGCCATATTGACGACGAAGGCACATAGCCACTTTGTGAACGGGAGGTGGACGACGAGGGATATCCTGCGATCCGTAATACACATGTCACTTGGTGGGGGGATAGAGGACGCTAGACTGTCCAAGGACTGGATCGCCGCGATAAGTACATCCGGATGTTTGAACAAACAGTGTATATACGTCATCATCATATATGTGGATCACCGTTCATAACGCCATTGACGTTGGTCATCACGAAAGAAAGGGGGGCACAAAGGACCCACAGACGGGCCGTGGCAGATGTGCCGATGATGGTACGCGGCCCTTGCCGGACGCGTTGTCGATGCCTAGAGAACAACGCTGACTGAGCACCTTCCTTGACTGTTCGACTCATTATCAAGCTGGAACTCACAAGGAACATAGGAAAGCTTCTTATGATTGATGTTTCCATGGCTTTGTGATTTCTATTCAACCCACAGGGAGTTTCTTTGTCACGGGCGCCTATTTCGCCGTCTGTTAAGGAAATAACGCTCCCTCAAAAGGAAACTATGATACTTATCACGGTGACCACTAGTCAGCCGAGGTATTGGCAATATATTATGTTGTCATGACCTCCTACAAGGTGGCGGTCCCGGATTGCATCAGTCAGCGACCTACACCACGCCATGATACACATCAGTCGTAGATTAGATATTTAAAGTACTGAGCCAGCGCACCGAACGCATCGAATTCCATCGGACGAAACATCTCTCTCAATGACTAGCAACACTCCCGCAAAAGTTTGGCTCGGTGAGTAATAGTCTACACACGCCGTGGTTGGCAGTGCACTAATCACTATTCAAATACAGTTACTGGGGCTGGTACAGGGCTCGGGAAGGCCGTCGTCGAGCACGCCCTGGCCAAAGGCGACAAAGTCAGCGCAACCGCTCGCAAAACCGCTTTGTTCGACGACCTGGTGGCGAAGTACCCTTCTTCGCAGCTGATCGTCGTGAAGCTCGATGTCACCTCCACTGCCGAGATCTCAGCGGCCTTCGCAAAGACAGTAGAAGCCTTCGGACGCGTTGATGTCGTGTACAACAACGCCGCACAGGCAGTCTTCGGAGAGGTCGAAGGGGCTAATGAGGACTCTGAGCGCAGATATTTTGATGTCAACTTCTGGGGTGCGACGAACGTGTCGAAGGAGGCCGTTAGGGTGTTCAGGGACGTCAACAAGCCTGCCGGCGGTCGCCTCCTCCAAGCCTCCTCCATCGTAGGCGTCAACGCCATGCCCATTCTAGGATTCTACAGCGCCAGGTGAGTGGACCGTTCTTCGCTCTATGAATCATTTGACTGAATGATTGTTTAGCAAGTGGGCGTTCGAAGGCATATCAGAGGCCTTATCCAAGGAGTTAGACCCATCCTGGAACATCCGCATCAACATTCTTGTCATAGGAGGCTTTAACACCGGCGTCCTTGACAAGGTCGAAACTCTGCCAATTCCTGCCGTTTACGAAGCACTGCCAGAGACAGCTGCGGTCAAAGCAACTCGCGCGTATTTGGCGAGTGGGTTTAAGCCGGAAGGCGATCCAGCAAAGGCTGCCCGAGCGATCTTTGAAATCAGCAGGAATGACGAGGTGGAGACCCTCCGCATTCCTTTGGGGAAGGAAGCACTGCAAGTTATTGGCGAAAGGATCGAGCAGCACAAAGCCGTCCTTGAGAAAGCGGGAAAGTATAGCGACGATCTCCGGTACACAGAGTAGCGTTCAACAGTTTCGATTATATATCCTATGATTTTGATAATCCCCAGGGAGTGTAGATATGAACATGTAGATACACTGCAGAGCTCATGTGCATCAGTAAAGCATATCTACCGTTTGATAGGTTTCATTAAGACCTCTGCGTGCATGTTGACGGCCCGTGTCATTCAACCGATGCTTGATGAGACGTACTAGCATGTATTCCAAAAATGGATTGTGTTACCACTTGGCGATCCTTAAGAGCTCATTATAAAGAGATGACCTTGATCCATACAATTATACCAGGCACTGTCTAGTGTAGAGAGACTGTATTTCCAGAATACCTCTCGACTCTGCATTATACACAGGGTCCCAATCAGGCAGATTGGCATAGGAGCACACAACCTCCCGTTTGGTCCCTGACAAAATTCCGACTCTCCTCCTCCATACTTACCATCCACGGCGTACCAATGTCCTCCAGAATTCGATTCAAGGCCTCCAAAGATCAGTCAATGCAATAATCTTCTCTATCAATTGCGCACTACAAGTCTCGACGCATCTTGGCATCAAGCTCTAACCGTGATGGTCTGATGCCCCCTCTTCTCCCCCCAATCAGATTCGACTTCAATTTCGATTTTCTGAATATCTGGATGTGACATTCTCCTACTGAAAGTACTTATTATGGGAGGACAATTTAAATGGGCATAGATAAGCCTGTTTACGCTGACGTTCAGCATACGCCACAACTTTGAATCATGACTCGGACCTGACCATGGCAGTCACTGACATCGACTAAATAATGTTCGCAAAGTTGTTATAACCGTGCACGTGTGAGCATGCACATGTGTCTGGCGGCTCAAAAGCATCTTACCATTACATATTCTTAGCTGTCTGACTCTCTGAGAGTGAGAAAGTTCCGTGGACAGCCGACGAGAAACGATAGTCAATCACTGACGCCACCCCCGCACGGAAATCTGGGGTAAGTGAACTGAACGCGCCTCTGCCTTGCTCATAAAGTAAGCCGCTTACTTGGTGTGGCAACACAACGTCGACTGCCTCGGGCGAAGACAATGAATCGGAGTTCACTCGGCGGCTTCAAGTTGTCGTTGAAACTCTCCGCCGATGGCCTCGTTCTTGTTCGGTTTGGTGATTCGGAGCGCACAACACCCTCTGAGTAGAACGGCGATGAGGGGTGGTGAGGTAACCGAAGGCTGAGCGACGCGCATACATGCTTCAATTCCTGCCTTCAGGTGTATGAAGTTCGGAGCATATTGGAACGTCTGTGAGAACATCGACGATAGCAGCGAGTCCGGTTCTGGCGCATACGGCACATAATGGACATCACGAATGTACGTCGGCGGCTAAGGAACTAAATCGCTTTCAAAGATCTAGTGCTGGGACAGTAACCGCCCCTTCTGAAAAGGTATAAAAGTGAGCCCAAAGTCTCGTTTCCTATCATCCTCAACCCCTCGAGTAACATCTAAGCAGCTTAGCCAAAATGCAATTCACCACTAGCTTCGTCTCTCTCCTCGCTGCAGTCAGCGCCGTGGCCGCCGTCCCCTGGGGTTCCGCCAACGTACGTTGCGCACGGCAACTGTTTGAGGCAACCTTGCTATGCCGCTGACTATGATCTTGTACTCTATCCAGACCGAGGCCGCCCTTGCCCCCGTCCCCGTTACCTCGCTCAAGTGCGACGGTGACAGCTACAAGTGCACTGCTGGTCTCGTATGTGTCTGAAAGCCCAATCTCCTCCGTCAATATTGAACAACTTCTCTGCAGGACTTTGGTGACGGTCGCTGGGTCGCTCAGTGGTCGACCTCTGTATTCCACACTGGTCTCTTCGGTGCTGATAAGGCTCACATGGTATGATTATTCGCATCTTGTATACGGCTTGCGCTAAGCAATCTGTATAATGCAGAGCGAATTGGCCATGGCACCCGTTCCCGTTACCTCCCTCAAGTGCGACGGCGACAGCTACAAGTGCACCGCCAACCTTGTAAGTAATGCACAATGGTTCCAGGACCCTCCCTCTGACCGATGTCTGCAATTTATTAGGACTTTGGCGATGGCCGCTGGGTCGCGCAGTGGCCGACTGCTGTGTTCCACACCTCCGCATTCGTAAGCATATGCATTCAAATTTTCTGTCATGACCATTTATGGAATCACAACTTCCTATTTAGGGCCGCAAGGCTGATCACAGCATTGAGACCACCGCCCCCGTCCCCGTCAAGACCCTCAAGTGCGACGGTGACTCGTACAAGTGCACTGCCAACCTCGTAAGTGTATGAGAGCTCATTCCCGATGTCCAGTGCTGAACCAGTCTTCCTGTTCCCTTTAGGACTTCGGTGATGGCCGCTGGGTTGCCCAATGGAGCACTGCTGTGTTCCACACCTGAGGATTCTTCGGTCAGGAGTGACTCTCTAGCGTCGTGTCAAGTGTCCTCCTCATGCTTGGTGGGCCTTTTAACTGGCTCGCTGAGCATGATGCTTGACATGACATCACGCAATGTTTAATGACCCAAATGCAATCACGTCGAAGTAGTACTAGGAGAGGCTGTAGTACCATGTAAACCCCATCATCCCAATACATTGTATCATTCTTGAGAAGTTTGTCAGACCAATCCCTCAATCCAAGTTGTGCATTCAACTTGCAAATGTGAAGAACTCAAGCATGCTGCATCGCACTGCCTTTCGAGGTTGAATGTTTTCACTGATCCTGACATCTGATTCTACCTTGTAGGTGTCCCTCGTGATGGAGCCACTCGAAGGTGATGTCAATTAGAATTAGAGTCATCCTCGCAGTTGACTCACGATACTCACTTGCAGCATAGGCGCATCATATCCACTTTGGCGTGCAAACCATGTCTCCTAGTCATGCAGTCCGTAGTAGAATTTATTAACCCGGCTGTAACATGTAGAGTCTTATACCCTTCATGCAAGGTACCTTGTAACCAAGACCCCGTTTACGACACCACCTCCATCCCTCCCCACTCGACGACTCGGAATAAGCGCCCATCGTTCAACTTCTTGCTTTCATCGTCGATCCCAATAACACTTCTCCATCGCTCGGCGTCTTCTCGTCCTTCCACCCTCCCTGCGTCTCCGTTTATACCGCGTGACGCATCGTGCCACGCACCTCCTGGGTTGAGTTCATTGGGCTTCAGGCCTTTGAACAGCATAAACACGCGGACTATAACGTCAGGTTTCGGAGTCACTTCCAGGGGTGCCGCGCGCTCATATGCATATTGGGAGAGGAAGCGTAAAGCGATGTGCGTGTATTTGAGGATGGAGGGAAGCCAATATCTGCATGTTTCGTACAGGAATTAATTCGATGTCACCGACAATGTCTTTACAGGCAGAAGATGGGACGTACGTGATGAACGATGTCCGTGCCTCCGTGTGCAGACCGAGGGCCTTCAGCGCAGCGTCGAGGTAGGATGTTATGTGAGCGACTTCGAGGATGACGGAATTGAAAGGGCCGACTTGTGCGTGTGTGGGGATAAATGTTTCGGCTGGAAGCATTGGATGAGGCCGGAGTGGGAGGAGACGTAGATGGCGCATTGGTAGCCTGGAGGGCGAGCGCCCTACGAAAGTATTTGGATTAGCATTGACTTTCCCCGATGATATTCGGAGGGCACGGAAGAAATGACTACAAAAGCAACAACAAAAAACTTACTCAGCCTCCCAGAACAAATACGACACCTTCGACCCTGTGTTCTTTTCCAGTAGCGTCCCGTCGCTAGACGCCTTGACATCCCATCGGAGTGTCTGCCCACCGGAAGCAGCAGTGCTGACAGGAACCACAGGGTACACCGCAGAGAAACGCCACTCGGGGAGGAGTTCCAACCTCACCTCTGCATCCACATCCGTACCCTCAGGCGGGAACAGATAAATCACCGGCTTACCGCCAATCTGATGCCGAAAAAGCCAAATGTCATCCCCGTCTTGTATCCCGTACTCGCCGATGGACTTATTATTCGGCGCGCAGGAATGGATCTCGTCCACGAGCCACTGGCCATTCCACTGCGCGCGCCAAGAGTCTGGATCTAATCCCATTCGCGCATGGAGCACGGAGAGGATGGAGTGAATGGATGTGGACGGGGAGCAGTGAATTTGCATGCCCTGCCTTCAAACTGGTGGATGTTGAGACGGAGTTTGGATTTGATTTCGGCAGTTGGAGTGAAATTGGAATTGGATGTAGATGGGGGTGTAGATGAGGGAGCTTCAGATGAGGGTGTAGGTGCGGGCGTAGGAAGCGGTACGGTATCGCGACGCGGTTTCTTGGTTGGTGGTTTTCGATCATTACTGTGCGCGATATTGGCCTCCGAAAGGATTTGAAGAGGCTCTTGGACACACCTTTCGTCACATGAGGATTCACACTTGCTGTCTCTCTCCTTCTTAGGTCTCTTGCCCAAACATCTTGACGACGACGCCCTGGGGTCACTCTGCACCATCAGAGAATCCAGACACGGAATCGCCGTGTCCCAGATATCCTCCGAAAGCTCGGCATACGCGCCCTTGCTTATATTCAGCTCGTTTGTGTGGTACGAAACCCGGTGATCGTCAGGTATCTCGGGAAAGTGTCGCCGAATGGAGCGCTGGAGCGCGTCGTAGTCTCTGGGAACGCCTATTACGACGCGTCGTGTCTTGTACTGCAGAATGAATAGGGAGCTCTGTTGCGTGAATTGGGCCTTTGAGGACTTCGACTTTGATTTTGACGACATTAGACGCGTCGTTTAGTGGAGGATGGTGTTCAAAAGAGACCGCGACTCTACGTGACGCGCTTGGCGCTGATAATTAGCTCTGTTACTAACCTGTCACATCGCTCCATCTTCCTCTTCCTCCCCTCCTCCATACTTACCATCCACCGCGTCCCAATGTCCTCCAAAATTCGATTCAAGGCCTCCAAAGATTAGCCAATGCAAGAACCTTCTCTATTCATTTTGCACTACCAGTCTCGACACGTTTTGGTACCAGCTCCGAAGGACTACAACTGTCAACGCTGGAAGATTCGATTTCTAGGCACTTTATTTTTCCCCGAGATCCCAGCCGATCGCCGTATATAGTATCATACGGAAGCGCTACAGATATGTAAAGGGATGGTGGTGGAGGCCTCGAAGGATGCCTGGGAGGCTGTCATCTCACTCCTGAGCGCGCTCACGGTTTAGGTGGAACCGAAAGTGAAAGTCATTGACATGACACACTCCTCACTGCGAAGGTAGGCCCTTGACTCACTGATAACCGCATCATGCAAGCGAAGATCAGACAGCAATTGTTCACGACAGCGATGCTTCGAAGCTGCGGCATTGTTGTTGTGACTATCATCAGGTGGCCTTGTTCTTGTTCGGTTTGTTGAGCTGGGATGCACAGCAGTTAGTCTCAGAACCGACTTAGTTGTCGGCGTCGAAGGGCGGTAAGGTCACGAACGTTGTTCGTAGCCGTGCTTCAATTCCTGCCTTCAGTTGGATCGTGATGAAATGTCAGATTCCACGAGTGTACGTAGGCCCAAAGTAAACCGAAGAATCATCAAGGATGTGGGGGCCGCTCAGCAGTGAAACAGTATAAAAGTGCGCCAAAAGTCTCATTTCCTATCACCACTCAACCCCTCGAGTAACATCTAAGCAGCTCAACCAAAATGCAATTCACGACCAGCTTCGTCTCTCTCCTCGCTGCAGTCAGCGCTGTAGCCGCCGTCCCCTGGGGATCCGCCAACGTACGTTGCACGGCGCAACTCCTCGAGGCAACCTTGCTATAATGCTGACTGTGATCTTCTCTATGCAGACCGAGGCAGCTCTCGCCCCCGTCCCCGTTACCTCCCTCAAGTGCGATGGTGACTCCTACAAGTGCACTGCCGGTCTGGTATGTGTACCTGAAAGACCAATCCCTATCGTCAATACTGAGCAACCTCTCCTTTCTGTATAGGACTTCGGTGACGGCCGCTGGGTCGCTCAGTGGTCGACCTCTGTCTTCCACACTGGTCTCTTCGGTGCTGAGAAGGCTCACATGGTACGCTTTTACCCTTTGTCAAGTACAGCTAGTACTAACCGATTGGCATGATTTAGGGCGAATTGGCCATGGCCCCTGTGCCCGTCACCTCCCTCAAGTGCGACGGCGACACCTACAAGTGCACCGCCAACCTTGTAAGCAATACACAGCACTTTTCGCGACCTTCCTCTGACCAATATCTACAATTTATTAGGACTTCGGCGATGGCCGCTGGGTCGCACAATGGCCGACCGCTGTCTTCCATACCTCCGCATTCGTAAGCATTTACAGTCGCATTTTCCACTATGACCATTTATGGAATTAAAATTTCCCATTTAGGGTCGCAAGGCTGATCACAGCATTGAGACCACCGCCCCCGTCCCCGTCAAGACCCTCAAGTGCGACGGTGACTCGTACAAGTGCACTGCTAACCTCGTAAGTCCATAAAAGCCCATTCCTGATTGTCGGTGCTGAACCAGCCGTCCTTTTCCCCTCAGGACTTCGGTGATGGCCGCTGGGTTGCCCAGTGGAGCACCGCTGTCTTCCACACCTCTGGATTCCTCGGCCAAGAGTGACTCTCTAGCGTCGTGTCAAGCGTTTTCCTCACGGTTGGTGGGCCTTTCAACTGGCTTGCTGAGCGTGATGCTTGACATGGTACCAGCTTTACGAATAATGACGATGTCATGCTGTGACCGCAATGTCGACGTAGTGGAAGCTTCCATGCTATCATGTAAAACCCTCATATCTCAATGTATCACCTTTGAACTCCGTTATCTAAGAAACCTCCAGTCATATTTTCTTCCTGTTACCCAAATCTCTGTCCATCTTCCATGATGCCCTTCGTTATTATACGACTCCGAATCGTGCCAAGCAATTTGAAATGCGATGGAGTGTTAAGGGATCGTTTATAATTATTTGTCTCCTCTCTTCTTTCTGCTGTGCGTCGAAGGTGTTAAATGCATCTGGAGTCCCTACTCTCGTGAATATGTGATAACGCTCAAACAGCCCTATGACTCCCACCCTCGCAAGAGCTTTCATTAGATTGTGACGTTGGTTCTGATCTACTCCCGAGATCAAAGGTAGGTTGTATCTGCCCTGTCCAGAACATATGCGCCTTCTGTTCATCCGATCAGGAGATAAAGTGGGAGTTGACCTGGGATTTATCCCTGTAGTTCCGTCCTAACGAAGAATCGTGAAGCGATGTCCTGAAGGCGAATAAGCCAAAGGAAGTCGATTTGACCCCTGTTCGTCGTAAACCTCATCAATGTAGTTGTTCTGCGAGGGGCATGCGATGCTTTGTGTGAGCTACACAGCAACAAGCTTGATCGGGACCCGCGCCTACAACCCGGATTTTCCCACTGTTCGCCAGTGCATCAGCATTCTAAATTCACGCGATTATTTGAAGCAAAGCGGCAAGTCGTTGATTCCAATCTTATTCTGATCGGTTTTGGATTTGACGCTCCCTTACTGAATGCATCACTGCAGATCATTGCACGAGGATTGGAAAACTCTTAGAATGGAAGTGCTCCGACGGTCAAAATATTAATGTACTCCACTGACGCCGCCTCCACTGGCCCTCCATGCAGAGATCTGGGGTAAGTGAAAGTAATATTATTATGTACACATCGCGAAGGTCGCTTCTGACGTATTGAACAAGTATTGAGGTACATAATATGAAAACTATGAATCACCCTGATATCCATTGGCACACAGAAGTCGATCAGAATCACTCGCATTCGGCACAACGATCCTACTTTTGAGCTTCTGCATTGTCCTGATAATTGACACTCTTTCGGATAATCTTGTTTTTGTTCGGTTTGGTGAGTCGGGTTTCCAGCGCTTACGCTCGAAGCGTTGAAGGTCCAATTATGGATAGTGCAGTAGCCGACGCTGACTTCTGAGCCTGCTTAGGTGCGCTTCAATTCCTCCCTTCACGACTTGTGTCGTCATACAGCAACGTTAGATGTTACGTCGGTGGCGAAGAGAATCAGAATCAACACCTAGCGCCCACTAAGACACTCCCAATCGATGGCCCCTGATGAACAACAGCTGCGACTTAAAATGTATAAAACCTGGCGAAAGTCTCCATTTTCAACATCACTCAATCTCGAGTCGTCCCTACTTAGCTCTCTCTCTCTCTCTCAAGCACAATGCAATTCACCACCAGCTTTATCTCTCTCCTCGCTGCTGTCAGCACCGTAGCTGCCTTCCCCTGGAGCTCTCAAGCTCACGTACGTCTCGCATTGTAGCTTTCTCAGCAGCTTTCTGTGTCGATGCTAATCAATATTGTTTACTACATGTAGACCGAGGCTGCTCTCGCCCCCAGCCCCGTCACCAGCTTGGTGTGAGACGGCGGTAGCTACAAATGTACCGCAGGCCTGGTGAGTCCTTTTCTCGATAACTCCCAGTGAGATGAATACTGACTCCCCTTTGAACTTAGGACTACGGCGATGGTCACTGGGTCGCTCAATGGTCCACTTCTGTCTTCCACATCAGCCTGTTTGGTGCTGCTGACAAGGTTGATATGGTGCGCGCCCCGATTATGCTGCATGTCGTATTGGTGTTCAAGACGCTTTATACTGTAGAGTCAATTCGCTATGGGACCTATCCCCATCAACTCCCTCAACTGCGAATCCTACAAGTGCACCGCTAACCTTGTAAGCAATACACGAGACTTTGCAAGGACTAAACACTGAAACGGATTTCTAGGACTATGGTGATGGCCGCCGGGTCGCGCAATGGCCAACTGCCGTTTCCCACCCCGACTCATTCGTAAGCGCTCGCTCGTCGCATTTTGCCGGCATGACCGTTTATGGAAACACAATTTCCCATTCAGGGCCGCGAGAAATTTGAAGCCATCTCTCCTTACCCTGTTACTGGGCTCAAGTGCGATGGCGAGTCCTACAAGTGCACTGCCAACCTTGTATGTGTATCCGAGTGCTCCAATCAAATTACCGATACTAAACACATTGTCTTTGCTTCTCTAGGGCTACGGCGATGGCCGCTGGGTTGCTCAGTGGACCACCGCTGTGCTCCACAACTGAAACCGGCGGTCTGGCGTCGTGCCAAGTGTCATACTCACGATTTGTTGGCCTTTCAACTGGCTTGCTGAGCGTGATGCCTGAGATTACACTTAGCAATATCCCATTATCCCATTGTAATGCCGAAGTAGTGCCAGTAGTAACATGTAAACCCAGATTTTCCAAATGCATTGTATGATTTGTATCATGTTGAAACATTCTCTACTGGCCGCAAGGGAAATGTCCCGATTCAAAGTCTTTAACCTCATCTTCTGTTTCTTATTACAGTGCCGGCATGAGGCAAATAAGTGCGCGGCTTGTTCAGGTTTCCCGTACGTATATGGCAGAAATTCTGCTAGATGTTAACTCACTGTGTAGTATCAGAATTTGTGGGTGATAGTTTGTCCAATTCCGAGGCCGGTAGAGGTTGTTTAGAATCAGTTGAGGCTCGGGCCCCTTCACTGTAGCTTCTTCAATATGGGTGCTGTGTGTTTGCTTCATATTCTACCTAGTATCCTAGCCTTCCACCTGATTTCTCAAACATTCTACTGATGTATTTTAGTATATGGCGAGCGGGACTCAACTCGCTGCGCGTTGAGGATTGATCGGAGAAAGGGAGTGCCTGGATTGTGGCTGTGCAGAATCAAGTTTGTGCCTGTGTTGCAAGTCGACTGCGGGACGCTGCGGCAAACACGTCAGACAGTAACCCCTCACCACCGCCACCGCCAACAAACGCGCAGCTCGACGAGTCCCGCAGGACTACTACTACCACCACCACCATGGCTGATTCTTCAAAACCCATCGCATTCTGCGAGCATCTCCAACTCTCCAGTCTCGGTGTCCAGCCAGCATCCATCTCCTTCCAGGTATGTTGACGCGCCAACTCATATGTTATATTGCGTATGCTTAGTGACGTTCACTTTATCTGCCATCCTTTTCAGGTACATTCCATCCCATCTATTGCTATGAACCTACAACTCAATCCACCCAGACTCTTACCCTAGAATCGGATCACTTCATTTGCATACGCGAAAAAGTCAATGAACAAGGTCAAGTAGTTATCATCGACCTCTCGGACGCCAACAATGTCCTACGTCGCCCCATTTCCGCCGACTCTGCTATTATGCACCCCAAGCAGAAGATTCTGGCACTGAAGGGTGGGCACCATTTCGCGTTGCATGTTGCGCCCATCCCCCGTCATCCCCTGACACCCCTCTTTAGCCGCGCGTACGCTGCAGATTTTCAACATTGAGACGAAGCAGAAGGTCAAGTCGCATATCAACAACGAGGACATCGTGTTCTGGAAATGGGTGTCGGATACAACCATCGGTATGGTCACCGAGACAGCGGTGTACCACTGGACCATTGCCGACCAGACATCATCACCACAGAAGGTCTTCGACCGTCACCCGACGCTGGCGGGTTCCCAGATCATCAACTACCGCGTCACCCCCGACGAGAAGTGGCTTGTGCTCATTGGTATCTCCGGCAACACCACCAACCCCTCAGCATTCAAGATCAAAGGTTCCATGCAGCTTTACAGCAGGGAGCGCGGCGTCAGCCAGCCGATCGAGGGACACGCTGCCGCATTTGCTGAGTTGAAGCTTGACGGGCACCAGAAGGCCACAAAGCTGTTCACTTTCGCTGTCAGGACAGCAACTGGTGCAAAGGTGCGTCTGCTCGCTATGTTGATTTGAGATTCAAAATGAACACCCCATAGCTCCATATTGTTGAAATCGACCACCAAGCACCCGACGCGCCATTCACCAAGAAGAACGTCGATGTTTACTTCCCTCCTGAGGCCACCAACGACTTCCCTGTCGCTATGCAGGTTTCGAAGAAGCACGGTATTGTCTACCTCGTAACGAAGTACGGATTCATCCACCTCTACGACCTCGAGTCGGGCGCTTGCATCTACATGAACCGTATCTCCGGCGAGACGATTTTCGTTACTGCAGAACACGATGCCACCAACGGTATCATTGGTGTCAACAAGAAGGGTCAGGTCCTCAGCGTCAACGTGGATGAGCAGACCATCATTCCCTACATCCTCCAGACGCTCAACAACACCGACCTCGCGTTCAAGCTTGCCAGTCGCGCGAATCTGCCTGGTGCAGATGATCTGTACGTGCAGCAGTATCAGTCCTTGTTCCAGGCTGGTCAGTTCGGCGAGGCCGCAAAGGTTGCTGCCAATTCGCCAAGGGTACGTCTGATCTTCGTTTCCTGCTATTCATGTGTACTTATATCATTCTAGGGTATCCTGCGTACGACCGCCGTCATCGAGTCCTTCAAGCAGGCACCCGCCCCTCCTGGCGGCCTCTCCCCTATCCTTCAATACTTTGGTATCCTTCTGGAAAAAGGCGAGCTCAATCACCTCGAATCTCTTGAGCTTGCTCGCCCTGTCTTGCAACAAGGAAGGAAGCAGCTATTGGAAAAGTGGTTGAAGGAGAACAAGGTTCGTTCCATAGCCTTTACGATGTACTCTGGTCTCTTACTCATTTATGCCTGTAGTTGACTTGCAGCGAGGAGCTTGGTGATATCGTCCGCCTTCACGACATGACGCTCGCCCTCAGCGTTTACCTGCGCGCGAACGTTCCCAACAAGGTCGTTGCATGCTTCGCCGAGACTGGACAGACTGACAAGATTGTCCTGTACTCGAAGAAGGTCGGCTACTCCCCCGATTACGTTGCGCTGCTCCAGCACATCATGCGCACGAATCCGGAGAAGGGCGCTGAGTTTGCGGCCCAGTTGGCGAATGACGACGGTGGCGCTTTGGTGGACATCGAGCGTGTCGTGGATATCTTCATGTCCCAGAACATGATTCAGCCCGCGACGTCCTTCCTCCTCGATGCGCTTAAGGACAACAAGCCGGAGCAGGGACATCTCCAGACGCGTTTGCTGGAGTTGAACTTGGTCCATGCTCCTCAAGTTGCCGATGCCATTTTGGGCAACGAGATGTTCACCCACTACGATCGTCCCAGGATCGCCAACCTGTGCGAGAAGGCGGGTCTGCTACAGCGTGCTCTCGAGCATTACGAGGACATTGCGGACATCAAGCGTGCTATTGTGCATGCCAACACCCTACCCGCAGACGTAAGTTCCAATGAAATTCCAATTTACGCAATGTAATGGCTAATGTCTTTCGATCTATCAGTGGCTCGTCAACTACTTCGCCCGCCTCACCACTGAGCAGTCGATGGCCTGTCTCCAGGAGATGCTCCGTGTTAACATCCGCCAGAACTTGCAGGTCGTCATTCAGATCGCCACCAAGTATTCCGACATCTTGGGCCCTATCAAGCTCATCGAGATGTTCGAGGGCTTCAAGACCTTCGAGGGTCTGTACTACTACCTCGGCTCGATCGTCAATCTCAGCGAGGACCCTGAGGTGCATTTCAAGTACATCCAAGCTGCCACCCGTACCGGCCAGATCCGCGAAGTCGAGCGCATCTGTCGCGAGAGCAACTTCTACCACCCCGAGAAGGTCAAGAATTTCCTCAAAGAAGCTAAGCTTGCGGACCAGCTGCCGCTCATCATCGTCTGCGACCGTTTCGACTTCGTGCACGATCTTGTGCTATACCTCTACCAGAACGGTCTGACCAAGTTCATCGAGGTCTATGTGCAGCGTGTCAACTCTGTGCGCACTCCTCAGGTCGTCGGCGGATTGTTGGATGTCGACTGCGACGAGGGCACGATCAAGAGTATGCTTGCGTCGGTTACCGGCAACTTCCCCATCGACGAGCTCGTCCATGAGGTTGAGCAGCGCAACAGGTTGAAGCTGATCCTGCCGTGGCTGGAGGCCCGTGTCGCTGCTGGAAGCACCGACCCCGCCGTCTTCAACGCTTTGGCTAAGATCTATATCGATAGCAACAACAACCCCGAGCAATTCCTCAAGGAGAACAACGTATGCCGAACTGTTGCATTTTGTGCGATTGTACTTATTGCTTGTTAGGTCTACGACCCCCTCGTCGTCGGTAAATTCTGTGAGGCTCGCGATCCCCGCCTTGCTTACATCGCCTACACCAAGGGTCTCTGTGATGATGAGCTTATTGCCATCACCAATGAGAACTCGATGTTCAAGGAGCAGGCGCGCTACCTGATCAAGCGTCGTCAACCTGATCTCTGGGCTCAGGTCCTTGTTCCCGACAACATGCACCGTCGTCCTCTCATCGACCAGGTTTGTTTCCTTTTCATGAACGGCTCGCTTACATCCTGCTCACAAGATATTCGTAGATTGTAGCCACTGCTCTCCCTGAGTGCACCGATCCCGACGATGTTTCCATTACTGTCAAGGCCTTCCTGCAGGCAGATCTTCCTCTTGAGTTGATCGAGCTGCTCGAGAAGATCATTATCGAGCCCTCGCCGTTCAGCGACAACAAGAACCTGCAGAATCTCCTTCTCCTTACTGCCATCCGCGCCGACAAGGGCAAGGTCGTGGGCTACATCAACAAGCTCCAGAATTACGATGCCGCCGATATCGCTAGGATCGCTACTGAGCACGGCTTGTTCGAGGAAGCATTGTCGATCTACAAAAAGCACGAGCAGCACGTCATGGCCATCAACGTCCTCGTCGAGCACATTGTCTCCATTGACCGTGGACACGAATATGCCACCAAGGTCAACCAGCCCGAGGTGTGGAGCAGGCTCGCCAAGGCCCAACTTGACGGTCTCCGTATCAAGGACTCCGTCGAGTCGTACATCAAGGCCCAGGATCCCTCGAACTTCGCTGAAGTCATCGAGATTGCCAACCATGCTGGCAAGCACGATGAACTTGTGCGCTACCTCCAAATGGCCCGCAAGACTCTGCGCGAACCCAAGATTGACACTGAGCTCGCCTACGCCTACGCCAAGACCGACCGTCTCCACGACATGGAGGACTTCCTCGGCATGACCAATGTCGCCGACATTCTCGAGGTTGGAGAGAAGTGTTTCGAGGACGAGTTGTATCAGGCTGCGAAGCTCTTGTTCACGAGCATCTCGAACTGGGCTCGTCTTGCTACCACGTTGATTTACCTTGGCGAGAACCAGGCTGCCGTCGAGAGTGCGCGCAAGGCTGGAAACACCCAGGTCTGGAAACAGGTCCACGCTGCGTGTATCGAGAAGGGCGAGTTCCGACTGGTACGTTTTTGCGATCTTTTTTTCCGACTTCTGCGATGTTCACTGTCGCGTTCGTAGGCCCAAATTTGCGGTCTGCATATCATCGTTCATGCTGAGGAGCTTTCGGCCCTGATCACCCTGTATGAGCGCCGCGGACACTTCGAGGAAATCATCGGCCTCCTTGAGGCTGGTCTCAGCTTGGAACGCGCGCATATGGGTATCTTCACGGAGTTGTCAATCTTGCTCAGCAAGTACAGGCCAGCCAAACGTGAGTAGTAAATCTATGACCAAACGACATATGTGCTGACTGTGTTTCTAGTTATGGAACATCTCAAGCTCTTCGTCGCTCGTATCAACATTCCCAAGGTCATTAAGGCTACTGAGAAGGCTCACCTCTGGCCCGAGCTCGTCTTCCTGTACATCAAATATGATGAATTCGTGCGTTTATTCTTCCTAAACATGTCTGTCACGACTCATCACCCCTTTTAGGACAACGCTGCCCTCGCTATGATTGAACGATCTGCGGATGCTTGGGAGCACAACCAGTTCAAAGATGTCATCGTCCGCGCCGCCAATGTCGAGATGTAAGTAACCTCATACTTCGTGCCATGACATTGACGGAGATGCTAAAACTTTACGCAGTTACTATAAAGCACTGTCGTTCTACCTCCAAGAGCAGCCCACTCTTCTGACCGACCTCCTCACTGTCCTTATTCCTCGAATTGATCACGGCCGAGTCGTCCGCACGTTCAGGCAAATGGATCATGTCCCTCTCATCCGCTCCTATCTCATTGCCGTTCAACATGTAAGTCCCAAGGACTATCTCTTGATACTTCGTGCTAATTTTGGACGTAGCATAATCTCGAACCCGTCAACGATGCCTACAACGACCTTCTCATTGAAGAGGAGGACTACAAGACATTGCGGGACTCCATCGACAGCTTTGATAACTTCAACAACATTGCTCTTGCTAAACGGTTAGAGAAACATGAGCTGCTCGAGTTCCGTCGGCTGGCTGCCCACCTATACAAGGTATGCTTTTTGATATCCATTTTAGTCTTTGTGCTGACAACTGTTTCGTAATTCAGAAAAACAAACGGTGGGAAGAATCAATAGCTCTGTCGAAACAGGACAAGCTGTACAAGGACGCTATGGTCACCGCTGCTGCCTCCGCCTCAACGGAAGTCGCCGAAGAGCTTCTCTCATACTTTGTCGACATTGGCAACAAGGAGTGCTTCGCTGCGCTACTATACATCTGCTTTGACCTCCTGCGGTCCGACGTCGTCGAGGAGCTGTCATGGCAGCATGGTCTCAACGACTTCTACATGCCATACAAAATTCAAGTTCAACGCTCACTGGTTGAGAAGGTCCGTGATCATCTTATCTTGTCAGTCATATGCGCCTAACGCCGTTTCTCTAGTTGGCACAGCTTGAGAAGGAGGTCAAGGAGCGGTCTAAAAAGGATGCCCAGAAAGAACAGATCGAGTCTGAGCAGCCTATCATCAACCCAGGAGGCTTCGGAGGCCTGCTTCTTACGAACGGCATTGTCGGACAGGCACCACAGATGAACGGAGGGATGATGCCTTCCATGACTGGATACGGTTATTGATGACTTCTTACATATATAGCCCGGATGTATAATTTTCACGTCTCTTAATGGATGATACTCTCTCACTTTCTTCCGGTTCTGCGCATTTCACTGGTCACACAATCTGAATCTTTTTAGAAGTTTGATTCCAATAAACATAACGATCCCGCACTCTCTTCCCGCACTCTCTGTAAGTCTTGATCAAACTTTTAAGGATTAGTCATTCCTCTGAACCTTTCGTCAAGTAATATTGTTGGAACATGTGGTGCCCATGCTGTGTAGGTGCAAAATAAGAGCGTAGAATATGCATAAGATTACGAAACATTTCCATGTTTGGAGAATCATTCCGGTGGTTGGCTATCCGGGCATTCCTCAAAATTGTATTATGCCTACCGATCTATCCCTCATGCTGAGTATTCGACTCAAACCGTCCACACGTTAACCCAACCCTCGTAGAAATGGAAGGGCTGTGGCGCTTGTATCCTCGCTCTTTATCTACATTGAGAAGCAGGAGCCTTGGCTAAGTCGGTCAGGTCAAACTTGTGATGAGAACTTCGAGTGGAACAAGGTGCGAACGAGCTGGAATCTGCTAGAATTAACTGTTCAAACTCGATCTTCCGCAGCCCTTCGCGATGCCAGGACAAGTCATGAAATGCGCCAAACCCGTGTTCACTCACATGCAGTCGTTTATGAAATGAGTTACCGATAATCAATTCACAGCCCACGAAAACCTGCTTGGGAGTGCTGTCGCTGGTGGAGCACACCTCTAGTTGAGAGTCGCCGTAGCGTTGCCGTAGCGCTCGTCTTTTCCACAACCTCTGATCTCTCATGGCCCACAGAATGGAGGTTTGGAAGGCATTCACGTGCCAGTAGCAATTCCAGGACCAGCGACGACGATGCGATAAAACCTGTGCAGATGCGCTTAGCGCGCATATCTACCGGGTCTGGTTTGGTGCGACATGACAGGGAGTGTGAATTGAAGGCCAAAATATGTTTTGAGAATTCTGCAATTCATTTTGCCCACACACGATTGTATATAACCAATTTAAACCTGATGTCCATAAAACCAGCAATGTCCTCTGCTGCAATATTCTTATCTACGATATTCCTCTCTTCGCTTGCTCTCATAGGTGGCTACGCGACGCGGTTCCTGTTGTGCGGGATTGTACATGACGGATAATATTAATCTGGGTGAACAGGACATGCCGGTTAGTCTGTCGCTCTCTCTTGTTTTTCAATGCGGCCTTATGAAGCAATACTAGTCATCCTTTCCGGTTCTCCCTGCGAATAATTTGGCAGTCATCACCCTCAACACCCTCCAGAATCCTGGGACCATCGATTCCATTCCTGTTTCGAGGACATTCAATCTTGTCAGATCTCCCTTACCTGACTTATGTCTGGTATCATCAGATGGCGTTTTCTTCTACGTTCACTCGAAAACCATCCATCGACAGTGCCCAGAAGCCTTTGGATCTTACCTAGATCCGCCGTCCTCAACAACCGACTATCCAATGAACACTGTCGGGCTCGATTGTCCATCAACAGTACTCAACATCATCATCCACGCGCTATACGACATATCCCCAGAAAGCTACGAACCCAGTGCCGATATTATCATATCCTCCGTTGACCTCATGCCTGGATACGCGATCATGCCCGAGAAAGTCATCTTTCCAGGATGTGTTTTGTACGACTACATCCTGGGTTTCATGCCGCTCCGGCCGCTGGATGTATACGCAATGGCCGCTCATCATAAAATCCATCCCCTCGCCGTCCATGCGTCGTCCTATCTACATAGTATTGACACTCATTTAATTGCAGAGGACGTGTGCATCCGCATAGGTCCGGTGTACCTGACGAAGCTCGCCCGACTTCACGTACAAAGGTTCACCGCGCTCAAGGATGCGCTTCTCCTTCCGCCTGAGATGCACCCGGCAACGCCAAATTGTACTCTAAAGCAGCAGCACGATGCAACTAGAGTATGGGCTCACCTATGTGCGGACCCGATTTGGGACACGAAACCTGGTCAGTCAACTTTTTTGCTTGTTTCCTCACGCTAGTTGCCTCAACTCATAACTCGTGCATGACCCCCTATTCTTATTTCCATATACTTATTTCGACCATAACAGTTGATCTCGCGGTGCAAGCCATAGAGAATACGCTTCAGCAGTTAATGGGCAGCCTGCCATGTCCTGACTGTAGGTCTAATCTCAATAACGCCGCTTCGAAAGTAAGATTGCGATGGGCTTCTGTTCCGGTGAGTCAGCAAACTATCTGATCGTTATCTTTAAACTTTGTTTGAGTGCCCAGCGCCGCTAGCCTGGACACCCCGCCGTCATTTCTGGTTGGAAGATGGAAACACGGCAAAATATGGCATTCACTGGTCTGTGATATGCGTACATGCGCTGTACATTTTCTCGATTCTCTTGGGCGTTGCTTACCCGTATAACCTTTGAAAATGAGCGAGCTTATGTTCATGATGCAACATTTCTCTTGATAGCGCACAATCTAACTTCACGTGTCAGCCATTCAGCAGGCAAGCCCGCAAGACTCACATAATATTTGTTGTCCTGTCTCATCAGTTGTATACCCTTCGTTTTAGGTTGTTGTACACCCGCTTGGTAAATATACAACACCATAGCGTAATCCCAAGCAGAACTTCCGGCTTCGTCAATACAATTTCAGTGCCATATATATATATTGTATGCTATGACTTCCTCGAATAATGGTGGAAAGCAGGAAGACCAATGACTGAAGTCAGGACATCCTACATCTGTATGTATTTTGCTCTCACCCAGTCTCCCACAAGGATGGATTGATACACTCTTACGAACCAATGCCGGGTTATTCACGACTTGTGCCCATGAAATCACTGTTAAAATGGGCCAAAGTCAACCCAGAGCCTGTTGTAAAATTGGAAAGCTCCCCAGTAACCTCTGGATTAACTTCAAGCCCAACGATACAATATGCATTAGGCGCCCGTCGCCGTTTCGCAAGCCATGGAGCAGGCGAGCGATATATTTGCTCATCCTAGCGCTCATCCTAGCGCTCATAAAATCACCTTAGTTTGGCCCCTAAGTGTGTGGCAAGTTTTTTTGGCGTATTCTATCAAGTTCCGAATGGGGTCAATGAATCGATCCAGAGAGGCTGATAATTGTGTACCCGACCGAGTTGATTAACTCTATCAAGTTTATGATAAATCCACAGTACACCGGCGACTGCACCTTCCTAAAGAAACTTGACAGGCGCGAAGCTCTCTTTGGAGTCCAAGACTGGGTCTCCTCTGGTGGCGAGCGATGAGAGTGCCCTAGCCTGACCAAATATAGGAACTGAGTGCCCATAAATGGCAAGTCACCCCAACAACATGTCACAGTGACGTATGCATTCGCGCAGCAGCTCTAAGCCGGCCAAGTCGAACAGCTCCAATCCCTTACGCTTCTCCTATTACCATCATTCTGAATCATCCGATGCTCAGACTCTGCAGCCAATGCAGAGCTGCAGATCGACAGGACCAGCGATGTCTCTCCGAGGCAAGACATATCACATCAGACGGCTAGAAACCGAGGTGAAATCTACTGCAAGGATTGATATTTAGCCAGACACTCTTGGCTCAGTAATGCCTTTCTCTTTCTTGGCGCAGCTATTCCGTGTCATCATCGCTCCTAAACTCTTCATATACCTCGCCGGCCGAGCGCCTTCTATACTTTCGCTCTCATCTTCCACCTCCGGGGTCCGTATCGCGCCAATCAGCAGAGCAGCCTTCCTACGCACATACCTACGCACCGGCGTCGCCTCAACCATTACAGGCGCTTGCTATTAACGACGAATTCTCTGCAGCACTTCTTTCCCCGAGTAAACAAGAATGGCGCCACATACAGCGACTTCGCTCGTTACAGCAGTTGCGCTGCTATCGCTATCGCTCCAGGCATGCGCTGCGCCGCAAGTAGATGGATCGCCCTCTAGCTCATCTTCACCGGCCGGTTTCTCGATGGCGTTGACGAAACGCGCACCAGCCAGAACGCCTGAAGAATGGGGTATTTGGGCAAAAAATCACCGGACTGGCCTCGAGGCGAAGTATGGCAATCCTCATAAGATTAGCGAGAAGCGGGCGACGGGAACAAACTTGTACGTCTTTCTCGTTGCTTACAATAAACGTTAATTCTTGACTTGCATAACCTAGGCTGGTAAATCAGAACGCTGATTCAAGGTGTGTTTTAACCATACGTTCTACCGTCGGAGGAGATTGACATATCTTTACTAGTTATTTTGGGTCTTTGGCTATCGGCACACCTCCAACATCATACGATGTAATTCTCGACACTGGTTCAGCGTATGTCCAAGTCCTTGAAGTTTTCCATTCGCAGTCGCTCACATAACAACTCCAAGTGACCTTTGGGTAGCAGATTCGGCTTGCCTCGTCGGATGCGCAGACGTCCCAACCTTCAACCCCTCTTCTTCTTCTTCCTTCAAGAACCAAACCGTCACATTCAGTATCACGTACGGCAGCGGGCAAGCCGCTGGGTGGCTCGGCTCTGACATAGTGCAAATGGCGGGATTCAGTGTCCGTAATCAAATCTTCGCCATATGTAACCAGGTTTCGAGGGGCCTTCTGTCAAGCCCTGTGTCAGGGCTGTTGGGCCTGGGGTTCCAAACAATTGCGAGTAGTGGTGCCGAGCCGTTTTGGGAAACGTTGGTTAGCAATGGGGCTTGGGATGAGCCGCTGATGGCGTTCCAGCTGACACGGTACGCCAGACTCTTGACGTCCTACCGAGGCGTTCCGATGACTGATTATTTGTGATTCATATAGATATCTCAATGTTTCTTCCGTACAGACCGAAGAGCCTGGAGGCTCATTTACAATGGGTATGTCGACATTGTGTTGACCGCCCGGTAGCTAGTTACTGATATGAATTTTTTGTAGGGTTCACCAACTCAAGTCTATATACCGGCAATATTGACTACGTGAACATGCCCGTGCAAGGATCATACTGGATTCTCCCCATGAGCTGTTCGTACCCTTTGTGCCCTCCCATAATATGGCCAATTCTGATCGTTACCTTTTGTTTTTTGTAGCTGTCACAGTTCAAGGCAACACCATCCAGCTCCCCTCTGGACGAGCATCCTACGCCGCCATTGATACCGGCACCACTCTCGTTGGCGGTCCGTCCCAGTACATTTCCCAGATATTCGCCCAGATCCCCGGCAGTGCCCCAGGAACGGGCAACTTCCAAAATTATTATACTTTCCGTACGTCGCTTCGGGGTTTGATGTGTTGGGAAATGTGTGAACTAATGGGCGCCTATTTGTTACATGCTCCTATTTCTTATAGCATGCAGCACGAATGTCAACATTTCACTCTCATTTGGCGGGCATCGCGGCTGGACGATCAGCCCTGCCGATTTTACTCTTTCGCGCCTTACGCGTACGACGTGCCTGGGCGCATTTTTCGAGCTTCAAACAGGAAGCTCGGCACCACAGTGGATTGTTGGAGATACTTTCCTGGTGAGTGCTCTTTGACGTTGGCAAACTCTAAGACTAAATTTGCGATAATCTGTGAATAGAAAAATGTCTACTCAGTATTCCGCTACGACCCCCTTTCTATCGGATTCGCTGAGCTCTCTGCGACGGCCATAGCACAGAACGGCGCCGACGCCCCGGTCCCAACCCCAACGATTGGGTCCGTGACGACTGTGTCTGCAACGTCAACGCCGTCGGCCAATGGTGGCGGCAACGGCAGCGGGTGGGGCTCGACGAGGTCGAACAGCGCGGTGGGACGCGCAGTCCAGGCATTGGTTCCGTTTGCTGTGTTCACTATGACGAGCGCTGTCGTTCGTGCCATCTCGTAAACGCAAACGCATGGTAGTTACGGTCTTACTTGAATCACTCACAGTATTCTATATCTATTGCGATCTCCCTCTTTATCTCCTACTACTTTACTTACGCTTATTGCCATACTCCCGGACTAACATCTCAATACTTGTATCATGTATTACTACTAAGTACGATTGCATATCTCTCTCTCTCAATACCAGTGTTGTGGAGTTAGTAACTTAGTTATGTAACTCGGTTATGAGTTACAAAAGTTAGTAACCAGTTATGAGTTAGCAATAACTCAGATGTTTTCTGTGGGTGTTTATGCACGTGATTTATTCTCAAGCTTGCAGAACATGGGGCTCGAATTATCAGACCTTGTTGTAAACAGTCAAGTCCGTAGTAGTCCCTGTTGCTGACGTTGGAGTGTTCGGGATCATTAATGTGGTTTTCTGCAGTACTAAAATGGAACAAATGTAAATTGTTACAAGTATTAGCCCACACTGTGCAAAATTTAGTGACTCTCAAAAGCCGTATTCAAGTAACTTATAGACTCCCTCCAACCCGTACGGTCAAGCCAACTAAATGTGCGCACTGATTGGCCCTGCTAAAATCTATTATATGCATGTTTAAAAAGCGTTTGTGATTGGAATCGAGCCATTGGGTTGAATCTGTCCGGACATTGTCATCTCTACTATATCCAGCAAGCAGAAGAAAAAAGTTATTGTGCATTGTACTATATCTGCTTAAATAACCTATCAATCCGGAGTCATAACGCACACTTATCCCTCGCAGACGCTTGCATGTCAGAGTGATGATCAACTCTGCTGCTGTATCCTGTCCTGAATGCAAGTTTCCAAACATCGGACAAGGTCTTGAGGATGCGGTACAGTGTCTGTCAGGTCTGATGAGTCTGGTTGAGTTTCAAGGTATGCATAATTGCTGCGCTGCTACCCTGACCGAGCAGGATGGATCACTCGATGGATCGGATCCACAGCAAGGCCGTGTACATCCTGCATGAGGATGGGGCGCGGGTTGCAACAAGGTTAAGGTAATCTTTAAATTTAAATGATGCGAGAAACGGTCTGCCTATACGAGCATCGCGTTGCAACTTTAAAGTCTGACATATAATCTCCAACGTCTTTCCTATCTTTGGTAGTCTGGCGCATTGTAATTTGTTGGTGATCTTTTGTTGATCTGAGGACATTTTATTGTGGAAATTACATATAAAAATGGAGCACTAGGCACTCAGACGTGCGATTTTACATATATTAAATGTTTCATCTTTGCATTGGCACACAGTATGTAGCTCTGGCCCACTGTGCAAAATATGAGCGTTGAGCGCTGAGCAATGATCTCAGTGATGGCGAGAGGAAGCGACATCAAAGTTTCTTAATATGGAGCGTCGGATCAGTCCACACCGATGATACAGATGTGGGAGAGTTATCGGGTTATAACTGAGTGATAACTGAGTTATAACTGAGTGATAACTGAGTTATAACTGAGTGATAACTGAGTTATAACTGAGTGATAACTGAGTTATAACCCTGATGGTCGAGTTAAACGTAACTCACGCTCAGAGTTAATAACCCCGCAACACTGCTCAATACTGTATGATAGAGTCGCACAATAAATTGACGACCAGAGCGGTGATTTCTATAGGGATCGCCCTGGAGATTTAGGAGCTGTCCGCTTTCTCCACTCACAACTTTAGCCGTAAAGAGATGGAAGTTCGCAAGTCGGACGAACGTTCCGTCGTCGGAACTTAGAAAACGCGGTGGGTCGTGGCCTAGTCGCCAAGCTAGTCACTACGTAACTCGAAGTATTTGCATCATTTTGTGATTGCTGGAATCTATCTTGCACTCAGGAGTCAGACTTTCAGCCTAGCACAAGCAAGAATGCAATACTGTCGCCGAAGCCGCATCCTCAATGGTCGAGGATTGGCTCGAGACTAATCACAGTGAACGGATCATAGATGCTATAGATGACCACAGATTTTTTATTCAAGAGATCCTCGCCGTTCGGCCTCACCGATGGGGCTTGGCAGTCATGACTGTCTTGACGCGTTCAACATTTCCGGAACTACATATTCTCGCAGGGCAGAAAAGCAAGTACTTGTCTTCTCCTTTCATCACCTTCCTTCGTTATACCTTTGATCTTGTATCACTATTACTTTGTGGCCATGTTCGATCTACTCGCCCTGCCCGAGGAGATCATCGAGAAGATCACGGAGCTGGTGAGGTCATCAATGGATCAAACATCCCAGCTGCTAACACGCCTTCTTCCTCTCTTCCTCCTCTTTCAGTTCAACGGGCCCGAGAAAAAGACTGCTAGGCTTGCATGCAAACCACTCAACGCGATCGTGGAACACCAGCTTTTCTCCAATATCGTCCTGAAATACAGTAATTACCAGCCGGATCTCATATGCGAGCAACTAGAAGCGCTTGCCTTCCGGACGACGACCGCGCGCTTCCATGCCCGGTCGCTCGAAATTAGGGGCTTCAGTCCCGACGCGCACCTGGGAGCCAGGTCCCGATCTCGTTCCATGGAACGACCCAGGAGTTCGCGCTCTCGCAGTCGAGGGCCGTTAGCGGAGGCACATCAGGCGAATAGAGGAATTCTGGCATATCTTGGTCAGGCTATCTGCTCGCTCACGAAAGTACGCGATGTCTGGTGCGTTATATTCTACTCATGAGGCGCTATTGTAGCGATTGATTATGTCTTTAGGTGGCACATAAGCCCCAACGATCCAGAGTGGGCCAAAATATCCGTGATGGACTCTCTCGCCTCCCTTCCCTACCTCAACACGCTACGACTTTCCCTCGCAGGAGGGTCCGCCGAATCCCTGAAGCTCGAGTCCCTATCAAACTTGCGCAACATCACAATCTCAGGACACTGTCCGGATTATCGCCAGGATATTCTCGCAGGGCTCAGCAGGCTCATCTCCAATTCGCCGGATCTTGATTTTCTCGATGTATCATACAAGATGATTCGGGGCTCCAGAAATACCGAATACCCCTCCTTATTCGACTTGTTCAGCGAGACTTCACCAGAAACGCCTCTAACCCTGTCACACCTCAGTCTTAGCGGTTACTGCATTCGCCTGGACGCGGCGGCGATTCCGCATTTGCGATTCCTGCAGTCGCTTTCCCTCCACAATGTCGTTGACGGGCGAAGTTCCAGATTCCAAGACACGATCGACCAGAATGAGCTTGCAGAACTTGTCGCTGAGATGGCGCGGTGCTGCTCGTCAGCCGACGACGTTTGGAACGCGCTCAAGGACGACCGTATATGCTTGAAGGAAATCATTACGGACGGTGTCAACGAAGCCTTACTGGACTACCTTGCTTCCTACTCCGGTTTGAGGAAGCTCCAGCTCAAGTGCACGGCCCGCGGAAGCAGCAGCGCTGCTTCGGATCGACTGGCGATGCGGTTTTATGCAGAGGTCCTCCCGAAGCACGCTGAGAGCTTGCAGTCTCTGGATATCTCACCGGAATATGAGGGGAAATGGTGTTTTGGACGTCACAATGAGTCCAGCTTGCGGTTGTGCACAAAGCTCGAGGAGCTGAAGATACATATTCACTCGAGGGATATCAACCGCGCGAAGCAACAAGACGTAGTGGTAAGTCCTCATTAATTACCGCCGTGCTTCCGCTTAACGACTCGCATTCTTTTCCCTTCGTGTATTAGTGGACTCTTCTTTCAATCGCAGATGACCTTCCCAGCCTCACCCACCTAACGATCGATTCCGCAGACGCTGAAGACAACAGGGACGGGCGGTCAGGGAACCCGTCTATTGGGCATATCTACCGTGTCAACAAGGAGATTTGCCACAGCGTTACGACTTATGGTCCCCTCGATTCCTCAGCCATGTCGAAGGTTGTCACGACGCCAGCCAGGGATTATGTAGCACGATCAGACGAAAACGCTGGGCTGGGTTTGTGGTATCGTTCATCCATGAGCCAGGGAAGCCACCTTGAGCTCTAACCTTTTCTGATTATGTGCCAATCAAAAGTATACCTTGTAAACTAAATATTATTGCAACAATACGATTCCCTGACAATCGCAATGATACGTCCAAATACACTGTATTGGAATACTTTTCGAAACCTAACGGTTGAGCCTTATGAGCGAACAGGTCTGGATACCGCAAGGACCCTTTCTATTTAGAAAGGGCCAACATGAGCATGACATACCAATGGTTTCAATGGTAAATGACTTAGTAAGTAGTGCACATGGCTCTAGAAACTGCTTCAACCATATGGTTGAAATTCGTGAGTTGCCGTCAGTCAATAGTTGGTGAGTCACACTGTCATTGACATTATAGCTCATCATACCAAGAGGGGGAACAGTCTTTGGCAGCAAGAGAACATTCAAAATATAAAGTAGATATTTGTAATAGATTGACCATGCACGAGCGTGCAAGTAAGATTAAGACGCAAAGTTGAGAATGTGAAAACTTAGCTCCATGGTACTCAAATTCAACTCAAGCATAGGAAATCAATTTCGACACACCCTCACTTTCACGGATTTCGATGACGGAGTTCAAAAATGATACATTGAGATATGAGGGTTTTACATGATAGTATGGAAGCTTCCACTACTTCGACATTGCGGACACATCACGAAATCGTTACTATTCGTAGAGCTGGTGCCATGTCAAGCAACACGCCCAGCAAGCCAGTTGAAGGGCCCACCAATCGTGAGGAAAACGCTTGACACGACGCTAGAGAGTCAATCCTGGCTGAGGAATCCAGAGGTGTGGAACACAGCAGTGCTCCACTGTGCAACCCAGCGGCCATCACCGAAGTCCTGAGGGGAAAAGAACGGCTGGTTCAGCACTGAGGATTAGGAATTGGCTGTTTTGGACTTACGAGGTTAGCAGTGCACTTGTACGAATCACCGTCGCACTTGAGGGTCTTGACGGGGACAGGGGCGGTGGTCTCAATGCTGTGGTCAGCCTTGCGGCCCTAAATAGGAAGTTTTGTTTCCATAAATGGTCATGGTGGAAAATGCGAATGCATATGCTTACGAATGCGGAGGTGTGGAAGACAGCGGTCGGCCACTGCGCGACCCAGCGGCCATCGCCAAAGTCCTAATACATTGTAGACATTAGTTAGAAGAAGGTCTCGAGGAGCCTTGTGCAGTGCTCACAAGGTTGGCAGTGCACTTGTAGGTGTCGCCGTCGCACTTGAGGGAGGTAACGGGCACAGGGGCCATAGCCAATTCGCCCTGAATTATACCAATCGCTTAGTACCAGGTGTATGTAGCGAAGGGTAGGAGCGCACCATGTGAGCCTTCTCAGCACCGAAGAGACCAGTGTGGAAGACAGAAGTCGACCACTGAGCGACCCAGCGGCCGTCACCGAAGTCCTGTAGAGAAACAGACAGGCTGTTTAAGCATTGACGATGCAATTTGGTCATTCAGGTGCACATACGAGGCCGGCAGTGCACTTGTAGCTGTCACCGTCGCACTTGAGGGAAGTGACTGGAACGGGAGCGAGAGCTGCCTCGGTCTGGATAGAGTAAGATATTATAGTCAGCATCGAACCAGACTTGCATTGTGCTACATACGTTGGCGGAGCCCCAGGGGACGGCGGCGACGGCGCTGACTGCAGCGAGGAGAGAGACGAAGCTGGTGGTGAATTGCATTTTGGTTGAGCTGCTTAGATGTTACTCGAGGGGTTGAGTGATGATAGGAAACGAGACTTTGGACCCACTTTTATACCTTTTCAGTAGGGGGGGTTGCTGGTCTCGGATTATGGACTGGAGCGAACACCAGATCTCTGATAGTGATTTGATTTCTTAGCCACCGACGCAAATTCGTGATGTCAATGTCGTCTATAGGGGGTGCCGGATGCGCCAGGACCAGCTTCGCTGCTATGGTCGATGTTCTCACGGCATTCTATTACGCTATGTACATCTTCGTTCACCTGAAGGCAGGAATTGAAGCATGTATGAGCGTGGCTCAGCCTTCGGTTATCTTACTGCCCCGCACCGCCGTCATACTCAGAGGGTATTGTGCGCTCCGAATCACCAAGCCGAACAAGAACGAGGCCATCAGCGGAGAGTTTCAACCACAACTTGAAAGCTGCCGAGTGAACTCTGTGCCAATGGATGGTTGATTCATCGTCGTTGCCCAACACAGTCGTCGTGATGTTGCCACAGCAAGTAAGGGGCGTACCGTAAGATCAAGGCAGAAGCGCGATCAGTTTACCTACCCCAGATTTCCGTGCGGGGGTGGCGTCGGTGATTGACTATGTATATCATTTCGGCACTTTTCTATCAAACTTCTCACTCTCAGAGAGTCAGAAAGCGAAGAATATGTAATGGCAAGATGTTTTTGACCTGCCAAACACATGCACCCACGGTCATAACAACTTCGTGAACATTGTTCAGTCGATGTCATGAAGTGTCACGGCCATGACCAAACTTCCGGCACATTTTGCATGTCAGCGTGAATAGCCTTGTCTATACCCATTCTAATTGTCCTAAGTACCACGAGAGATCTAATAGGATAGCGTCAAATCCAGATTTTCAGATGATTGAAATTGAAGTCGAATTTGATTGGGGTGGAGAGGAGCGGCGGCGGCGGTCAGACCTTCAGGGTTGGAGATTGAAAATTCGTTCTGATTGAGGGCTTTCCCGCCTCGGCCGCCTATCTTCACAAACGTTCGAATCTTGTGCTTGGTCAATGGCTTGACGTTTCCGAACAACGCACATCTTGTCATAGTACCTCAGATGATTGTGCGAAATCAGAATGTTCAGTGAACGGGCTCGGGAACTTCGAATTGGGGGAGGTCCCCGATTAAGACTAAACTGTTGCACACACCATGCCCCACAATCTCCGCGAAGAACACCAAGACAAAGAACGTCTGAAGACAAGGAGCTGGGCCGCCTCCACCTACCCCCACTTGTTAGCTTTGTCAGGTCATAGCCGTGCCGCGCGACAGGGTACTCGACACAACGACAGAGCCGGTCATTCTGTTCGGCTTCTAATCGAGAATCGGAAAGCGCGTGATGTTCGAGAATACCCACTCGAGAGTGGAGACAGCAAGCACGTTTTGGCAGGCGCAGCCGCATGTTTGATGCTGAGAATAATTTGCCTGACGTCGACGTTATAACTTATGGGATGACGATTGTTGTCCACCCTATTTGCAGATATCCGATCCGCCGAAAAAGACTGGACTTCGATCCTTCCACTGGTACTGACAAGACATCGCCCTCCTAATATGACCCAGGCTCAACTCCAGCAAGGTATTGAAGACGGATAAACTTGTCATGAGGAGACGGGAGCCAATTGGAGTTATGGTGCAATAGTGGACAGTTCCATTGGGCCAAAGAACTGTGGTGCGTAAGTCTCGAAGACCTGATTAAGTCTTGCGATCCACGAAGCGGGTACGAGCGAAGAGAAAAGACACGTCAATAGTCATGAACTGATATTACAAGATCGTGAGTTTTAGAGAGAATTAAGTCATACAGGCATCCCAGGGTTAGGTGTTGCATCAAGCAACGTCCTCCATGGCCATACTACTGGTAGATGCGACCACAGGCCGCCTTGTCTCCCGGCCAAGGCCAGCTGCCCGCTCAGACTCCTCGATTGTGTAGGCAGGCTCTCGAAGCTGCTTTAGGCGGCGCTTGTGCACTTTGCTTTTCCAGTGAGATTTTAGTGCTGCATCCGTTTCGTAGTACCTATGTCAAGGTGAGCTCTCCTTCAAGTCTTGTATATATATTTCGTAAGATACTCACTTTGCACACTCGACACAGTAGTGCTGTGCAAGGCCAGGGGTCTCGAAGTCGATGGGCTGCGCTTCTAGGGCCGCGCGATTCTACAACCAAAGTTAACATGAAGAAAGAAAGAGAGACGGCGTCCGGTAAAGCACTTTAGGGTCTAAGTCGATTGCCTGAATCTGGTCCAAATCCCTCGTCCTAACCTGGGTTTCGAGCAATGTTAGACTGGTAATCGTGGGTCATCGACTGAGGTGACATTTGACGAACTCTTGTCCTGGCTGCCCGGTGGACGTCCCTCCTGGCGTGGTGTGCTCTCGAGCGGCGTAAACGACCCATTGTAAGAGTAGAGGAGGATGAGGATTTGAATAGCAATGAATTTCAAAATTGTGGAATCAATTACTTTGTTATGAGCGAACCGCGATGCCTAATAGTCTGGCCCCTGTCCACATTTCTGTCATCAACCGCATACACCCATTTATAATTGGTCAAATCAACTCCTTCTCGATCCACCAACTATTCCTGCGCACTGTCGGCTCTCAGGTGCCTTGAACGCGACGCCAATCCCAATCAAATAAACACTTGTACTTCCATCATACGGAAGGTTGGACGTCAGGGGAATTATGCGTATTCTTTGCTGGAATATAGTAAGGGTCCATAAATTATCCTAAACTTTGTTCTCACTCGTTTTTAAGAATGGAGTTCGAACCCTCCCTCAATACCACCCGTTAGTATGAAACTCCTGGGGACTGGACAGGCCCCCTGACTTACATTCCACGTTTTTGTAGATGGAACACGTTCAAAACGTTCGACGACATCTTGAAGAACCTTGAGGCTGAGATCATCTGCTTCCAAGGTTCGTTTTTCTGTTGCTCGAAACACAGGCCACTGAAATAACTTGCAGAAATGAAATCCTCCAGGCAAGGCCTTCCTAAACAGGTGTCATTACCACCGTCGTTCGATTCATTTTTCTCGTTCCCGACGCGGAAAACGGGATACTCTGGGGTAGCTGTGTACACGCGTCGCGATGCTGTTGTGCCTGTCAAGGCTGAAGAGGGCCTTAGTGGTCTGCTGCAACCACGGCCTCGGCTCAGCATGACAGAACGCGTTTCGGAGGAGTATCCGTCTTTCGAACACAAGGAACTGGACGAAGAAGGTCGTGCTCTGGTCATCGACTTCGGGCTCTTCGTCTTAATCAACACCTACTGCCCAAACAATACAGGGACTGAAGAGCGTGAAAAGTTCAAGATGGAATACCACAGGCTGCTGGAAGACCGCGTCGCATGTCTGATTAAGGAAGGCAGGGAGGTCATGGTGGTTGGAGATTTAAACGCGTGTGCTGCCGTGCAAGATCACTGTGAGGGCGAATTGATGGTGGCGCGAGGTCTTGCGGAGGGCCTACAGGGTGAGGAAGGTTTCTGGGGGGTGGAGTACCGCAGGCGGATGAAGGATTGGCTTGTCGGTGGGGGAGGGTGTATGGTTGACATCGTTCGTCAATTTTGGCCTGACCGCCAGGAGATGTATACCTGTAAGAGTCTTATTCTGCTGATGATATCTTCCTGACGATGAGATGCCAGGCTGGAACACGAAAATTGGTGCCAGAGCAAGCAATTATGGGACGCGGATCGATTTCGTTCTCCTCACTCCAAAGCTAGTACCATGGGTGAAAGCAGCGGACATTCAGCCACAAGTCAAAGGAAGCGACCACTGTCCTGTTTTCATTGACTTACACGACGAGATCACCCAATCAGATGGAACAATCGTGAAACTGTCCGATGTTTTGGGTCTAGCAGTTGGAGAAGGCAAGGTGCCCGATCCGCCGCGGATAGCTGCCAAGTTCTGGGATGAACATAAGCAAAACCTATTATCATCTTTCTTCGGCAAGTCATCGAAGTCAGAGAGTCCATCTACAACCCAGACCCCAACACTAACGGTATCTGCGAACGCTTCTGTGCATGCAGTTGCTAATCCATCTGCCGGTTCGTCATCCCAAAGCGCGTCCAAATCTGCACCTCCCGCATCTCAGCCAGCTAGAACCGACCTGAAACGCAAGCTGGTTGTCGACTCTAATGACAAGATCACAAAGAAACCTAACCTCGCTCCCCTGAAGCAAGAAAAATCGAAGTCGTCCAAGGCCAAGCAACCCAGTCAATCCACTTTAGCAGGATTCCTGGCGAAGCCAAAAGCTTTGCCGTCGAAATCGCCACCAGTTCCAGTCGACGTCGATACCGGTATTGGTAATGAGGTTGATGAAGATGCAGACTATCGTCTTGCACTGCTTCTGTCTCAATCAGATGACAATACTTTACCTTCCAGCTCCCAGGGGTCGACGAGTTCCACGAGGACAAAGAAAGCCGATGATGAGACCAAAAACGTTTGGTCTAATCTTCTAGCTCCAACACCTGTGCCTATGTGTACTGGACACGATGAACCCGCAAAGGAATTCACAGTGAATAAGCCCGGGCCGAACAAAGGCAAGAAATTCTTCATTTGCTCTCGGTATGTCACGGTTATCCCTTTTCAACAGGACTAGGTCTGACTCGTTATCGTTATAACCTTACTTTCATGCAGCCCTGTAGGTCCCGGGTATGATAAAGGCCGGTCTGAAAGATTGCGCGAGCAGGTCGATCCACAGTGGCGGTGTGACTTTTTCAAATGGTCCAGCGATGCTCGCAAGGAAAGGGCTCGGAAGCCTGGACTTTAGCGCTCAGCGAACGCGGTAGGCTAGGTTGTAAGAGTAGGGTGGAAGCATCTCTGCGGAGATGCTGTATATATTTTTTGTATATAATGTGAGTATGTTATCTCTAGCCCCGAGCGTCAGTATGTAGGAGGGCCACTGAATGCAATCGTTCAGAACATATTACTATCACGAATCATTGATGAATATTTGAATCGTGTTGATTTTAGTGTGCCACGCACGTATCTCCACCGACGTGTCCACGACGTGTTCTAGACGACACCACGACGCATCATCTCAGCAACGAGTATTTCACTGATAATGTCCAACGACGTACATTACTCATTTCCGAGCTGCCCCCGCAACAATTTCTGTCAATCCCACCGTGTTTCTGGCACGTCCTTTGACTGCCGTTTGCCATGCGAAGCGTAAGCCACGGTACTACCTCTTGTTTTGTTCTCTATCTGAAGTCAGTTATCAAGACATTGACCCAGATGTTATCCCTCGGCTACTCGATAGCATCCATGCTCATGCTCTACACCGGCCTGGGACTTGCGGCCAACACGTCGTCCCCAATTGTGGTAGTTCTGAGGTGCGCATCATGACATACCCGTACCTGAACTGTATCTCATCTCCACTTTGGAACGGTAGCGGCTCGATGGAACCTGGAATCAGGCGTGGTGATCTTATCCTTCTCACGAACCCATCTCCCGCACAGTACAGCACAGGAGACATCGTTGTTTACGAACTGCCGTCTCAGGATGTCCCCATCGTTCATCGGATTATTCAGTCGTTTAATGTTGTAGATTCTGTGACCGATCTGCACGACGCATCAATACTCTCTACTTCGCGGTCACAAGATCAGTTAATGTTGACAAAAGGCGACAATAACCCTGTTGACGATCTGATGCTGTATGATGGCCTAGAGCATATTCAACCGAAGCATGTGGTTGGAAAAATGCAAGGGTGAGGTTTACTGCTCTCCAAATATCAGAAGGAAATTAACTTACAAGGTCGCAGAATCGTGCCTTATGTTGGATATCTTTCATTATGGATTGTATGGGCCTCCAGTCATTCCCTCGTGGTATTCACTAACCAAAATTATCAGAACGAAGAGCCCAAAATTAAGTATGCTCTGTTTGGAGCGTTAGGTCTCATAAGCCTGTTTACCCATTTGTAATACATAACGCTCCTTTCTCTCTCTCATTGCCTCGCGGTTGTCCAGAACCCCAGCATCCGAGTTTTATCATGGTGAACGAGAAACGACGCCAAAAATATCTGATCTGGTCGATCGTGTGCTTGCCTGCCAATTTCCCAATTTCCAAAAGCTGTGTCTTGCGGGTTAGATTTGAGTAATGTCCAGGGGATTAGGCAGTATATTTATGGGCTTCATATTGTATGACTTTACATTAACTGTGTGGCGAGGACCTCTGAATAGAGAGAGGGAAATTGACCAAGAGAGGCGTACTTGATGATCGTACTCCTATCTTTAGAGCACTTTATGGCAACTGTGGCTTATCTTATGTTCCTTCCAACCATCTTTCAAGCACTGTGTACCACAGAAATATACCCGTCCATTGCATGATCCTGTATAGCAGATGAATGGAGTTCGTGAGGCATCGATCTCAATACTCACCTTCACACTTCTTCCATTGTCCTGCGGAACCACATGCAAAACAACGTTTCCAGGGGCCTGCGCTCGCCGTGCGCGCCTTTTCCGCAAGACCCACACCAGCAAAATGCCCGCCAGGAATATTGAGCCGTAACTCCCAGATATCCGAAAACGCTCGGGATACGTGTGTCTGTCGGGGAGGGACATATTCTGTGTTGACATACCCCGAAAATAGGTATGTCTTCCCCGTCGTTCCATCCACGACGAGGTGAGCCCTTGCGCGATATGTTGGAAAGCCGCGAGTGATTACTTGTTTCCATTTGATGCGCTGGGAGTCGACTAGAGCTGCCGACCCGATACAAAGCTCTGAAGCTGGTTCTTTCGGTGGAATCACATCGTCATTAAACTCGCATATGAACGTGTCTCCGAAGTATGAGTAGGTGAGCGTGTGTCCCTCTGTGGAGACAGGTGTGCTTGGGCAATATCCTCCAAAGACTATGACTTGATCAATGACACGGTTCTATAGACATTTACGAGTTTTAGTAAGTTACAGATCACAAAATAATCGAGTTGAACGTATTTGCGCAGATAGACATAGGCCATTTCGCTACGAGGGGATGGTACATTGCCAACAGGCTTCTCGCGCGCCCACGTCTTGAATGGTATACCCCAGCTCCAAAAGTCGTTGTACGACCATGTCCGCCCGCATGTTACGATCAGCCCCGACTTGGTTTGCCATTTGTGCCGCCATCCGGTTGGCATCGCCGTACAGAAGATAGATCTTCTTGTCTTTCGAGACCCAGCTACAAGCGCTATGCCTCGGGCCAGGTTGACTGCCGTCAGGCATTTGGGGTTTGTAATCGCCGCTGAGCTTAGCCCACCGCTTAGCCTTCGGGTCGAATTCCAGCATGTATTTACGTCCGAGCACGGCCTCTGAATGGCAGCCTCCAAAGATGTAGATGAGATCGTCGACGCATTGGATAGAGAATTGGTCTATGTCGAGAAAGGGCCAGTCGACACCGCTAGCCCTGGGGTCGGTAATGAGACCTTCCCATCGCTGCCGGCGCAGGTCGTAATAGTGGACCCACATGGCCCCTGTGAAATAGAAGGCCTTCTCGTCGGAAGTAACCGCAAAGCCGTAATTAATATGGTGGTTCCCCAGAGAAGGCGGCACATCCTCCAGTCGCTGCCACTTGTCAAGCTTTGCAAGGTTAATACGCCAAAACTGATCGTACAGGGGTCCACCACCATACTTCTCGCCACCCGCGACGTAGAGATAGCCTGGTGATCTTCAGCTTCGAAAGTTTACTCCCGTAGGAGTGATTTCACCTTTATGGACGAAAGCAGAACTGCCTTGCCGAGGACCCAGGCCACCAGCGGCATCCTTCACCTCCAGCTTCCGCCATGAGCCAAGCACATGAGGCCTCTCGTCGACCACGCCAATTTTATTGACCAAAGAGGGCTCAGGGCTGCGAAACTTCTGGGCCTCGAGCAAGGCAAACCTGGCTTCCACCATCAGAGAGCGCTCGCGTCTGTGGAGAGCGATGGATCCACCAAGGGGGCTCCGGGCCGGAAATCCCGTACCGGACGGTGGTAGGTAGGTCCGGCCGTCAGGCCGTGAAAAAATTCTATAAGGTACTATTTTCCTGGCCATTTTAGGTACATTTGGGGCTCCTGGAGCCATATTTTCATTATATATCAGTATTAAAAAAGCACGGAATCATTTATTTTGCACCTCTGAAGGTCTACAGACTGCTGGCAGTCATACACAACGGTCAGAGACATTGTGGGGACCTTAATGCGTCGGAGTATGAACTCTTTCCATATTCGGACATCAATTGATCGACCCCTATGCGTGGGCGCCTATTAATGTATCACCGTCGTTGTGCTTTTATCTGAGCAACTACTATCTACTAGCTTGCTACTAGCCATCTATTCTATGTACAATAGTATCTGTTACGCATTACCCATCAATAATTCCAAGATAATTCATTGATTTTTCAACTGTGACTCAGATAGTCTGCCGCATACGCCTGTTTCAAACAAGACTGTCTAAGAACTCCTCCTGAGTTAAGTGTAAGATGTTGCTGTTCGCGCTTTCACTCTCTCGTCGGTGGTTTGCTCCCTAATTTTCTTTGTGTTTGCTCTCTTAGCCTATTATGCCACCAGCCATGAACCCTGATGACATTTCCGTGAGTAGCTACAGAGTACTATTTGGTTCACATCAGGCATTTACATCGTCAAATCGTCAATCTCAGGATCCAGAGCCAGACGACGATGGATATGTCGAATGTCGCCTTTGCGGAACTCGCATGAAATGCGGTCCTGGTGGGTACAAGAACATCAGACGTCGCCACGAGGGGAAAGATGCATGCAACGCTGCGCGAGCCAGACGCCCGAAGGGAAATGCGCCCAAAATGAAGCAACAGAGCATATCAGATGCATGGAAACCGAAACCGAAAGAGCTCCCCGTACCTGTTCTATCCACTACCCATGCTCCGGCGCCACTCCCCTCTCTTTATGTCCCTTGAAGCTATTGATGAGATTGACGAGAACGAGGCAGAGGCGAGCGAAGCTGAGTCTGCAAAATCTGATGCGACGGTGAGTGTATTAGCATTTATGCATCATTGTAATGCTTATTGTTATCGTCTATAGCTCGAATATGTATCCGATAGACCTCTCGAGAGCGCTGACCCTCTCTCCATCGATACAAACGACAGAAATACGCACGTCGAAGCAACAGAAACAGGTATTTAAACAGTGTATCCATATTTACTACTTTCCATGTTAACTGACTTGCAGATGCCGGGGAGATCCTCGGACTTGGAAATGATTCTCCCTCCACAAATGAGAATTCAGCATCCACACCTCACCCTGATCCGACAGGTATTGAAGCGGCGGCTCCGAGTCTACCTGTGGCGCAGAAGAGTCCAAGTCTCGAGCATCAGAGTGTATCCGGTACTCCTGAGGTCACTACTGTGTCGGATGGATTGCATCGCAGCGGTCGTGCGAAGCGCACACACTTTGACATTAGTCGGCTACGAGAATGTGAATGTGGCAAGAACGCTTTTCTGATACCTGAGAGTGGTAACATTCGGTGTGATGACACTGCATGCACAGCTCAATGGGTGCGTATCACTATTTCTAACGGTTAAAATATTCTAATTATCTCACATATACTCCCTTTGAATATAGTACCACCTTGGATGCGTTGGTTTGAGTATTCCTGTGGCTGGATGGGTGTGTGCAGACTGTCTCGAGCAGCGACCGTACAAGCGAACACGATACAGACGGGATGTTTGATGTAGACTACTATATATGGAATGACATTGCTATATATGGATATTGATGGTTACGTAATATGATCGAAGGTAGGTAGGTTGCCCGCTGGTGGTCTTAGGAAAATAGTTGGCGTCCGGTAATATTTTCCTGACTCGAACCCCCTTGGGATCCACTGGGAAGGAGGTCTGTGGACTGGACCCGGACCTGGACTTTGGACCTCACGTGCATGCCCTTGGCAAGCAGGTTCATCACCAGCCACAGACGGCCTCAGTCCGAGGGAGGTCCAAGCTCTGGTATCACAGTTGCTCTGAGCCAGTTCACAATTACTTGCTATCTTGTTGTTACCTTTGCATTTAATTAGCATTACAATATATTATATAAGTATGATGCGTTGTTAAGCATCAAGCGTCTGAGTGGCACAGTTTCCATTGCTATAAACCGTGAATATGGGAGCAACGGCACTTCATCACACCCCATGGACATCCTACAGCTTGCGTCAATCCTCCAGAAAGCTCCAGAGCTTAATTCTGTCTTTGATTACCCGTCAATAATCAAATATATTCGAGTTAATAACGTAATAATAAGTAAGCACATAATAAGTTTAAATTTTTTAAAATAGTTATCAAGACATCAGGACTAAATGCTGAGGTCCATTTGAGGTCACTTTACGGTCCAGGTTGTGGTCTAGTCAAGGTCCGCTGGAGGGCCGAGTGAAGCTTGACCACAGTCCACCTCAACTTGTGGGCGCTTGTTGGGCGTTTGGCGTCAGCACGTGGCCCAAAGTCCAGGTCCAGGTCCAGTCCACGGACCTGTGTCCCCATGGATCCGACTTTCTGCGTCTGTGCGCATGAAGTCCGGAGTCGGGTTCCAGATGACCGTCTGTGCTTGGACCCGGTGGTACACGGTCGCACCGGTGTTGCCGAGCTGTTCATAGACTTCGGCGCAGGTTTTGTGCATGTAATAGTGCTGCAGGTAGTCGGCCACGAGCGGAGTGTGGAATGCGGTCCAATCTTCCTGAAACCATGAGTTCCTACATCTCGAGAAAACGAATAGGATACATACCCCATAATCGCCTCTTGCGGGTCTCAGAATATCGCATGTTGAGCGACACTTGATCTGCTTCACCAAGCCACAAAAGTGCCTATCATCTGAGTTCAACACGAATCGGCATTTAAAATAAGAGTTCCTCACCTGCGTGTACTCTTTCAGGTTCATAAGCGCCCTGGCAGCCCCAGTATAGCACGCCATAACGTCGTAAGCATCTGCGCGCCAATCTGAATCCCTCGAGAGTTCTAGGTATTCTTCGCAATAAAGATGCGTTGTGGGTAGACGTGTATTAGTGTAGATTTCGGCAGCTTGCAAGAAAGCACGAGTGGCGTCTTCATATCGACCTTCTTTCAGCAGCTTGTCGCCCCGGCATCGAAGAAGCTTGCCGCACAGGGGCCGAGACACAGGATTATTGCGATGCTCGCGAATGTAGGCATCTCCAACGGCGTCGCTCGTCAGCAAGTTGCTGAGGAGAGTCTTCCCGGCTTCCTCGCCGATTGTTCGCGACATCAGGTGTGAAAAGCAGAGAAATGAGCGTGTCAAAGCGACAAATTTGAAATGAGAACAGGCAAGCTTGATTCATTGACCCAAAAAGGACGTTCGATCGTTATACGTACGATCGCGCTGCATCATCACTGGAGTTAGGGGCTATTCAGTACTAACAGCTTCGCGGCAGCAGCTCGAAACTTGGCCCCTTGCAATCATTATCTCATTAGGACATGTGTTTGGATCTGACGTGAATATGTACGTATATGAGAAGCGCTTATCCCAAGGCGATCCTACGACAAACGAAGTTTCAAGTGATAAAGTGATGAGGCCTTGAGCGGGCGATCTTTGGATAATCCTGAGTCCGCGAAATTGTCAGTGCTGGCAGCAAGTAGATCGACTGTCCAAACCATTGAATAGAAAGTAAGATTAAAGACAAGACACACAGGAGGGATAGGATGGTGGGCCAACCACTGGGCACCTGAGAAAAATATACATTACGGGCAGCGTAATAATGTGTACACAAACCGCGGAGACATAAAATACCACAGACAAACAGGAAGGAAAACACAAAGGAACAGGTAAAGGGAAGGCAAACTGGAGGAGGAAGGGCGGAAGGCGGTGGGGAAAGAGGGAATCGAGGAAGGAGGAGGAAGGGGGCATAGGAGGAGGAGAGTCGATAAGACGAGGGAAACGCCGCCGCGCTTTCCATCACCTCCATCTCGACGTCGGAAGTGGAAGAAAGGGATATGGCTGGGGGTAGTACCAATAGCAGTAGTAAGGCGAAAGAAGGAAAATAAGTGGGGGGATGCGTATAAAGATGGCATACTAAGTGTTTAATTCGAGGGGGGTGGATGGGTAATCACAAATCAGAAAATCAGAAATCACAGCAGGAGCCGACACGAGGACGAAAACGAAAAAACGCAAACAGGAACAGGAAACAGTAAAAGGACACCACAAACAAAGATACGTTCCAGCGACCGCAGCCGGTTGACGGTTGTCACTGGTCAACTGAGGGCGGCCGCTAGAAGGGTAGAAACGGGACGAGGATATACACAGAAAAAAAGAGAAACAAAACTAGAGGGCGGCCAGATGCAAAAAAGGCGAAGTAAAAAAAAAAAGAATAGATATTCCGAAATGGAATCGATCCTTTTGCGAAGCGACTCCTCCGCCCGAGACATATATGCAGACACGATAATAGTAATAGTATGAAGCGAGAAAGGGAAGACGGATGGAAGGAAGGCAGGGGATGGGCGGTGAATGTGAGGAGGTAAATAAAGAACCAAAAGTGGTTGAAAGAGTACATAATAAACATATCCAAGACAATATTATCAATACGGCGGGCGCCACAAAGCCAAAGAAATCAAGAAGGTTCAAGGAAGGGAGGGAGGGGGGGAGGAGGGGAAGGTAATCAGCATAGACATATACAATACGGGCAAACATAGAGTAGTCAAATAGAAGTAGTAAGTAAGACGACGAATAAAATGGGGCGGATGGCGGGCATATGAGGGGTGCGGTGGGACGCGGTGTGGCATGTGGTGTGTTCGTTCGATCGAAGGAGGTCGATAGAACGGGGAGCATAGAGGATAGAGCGGCATACGGGGTAGGGGGTTCGAGATTAATAGAAGAAGCAGCGCACCGCCATCAGGCAGCACACATGAATGATTAAAGGGCATTGTCCGAAAATACGAAAACGAGAGGAGGGATATATGACATAGGTCAGATGGATGATAGACGAAGAAGGCGAAGACGATGAGCGTGGCATGCCGGAGGAATCGATGACCGCAGAGGAGAATCTATAAATTGCCTCCTCAATCACGAGTCGCCGCTGCAGTGCTGGCCTCAGTAACGGGCCATATTGACGCGCGCTCCCTCGGCTCACCTGCCGCACCGCCCTTGTTCAGCGGAACCGCCGGTGCAGCGGGCACCGACGCAGCCGCAAGCTGCGGCGACGGCTGCTGGGACCCCGCCGGCTGCAGAGCCTGAGGCTGCGCATGCGGGGGGCTGCTGCTATGCTGCTGCTGCGCGGCCGCCGCCAGACCCCTCATCTCGTCCAGCGTGCGCTTCATGCCCGCCATCAGCCTGTCCGTCCGCTCCATCATGTCCTCCCACCGGCGCTTCTGGTCCGCGAGCTCAAAGTAGTGGCGCTCGAGGTCCATGTACGACGGGATGCCGAGCCCGCCGAGGGCGACGCCCGCGGCGACCATGAGGCTCGACATCTCGCTCGGCGGCGAGGCGGCGGGCGCGGCAGGGTAGTAGTGCTGCGGCGGAGGGGGCCCCACGGCGTACCCCGCGCCTGGCGCCGACCCGGCTGGTCCTAGAGGCGAGTGAGTCCGACTGGGTGCATTGGATCCGGAGCGGATATAACTAGAGGGCGCACTGGCTGAGGTCGTACCTAGGAACGCGGGCGTGGGCATCATGTGCGGCGGCAGCTCAAATCCATGCGGATGCGGGAACGCAAAGACCTGCTGGGCGCGTGACGGTGCGCGGTTCGGCGAGGCCGAGCGCCCGCTGTCCGTCCAGCCGTTCGGGCCTGCGCGGCGCTTCTTGATGTCGCGCGTGGGCTCCTCCTCCTCGTCCTCCATCGGCTCGTCGCCGTCCTTGTCGACGCGGGACGGGCGGACGTTGTTGCGGCGCGTGCGCTTCTTCCTGGGCTGGTCGGCCTCGGCGTCGGTGTCGTCGTTCACGCCGGAGCCACCTGGGGAACCGCCCGCGCGGCCAACAGCGACGAGCGCTTCGGCGGCAGCTTGGTCAGACATGCGGCCAGAGAGATTTCCTCCACCCACACCTGGGGCAGCAGGGACGCGTTTCCGCCTCTTGATGACCGTCTTCTTCATCGAGTTCGGGCGGTGGGTTCCGTGCAGCTTGAAGTACAATCCTACACGGAAAGAAAAAAAGGTCAGTAAATCGTTACAAAAAGTCGTAAAGAGTCGAATGCAAGGAGCAGATTGCAAAGACGTCAGAATTTGCCATGTCAGCTGCCAGAAACAGCAGAACGGGCAGCTGACCCGTCATGATCGAAAATAAAGGGGGTAGTAAGGAAGGCGAGGCGATAAGCCGACGAAAAGCAAAATAAAACGAAGGAGCAGGCATACGGCCAAGGGCCACACCGTGGGGCCGCGATAAGGTGCCAATGACATATCTGATAAGACGTGGGAACATCGCACCACCCGAAACAAGTGTGGCACACCCAGATACCTTGGTCCGTTAGACCAAGGGTGCGTCCCAGTATGCACCCCGAGCGAATAAGATGCAAGACTGCAGGCTTGAAGCACAGAAAAGAAATGTAAAAGAGAAAGAAAGAGTAACAGAAAAGAGATGCAACGAATATTTCAAGACGCAGAAGTCGTCCATATATCCATCCTTGGTCGTTCGGTTGCTTCTTCCTTCGAACGCCTCTCGAGGGAAAAAAGGCACAAGAAAAGGTAAAGAACGCCACCACGAGGAGAGGCCTAAAACCCAGTCCACCACAGAAGAACGGCCAAGAAACCGACAGCGGAGGCCCATGGGTCCCCCCTCCTCCCCCCCAGAGCCGTAAAACCACAGCAAAGATAAAACCCAAACACCAACTCAAAGCCCTAAAACGAGATCGAAAGGGCCACCTACCACACGCATTGCAAATATTATTCCCCACATCATCCCTCCTCCACAGCGGCGTCGTGCTCGTCCCACAATTTGCACAGCACAGCGCACCCACCGCAGGGCGCGCCTTGCCATTCCCCCCTCTGCCGCCCGTGGCAGCCGCATTCGGGGCTACAGCGCTCGCACTCGCATCGCTCTCCACAGCCGCGCTCGGCGACCCGGGGGCGTCCGCCACCACTGCTGCTTTGGGCGAGGCCGACTCGTCTCCGGCGGCTAAGGCGGCAGCAACGGCGGCGTTGGACTCGGCGGCCGCATTTTCCAGCTCGATGCGGGCCGTGGCGAGCACGTTGTTGTATGTCGGGCAGCCGGAGCACGCGCTCGTGCCCCCCGTCCCGTCGCAGCGCCCGTCTCCGGGGCACGTCCCGCTGGCGTGTGCCGTCTTCGTCGTCGCAGATGACGCTGTTGTCGTTGAAGCGGCGGGTGCTGTTGCTGCTGCTGTCGTTGACGCCGCAGCGCCGGATGAGGGTGGCTTGACCATCGAGTTCGAGAGCGGGGACGATGATGCTGGTTTTGCGTTTGCGCTGCTGGTGAGCGAGCTCGGTGCGAATGGTGATGGCCCGACGGTGCTGATACCGTTAGTTGCAGTTGTCGATGATGGGTTTGATGTCGAGTTGTTGGCAGACGAGGGGGGAGGTGTCCGGCCTAGGGAAGATGGGCGAGGCATGTGTCTTGATTTTTGATAAAGACCTGGATAGTAATGAAAAGGCTGGTAAGCGACTTGCTCGTGTATGTGTGTGGCGTCTAACAACAAGGGAATGAACGGAATGAAATGAAGACGACGGCCAGGTGGGCATGTAACAGGTTGTTGTCAAGATGGAAGGAGGGAAGGAAGGAAAGCGCAGGCATCCACATCAACTGAGCCAGTAAGTGTTTGCCACTCTGATCTTGATAGCACGACCTAGTCAAGTCATTTTTACGCAGGCGTGGTTTGGAAAGTACTGGAAGAAGCAGCCATCATCGCAGCCGAAACCAATATCCAATCGTATCTCTGCGCAAACCCGAGATGGTCATCGAGATACAAGAAAACGGGACTCGGAAGTGTCGGAAAAGAAAACGACACAACGTCGACTCGGAGATTGCGGCAGCCCATCCCAAGTGCCCCCACGATAACGCTGGCTACACGTGTATAAATCGTGTTGTATGCAGCCAGTGTGCGGCGAGCACCACCCGAGCGACCAGTACTGAAACCTGGGGTATACGGTGACTCGTACAGACTGGTTCAAGCGTGTGGTGACCTCAGCAGACACGCGTGGAGGCACGCGATGCTGGCTGACCCCGGTGACGCGACGCGATAGGATGCTGCCCCACAAACAACGGCAGGCCCAAGGCATGAAGATAAGACACGATAATAAGACGCGCCGCGGGAGTGCACACCGGGTACACGGGCGCGTCTGGGCGACACGTGTCGGCCATAGCGTTGCGCAGCAGTCGCGTAGAAATGGAGAAAGGTCAGAAAGGGATACCGGGGGACTCACCACAAGCGTTGCAGACGGTATTGCCGTCGGGATCGCGCCTCCACAGGGGACTCTCGGTGACACCGCAGTTGACGCACGGGGGCCGACTGGGCTGGAGGACGGTCGACGAGGACGACAGGCTGGCAAACTCTTCCTGCTGGGCGTCTGCACAGAAAGAAAACACGGAGCACGGATCAGGCAGTCAGCTGAGGGGTCCCTGCTTCGCGATGCGGTATGGGTGTGTACGTACTCGGCCGGGGCTCGTTGTTTGGATTTTGGCTGTGTTCTGACGTAGCGCTGCCGGCGAACTGCTGCTGGAGGCGCGCGGCGACGGAGGACATGGCGGCGGAGTGGAGGTTGAGGGCGGGGGACTCGAGGACGACGGGGGACATGGCGTCGCGGGGGGAGCAAAATTTTGGGGCGGGAGTTATCTCTCTCGGTTCTGTTTTAGAGCCAGGCGATAGATTGGCAGACGAGGCGAGCTGTGCATGCATGCCACGAGGACGCTGGTGAGCAGTGGGAAAAAGAAGACGGACGGAGCGAGACGGACGCACAGGACGGCGGCGACAGGGACTTGGGCGACGTCGGCGGCGATGAGCTCGAGGACGCGTGTGTCGGTAGGAGGGTGGTGGTGTTTGGGAGGGGAGGAGAGCGAGGAGGGGCTAAAGCACTCGAAAGATAAAGCGAGATAACACCAACCAGCCAATCATAATCACACCGTTTGTACCAGATATCCCTTTTCAAGCCCCGCAATAACACATCCGGATCGCTCCGGATTCAGGGTCGCGTATCAATGGAGCTAATTGCCCCCGCTCAATATGCCTTGTTTCAGCTTCTCTGCGCATTCTGCTTTTTTGTGAACGCAGAAAGCTGCAGCTAGTCACCACCACAAACCCATATCCATCGACACTGCCCTCCCCTGCAACTGCATCACCCTCTTGCACGCACTACATTCCATGCCAAACAGCGGCGACGCCGGTTCTGATGCAGGTGACGAAAACGTCGGACCTCTCAACTCGCGAACCCTGATCGGATCACCCAGCAACGAGCAAGGCTACAATCATATCATATCTCCAATCTACCGCGTCTGCAATCATATCAGGAATGCACAATCATATCAACGGCGCTCAGACCTTGGCTCAGAGGAACATCAGTCTTCGGATAGATCTCCCAGCTCACTCCCACTCCGCCCAGCGCAGCACGGCGGATTCATCTATAGACTCTCAGCGGCCAGTGCTCGAAAAATCTACCTCCGCCTCCCAGGCACTCTAAACCTCTCGTTTTCCCAGCCCCCGAATTCCCATACCCAGGCTAGCCCGCCTGAATGTCATTTCCTGCGCCGTCGTCCCCACGCCCACGCCCACGGACGGGATGCGCGGCTCAGGGCCTAAACCATATCTAATCGCCGCATAGATGTGGGAGCGCCGCAACGGGCCGCGTCACCGAAAAAGGTCCCGTGGGCCCGCTGGCTCGTTCCCAGGCGGCGCGTGCAGGGCGGCGCCGCGAATTTGCCCAGACATTGACAAAGCCAGAGGCTGGGGTATTGCCAGAACCCACAACAATGCCGCGACTTAAATCAGGTAGATATCTACTTCGAAGTCCAGCCTGCAGACGTTAATCCTCGAGGAATGGTGCAAGAAGCCTCGCAACGTCTTGGAATGTGCCAGCCGGAGCCTAGCGACCAGGTGCGGCGCAAGGCGCGTGTTCCCGACACCGCGCAGGGTGACGAAACCTTCTCAACATTCCATCCAAGTTCTCGGTGACGCGACTTTGAGGCGAAAATGGCAACGGTGCGTTTGCTCTTGAGTGTCTGAACCCTTTCTATTGCAAGTTTTAACAGATAAAGAGCCTTATCTGCGAAACCCGTTATCTTTCCCTAATTACAAGACAGCGTCACCCTCGAAATGGCTAATTAATAGCTAAATTCCTATGCAAGGGCATTCAGCACCGTTTATTTTTTTTGTATGAGTTAGATTAGATATGACGGTGCCAGGACATAGCGGAGGCACCGACCGAACAATTGAAATGTGAAATTTTTCGTGCCCATACAGATGCGCGTCCCTTCATCACCTCCGAAAGATACTTGTAAGTTGTAACAGGGATGTTTTACGCTGGAAGCTGGAAGCCCTGGCACTTCCCCTCAACTTGCAGGTTCTCGCTCAGTACTCACCGTGCGTGTTATGTTTTCTGCGTATACGTGTCTGGAAAGCCCAATACGAGGCAAGAAAAAAAATCAGCCCCCCGAATTCGAAGTAATCTAATCAAACGCCGCACTGAATTGAAATTTCAATAGCCAGGTGGCAAACTGCCATCCCCTTTGAAAAAGCTGACATGGGAGAGTTCTGGGATGATGATGGCGAGCATCTATCGCTTACTAGCACGCTTTAGAACCCCGCCAAATATCTACGCGGCAGCGGCGAATCGCGCCTGGTTGCGCTCACTTACGTTAGTCGGCGTTAGCCACGCGTGCGGGACCGCTACAATTTTCTTTGGTTTCGGTTACATGTTGGGACTCCCAAAGAAAAAGAAAGCCTGAGGAGGAGATCAGTTAACACTCGGAGGTAGGTTTCGTCTCTCAGAACGAAGCATATAACACACTTGCTGTCTATGATTTGGTTTACAAGCAGGGCAACTCGGGCACGCCGTGCAAAGGACAGGTGCAAGATAATGATCGCCCTTTCCGGGAGGAGATAAGATGCGCTTTCGAGTCGTTTTGACAGCTCGCTTGAAGAATTTTTTTTTGCCTTGTCCCACTGCAATCGCATATCGCTAGCGGCTAGAGATAAAATCTTTATCATGAACTCTTCTCCGAGTGGCACAAATGCATGTGCAGATAAGACGCGTCGCGTTCAACATCACCATCCTTGCGAATGTCTGCCCCGACAGAATCAGTCCACAAGGACCCACCAACCGCTTCAGGATATATTACCGAAGACGCGGTATGACTCTCGAACGTGCGCGGGCACCGAGACACGCCGCAACGCCTTGGGGATGATGTATGCGCAGGTCTGAGCGGTAGCACCGCTCAGCAATGCGTCTCGAGGTCACTAGAAGACCTGCTCGGGCATATTTAGCTCCTTGGATCTTGCGCTGCATATATTTTTGCACATCATAAAGGTTTCATGCGAATAAGTATTGCACGAATCCTTTTCCGAGCCCAACGTTGAAATTTTCATGGTTAGACTGGATCTTGTTGGCGTCTTGTCCTCGTCACAGCTCGTCACCTCCTCGTGGTGCGTAGAATCCAGACGTCCTGACCTGTACTGGTTTTCGAGCTTACACAGGCACCATGTGGTGCTTATCACACATGTGCACGGCCATATTCACCACATATGTGAATTACTCTAAATAGTAAAAATACTGCCGGAAACAAACAGAAACAGTCTGGAATATCACAGAAGTTCAAGACAACATATGATCTTCACACTGCCATTTAGACTTTTGAGCTCTTAGCTTTTCTGTGTCTTCTTGAGCTTCACACTATGTAAGGCTTCATGCATTGCGTTGATTTTCTGCATACACCTTCACGCCTCCGGAGTCTAGGTATCGCTCGCTGTTTTCGCAGCGACCGCATCAATAATTGCACGATCGCCACAAGTTTTTGTGAAGGTACGCGCCTCAGGGAGTATGCAGCGGCTAATTACCTCCCCGATGTCAACACGACGGCCAACCCGGGGCCTTTGAGAGTAATCCGGCGGGGGGAAGTGAAGAACAAGGATCGATTAACATAAGTGATGTCAGTAGGCATTTGCATTCTACCTGAGATAGGTTTATCATTCAGCGTTCCTTGCTGGTTCCTTATTAATGTCCCCCAAGTATTACACTACAGTATGTAAGTGCATTATACAGGATCCATTCGAGAACCAATACCGCGCCCCGACACCGAGTCGATTTAGAAGTTAGAGTCTGGAAGTTCCGGATCGAGGTCAACCCCGACGCCCAGGTTTAGACTACAGAGTAATAGATTGCGCACGCCCGCGGGTACGTAGCGGGCATCTATGCGACGGTGCGCCTCCTCCTCGGGAATCTCACCGAGTATCCGGATTTACTCATAAGGGTAGGTTTCACCTGGGTTTCACATCAATAAAGAATCCTGCGGTCAGCAGGATTAGTCAGAGACGGTCGACCCAGGGCTGTTGATTGTTCACACGCCTTCAACAAGCTCGCAACCGCCCAGGCAACTTGCCAACAACCGTCCCCGACGAAACGCGGAGTGTCGGGGTGGTAGGGGGGGTCCGCGATGATACGATACTGCAAGAATAACTACAACGGCGATGTGTTGTTTTCTCTTCCATCGACTTATCTTCAACCAGAAGCACAATGGCTCGAAGCCAGCAACTGGAATTGTGAAGATCCGTAAAAACAACCAAGCAAATCATGGTTTACATGCATGATGGGCATGTCTACTCGCGTAATAGCGCGTAATTTTGTCTAATCTCGCGCAAGCGGCACCCCAAATTTACGTCTAGTAGACAACCCTATCTATCAGATAAGGCGGCAATGTCCCTGATGGCTGCTGTCCATGCATGTGCATTCTGTGGCGCACTTCTGAGTCGAGCGAGGTCGAGCAACGTGAAAAGTCTGATATCTCATTTAGATAGTGCGACATGGTGCTGATACACTCGCACCATGACATACCCCGTGTTATGAGCTTTTCTGATGCTCCATGCTTGCTTGATGAGTGTAATTTTGGGCATCACTCGAGCATCATCTTGCTTATACTTAGCATCATCTCGTAGTCTTGTTGTATCAATAATATATCATCTGATATCGGGATGGCCGATACACGAGAGATAATAAGGTAGCGGACATTGGTTTCATGTCAAGTCACGTGTATAATCCTAAATATGGTGCCAACGCTAAAAGTCGTTAATTAGCCATTAACCCAAGTATCTGTGCACAATATGGCTCCGTAGCCTTGGGGAGATACATGTAATTGTTAAATATACAAAGTCTTAGAGTCATCTGAGCTGTTTGCAGTGAGAAGAGGGACAAACAAAATGACCACTCAGTCAGTCCGTACAACAGCCATCAAAAAACCAAATTCCCCTCTCCTCCTCCAATATTTTCCGCTCTGTCTCAAAAAATTGATATTCTGGTATGGGCTTGTGGCTAGTATAATCCTACAGAGCTGAAATCTGTGAATACCTCCCGATAGATGCACAATACTTAATTATTACCATTTATGTCCACTACACGTGACTTGACACAAAACCAATGTCCGCTACCTTACGTGTACTGAGGATCTTCTTGAACCCTTTCAATGGGGGTCGGCAATTCCCACTCAAGTGACGGGGTGTCACACGCATGCGTGACACCCACGCGCCGCAAAAATAGGTGACCCACGCAGATTGAGCGTTCCACAGTCGTTTGCAGCACAATTTGAAAGCTTGAGACACATTATATTGCTGTAATCTTTGCTCTGAAATGGTAAATTAAATTATATACAGTGCAGACTATACCAAACTGCCAAATCCCCTGCCAAATTGACCTCGCAAAATAAGCTTTTCTTGTCAGTCTATAGACTCAATGGGAAGGCATTTCTGCGACACCTTTGGCTGGGATAAAATGTTTGGATGGACTGAATCCTCACTTTGTACAGAACAAATCTATTTTCCATGTGCCCATTTCTGAGAAAAAGCCAAAATACGCAAGAAAATTGTGATTTCTACCGCAAAAGGAAGTCAAAAATTTATTTTTTTCTGTACAGAATGTTTGAATTCAGAAAAGATTCAAGTTCTATTAATGCACCAAGAGCTGATACTTTGACCATGGCGAGTCTATAGCAGATCTCTCCAAACTGTCCAAATTTGATGTACTTTGGCCCTGTTATCACTTCTTAAATCAGTTGAAAGACAGATATTGAGTCTCTGTTTAGTAATTATCATTGTCCTACTGCTTTCCCCTTGAAAGTAGCCTATACAGCTTGGATTTGCTTTCAAGTAAGCCAATAACCCCTCATTGACACAAGGGGCGCAGGTATTTGTCATTTAAGCATATTATAGTCAAATTACATGTATTTAATGTACCTACAGTTTAGAAAAATGCAGTATATAATTTGTAGCAATCAAAAATACATCATGGCAGTACAATTTTGTTTTTATAATTGAAGATCTTTAGAGCCAATAAGTACATAAAACCCATGGTGCAGTAGAAAACCCCCAAACTCACAGGAACCCACATTCAAGCCCACAAAAACCCAGAAAGCACAGAATGGGTATGGGCTCTGGCAGGTATGGGTGTGAGTTGGCTCAGAATATCTACAGGTTACCTGTGTCAATTGCTAATTTGGGTGGGGTGCTACAACCAAGGTTTAAAAATCATGAGAAGGGAATAATCAATGATTATAAGGGCAAAAATTATGGAGATAAGGACAAGGAGACTTTTGAAGGATGTGATGAGGCTTCAGGAATTGAAAGTGAGTAGGTAGATGCAGAGGACTGATAATATGTAGTTGTGTGACAGTTGTGTTCGCATTTTCTTTGCCATTTTGAGTATTAAAATACAGATTAACACACAAATCATGTTTGATATAGCTGCATGACTTTAAATAGTGTTATTTAGGCGAAAGAATCAAAGAAAACGGGCAAGAATTGCTCGAGAAACGCACAGAACCATGTTGGAACCACAACTGGGTCAAGATTTGTGACGGAATTGGTCATGTGACTGTTACGCACTGCTGCCACAGCCATATCGGGCATTGCCGACCCCCACTTTCAATACTCAATACTCATTTTGCAGCTACTGCGACGTCCTTGTCGGATTCAGGATGACAACTCCTTTAAGATTCGCCAGACTGTAAGACATTTACAAAGCCTCAGCAATCTCGACGCAAAACGCACTGGTTATGTTGATGCCGCTCCGGTGCCAAAGTGCGGGGAAGCTAAGTGTTCTGGGCGTGCATCTTGGCAGATGGAGTATTCTTTAGATTGCCGGACGATTGAATGGTTGAGGCTCAAGGGAATGCCTTGTCCGCAGGATCCAACCGTACAAAAGAATCTGGGAAGTCAGAAACGGACTGAGAAGAGATGTGTACACACATCCAGACTGACCAATTAGAGTCCCGATGGGAGGCCGCACCAGTGTAGCTCCAAATATAGAAAGTAGTGGACTGCGTATGTAATCAGTAGGCGCTTGTGTGTGCCAGGCGTGCCACAGCCTAGAGTAACGCGGGAGCGACGCGTCATGTGTAGCAGTGCTCGATATAGATCCCAAAGACTGGCGTACTTTTGAAGGACATTTTTGCCAGCGTTTTTTTCGGTAAAGTTGGATGATTAGGTTATCGAAACTCTGGATGCCAGTGGCTCGATTAAGAACTCCAGCTCAGCAGGGGAACGGTGGTCAGAGTGGTTTGAGTTTGAATCAATCTCATTTAATCCTGCGTAGACAACACCGGCGAAAAGTATCATGAACCAAGATCCTCAGATTCCAGGCGCACTTGTTTTTCGTCACCGTTTGAGGATAGGCCCGGTTCTCTAAGATAATCTTATGTCTCAATAACGGACAAATGGTATTTAAAAAAGAGAGATAATCAATGAGTAACTGCCAAAATGGGTTGGAATACCTGTTTGAAACCAATCCTTCTGCAACCCGAGACTTTCCGTGCCCTTCCTTTAAGAATGTGCGTCGAAACCTCGAGCTTCTTAGTTGAGCGGGCAGTAGCAACAGCGAAAATTTCAGTGATTTCGCGCTAGAATATTCTGTTTGTCTATTGGTTTGTTTGAAATCACGGCTTCTCAACAAGCTTCGCGATCCATTCAAGAAACTGAGATCTATGGAAAATGTTGTCCCATCGATGACAATACGAGCCCATGTCAATGTAGGCTCCCCGAAATCCATCCTTTTGACCTGAGTAAAGGTTTAATCCAGCTCACCTTTGGCGAAGGGATTTCACGCTCGACAATGTCACAATATAAATCATGTTCATCCATCCTTTCACTGCCTACCTCCTAAGCTGAGCTCATCTCTTGAGCAATATTCCGGCGAAATTCTAAGTGGGTGCAAGGGCGAGCTATTGTGGACGACACAGGAACGGAGATGCTAACACCGTCGAAAGTGTACGAAACAACGGAGATGCTTGGTCCCTTCAAAATTTCAGAGGAAACCTTCAAGGTCAAGATGCCGATGTCGCTACAGTCACCATAACGAGAACTAGAGGACTTCGAACCACAGCCTTGCGCACAAAGCCTAGGTAATCTCGAGCCACTGCAAACATCTGCACAAGTTCGGCGCACTATGCAAATCAGACAAGGGTATCGTATCATTGACAATCGAGCTGGGGATCTGTTCCTATAGGACTTATCGAAACCTCTTCGTATGTTCGAACACCGAAAATGATGCACACACATTTGCTCAGCGACGGACAGGCAACGCTGAATGACACGCCAACATGAGAGCATAGAGCATGTTTTATTTTGTGTGGGTTGACATGGAAAAAAGTGAAGGCCTAGAGTCGCATGATCGGGCGGGAAGGATAGAAGAACAAGGAACATGTTGCCCGTGGTCGAGTATATAAGATGAGGCGTCTACACATTTAAGCGTCGGACTTGACGACCTTCTTCTTGGCGGCAGTGTTCTCCCTGTGAGATGGAAGACGGTCCAGCGCTCGCGACAGAAAGATGATGACTAGGCGACGTACCGGAAACCGTTCTTGAACCTCCTCGAGACATCCTTCAAGTAACGCATCCTTCCAGTACCGGTGGTCTTTCTGCGCTTAGCCTTCAGGCCCCACTCGTACGAGCGGATTTTGGCGGAGGGGTATCCGCACGAAGCGCAAGCTGGACGTTTCGATGAGCTATGGGCCATACCCCAAGACGATTCTACACACTTTTGTGCTGCCTGTGGAAGGCGCGGTTGCCACAGCGCCTGCAGAGGGTGTGGGACTTGGTGTGTCTCTTACTGCAAGGTGGATATTCCAGTCAGACACCAGGGAACCTTGCTGATATCAAAGCGTAGGAAACGCACCCAAAGGACGAGGTACCTTTCGTCTAAAGCAAAACCGGGGTCAGTAACGTGTTCATCGACTATCGAGAATCGCAGAGGGCGAGCATGCGAGCGTATCCAAAAGCCCAGTCCGCCTAAGAACAACCAGCAGCGCAGGCGTAGACTCCTCCTTCCAGGTCGATTTTGCTGCCCACCCAAACTCGTCATCCAAACTCATCCAACCGCATCCACCCACCTAAGCCCTCTCTACCGCGCTGAAACCTAGTTTCTGGATACAAAACGCATGTTCATAGCCTCCTGGAGCAGCAAAAACTCACCATCTCGTCTGATTCTTGAGGATGCCTAGGCTGAGGGGGTCGGTAGTCGTTGTCCGCCTGCTTCGTTGAGTCCGTTCGGAAGATTTGCCATCGTGGGAACTGATCTCGGCATCTCGTGAATCGTGATGCCGTCCCACTTAGGCAGTCCTGGCCCTCTTCCACACCTTCTACTACATGCACTGAGGAATACACGCTGTCGGCTGATAGTGAACTGTAGGGGAACAAGTTTCAACTCTTCGTCCGCGTTCATGTATCTGTGAGTAACAATCGTTTATTTTCTGTTTGCTAGTGGTCGCTTGACACTTTTTCGACGCATTCAAAGGGTTTTTGACTGGTGTGTAACTCACTTCTGACTGATCGTCTGGGGTATTTTCTATTCTTCCTATTCACCTATGGTCTACTCTGATCGTGGTTTGTCTTGCCGGCTATATCATCTTCCTGGAAGTTCCTACGACAGAACTTTTGACACATATACTCCTACACGAGTCTCTCACAACCAATGGATGCACGTGGCATTACGCAAGTCTGCCGTGCATAGTGCTGAACATTATCATGAAACGCGTCGTTGCTACTGGCTTGCTCTAAGGATCGTCCACTGGAACTGGTGGTGAAACTGAAGTAACTGCTGCTCAATCTGATTCTTACAAAGTTCCGTGTTTCATCTCCTGGAAATCAGTGCTTGTTACTGGCTGTACCTATCGGTTTATCTTGCGCTAGCGGAAGTGCGGACTGCATATGACTGGCTGGCCTGCAACACGCTTCATCCGCAAGAATTTCATCGAGGACCTCTTGCAATCGTAAACCATGTACCGTGTGTCTGAATCAGATATATACGGTGTGGCTTGCTACGCATCCTGCGCAGCGTCCACCCGCTCCACTGTCTGCATCATCTAGTCTATTGGCTCGTCTCTCTTCGCTGCTCGAGAGTGACCTTGCACTCGCTGCCTAACATCGAGTCTCTTCCTCCGAATCTTTGGTATTTGGACATCTTCATCGGGGCTGGCCCACGACTCTTAGCTGGACTTACACACACGGAGATCTACTGGCTGGATTTTGGTCCACATGGCTTCTTATTCAAACCAGCACCCGGCCAATCTCAAGCTCAGCGATTATGACCTTGAACCCGCAGCCAACGGGACACATATATACTCATATCTCAATCCACCTCCACGGTATCACGACTACGTTGCCGCGCAGGAACGCGTTGCAAACTGGGTAGAACAGGCCAGGAACCACCAAATTTCGGACACAATGACCGCCTCGAGCTGGAATTCGGAGATGGACGAAAGGCCGAGGACAATGCGTCGGTCGTCGACCGGCAATGACGGTAGGGCTGGGAACGCGGATCAGAACAATGCTGAGACGGAAGGCGCGGTGACCAGTGATCCCCTCGTAGCTTCATATCCTTCACCTCCGCCGTCTAGGCGCCCGCTGTCCTCCTCTCGGTCACGCACACGTGCCAGTAGCAGTGGCACACAGCGACGGAGACGGCGCACACATGGTGACGCTGAGGTTCCGCCTCTTCCTTCTGGACCCATTCCCGGTCGTACGAGCGCCAATTCGGTGAAAACGCGACCTAGAGTGACAACACCGACTCCCGCGCGGTATTCTGACCCGACACCTGCGCTGGCCTTACTGTCCTCGTCGTTGGTTGTTTGCGCGCTGCTGCCGTCTATCTTGACGGTGTCAGCGTTTGTGCTCTTTCTGACGCTGGCGTCAATCCGTGGGCAGGACAATGAGACCCACACACAGGTCTGTCGTTCTTGATGTCATACTTGGAAATACCTTTGGCTAAATCTAGAAGAACAGGAATAGGGAGGGGAATCTGATTTAAATTTTGTAAATTAGTTGATACTGTTGCAAATCATGATGCGCTATTTTTTGGTAATGCTCGACCGTCGGAAAGAAATAAAACCGTAAGTCACATTGGTAAACTAAAAGTGCGATGAGCGTTTGGCTGTGTAGAACTGGAATTGTTTTGAACAAATTATGCAACTACAACCGCGCAAAGGGCCAAAGGCCGAGGGGCAAGTCGCCTATGCAAAGCCTAGGTCACGCGCACGACGAGGCTCACGATCATGGTTGGGGAATTGAACTGTCCTCAACTTTGTTTCTTGCCACCATTTCTTGCATCCCTACACATATCTCTCCAAATGTCTTTTTTCGAAGGCGCCCATCACATAACAATTCGGAGGGGAACCCAAATCGCAGCAGCTTCCGGGAGCACCGTGAATTATCACCAGGCGACTAAGCATGCAAATGAAAAACGTATGATATATTCCCGGCTTTCGGCCTCACAGACGGACAGAAGAACATTGCTGACCACGTTCGCGTCCGTCCATACTCAGCTCTGGAGTCTGAGTAGACTATCGGCGGCTGCAGCACATACAGCCCTGCACAACTCTGCAGCACGTCCTGATGCACCGCGATGCCATCGTAACACACGCGCGGCATACCGCGATAATGTCGAGCAATGGACGTTAGGTAGCGGAAACGACTACGACGGGGAGCGCCTGATCTGGCTCCGTGGTGGTGCCGGGGTTGGCAAATCTGCCATCATGCAATCCGTCATCGAGCAGTGCGCACAACACGCAGTGGTCCTGGGCAGTTTCTTCTTCTTCCGCTCCGACTCATCGAGAAACTATGCCGAAGTCCTTATCCCAACTCTTGCCTACCAACTGGCTCGTTCATTTCCTGCAGCTTTGGCGATTCTCGAGCCAATCATCAGTCGCGACCCCCTCATCTTCAAAGCGTCACTCCGCACGCAAGCCCACGAGCTCCTTGTCCGCCCGATTCTCTATCTATTCGAAAACGGAATCATTGACATTGATGATCCACGCCGCAGGGTGTTCTTCATTGACGGTCTAGACGAATGCAACGACCCACAGAAACATGCACTCATCATCAACATTGTCGCATCTATTCTGTGCGATTATCATGTCCCCATCAGTTTCTTGATCGCCAGTCGCCCAGAGTTAGCAATAAGTTCCGCTTTTCAGAGGGAGACAAGACTGTATCCCACTTTTGCATCAATTTCTTTGGATGACAGTACCGACGCCGAGTCCGATATTCGTCAATTCGTTGAGGACAGCTTCCTCGACATTGTTGACAGCCACCCATGGAGAAACATATCAAATTGCCTTGGCCCCACCCCAGATCAGTCAATCATCTGGCGCACATGTCATCGGGACATTTTATCTATGCCGCAACAGCGATGAGGTTTATTGCGTCTTCTGACGAACATCCAGAACGCGCACTGAATGTGGTCGAAGGACTGCAGCCATCCAGGACAGAGCAGCCATTCGCACAGCTGGATGCCCTCTACCTGCATATCCTATCATCGGCAAAATATAGCAACAAGGTACTCAAAATCCTGATGCATTGTCACTTTTCACATTTTTAACCTTCGGTCGCAGCTGTGTGTTACGTGCATGACATCTCTCCAAAGGATGTTGAGCTTTGTGTATCAGACGTCCAATCCCTTGTGTTTTTATCGCCCAACGACATTGGTGAAATGTACATCAAACAGAGACACGCATCCCTCGGAGACTTCGTCAGGGACGAGAAACGATCGCAAACATTGTACACCAGTCATGAAGAGTATCACGCATCATTTCTGAAGAATCACTTTCGTCGGCTGGATAACAGTCCTCATGCCTCAATATCCACGTCCGACTATACAGGCGCACCTCATCTGATGTTTGCACTGTCCAGAGCCATCGCTTACTCGCAAAACATTGATTTGCTCCTGTGCCTGGTCGGTCGGCATTCTCCTCAGGACGTGTGGAACTTTAGCATGGACTTCTGTGCAAATTTTACACCAACAAGCACCCCGCTCAGGACTCGGAGAATAGCCACCTACTCAGTTGCCATATATGTGGGCGCTATCTGTGATTCGGTAAGTAGCGCGCCTCCAGACACTTGATTCACAACTCAATGTCTGACATTAAACTTTAGATTGTTAGCAGGATTAATGACCTATATTTCCATCAATTCAACATGTACATGCAGCTAGTACTGGATGACCTCAATCAGTCTGTGTACAGACGGCCGCATTATTGTGTCCTTCCAGCACTCATGTTCTCATTATCAAGTCCGTCGGAACTGGAGGGTGTTCTAGATACAAAACTATCTTTGACGTTTGATTCTCACTTTTGCAGATTAATCCGTTCAGATAACGACAATGGAAATGCTATTCCCATTGGTTGGAATCTTGATTTTCATGAATTTGACTTGTGTCATCAGTGTGCTTGGAGACTTATTCGGCAGAGAAGGAGATGCCTTGTGTTATTGAAAGCAGTTACAGTTTATCTGCGTAAATCTGACTGCATGGGCCAAGTTGTCAAACTGGCCCAAAGATTGCTCCCCAAGGCCGCACTATGGCATCCCAAGTTGATGCAGAGGGCTCGTGCTGAACTGGATGCATACGTCCGTTGGTGGGAAGGTGTGTGCCCATTCTTACAATGGTCTTTATTTTCCTCATATCTGGACCCATTCTAGAGTCGTTGGATGGCATCTTAGAGAAGACACAGTTGCTGTCTACCAATAATGCAGACTAATTTGTTTTGTACTCAAGGACAGTAGCTTTATTGATTTACGGACATGCCAGACTTGTTGAGATACATAGAAACCTTACCAGTGCTTTCTATTACACAAGGTGCTCTAATATGAGAGAGGGTAGCCCAGTCATTCAGATTACCACCCTTTTATATCATTTAGTAAAGGCATGAGTGAAAAGTAAGGGGATCCATCTACAGGCGCTTAAATCGTGCAATTGGTAATTCGGTCAAACAAAGCCCATTCTGAAAGAAAAAAACCAATTCACTGACGCTGTTGATATTGATAAAAAAATTTCACGAAGCTTTGCCGGCTTTCGAGCCCTCTCTAATTTCACGCGAGTCACAATGTAGGTCCTCCCTCCAACGCGACCGTCGCGTTTGCGCCCCTCCACCCCTATGCATTACGTCCGTCGCGTCCTATTGTCCTTCAACGCACCCACTCATTCCTCAAGGCACAACACATTCCCATTGGCGGCTCGAGACGCATCAGTAATTCTCAGCCAAGTCCCTATCAAAAATTTCTTACATCGAAAACTCAGTGCAGAGGTCGAGCGCAGAGTAGAAAAAAGACTCTTCATGGGAGCGAGGCTCAAACTCGCGCGAAAAAGAACTGCCCCAATGAGGCTCGAACTCATGACCTTCTGATTATTACGTAAGCAGACTTTATCCAGGCATATAACAGTCAGACGCTGTAACCAACTCAGCCATGGGGCAGATACAAAGGGAGAAACAAATAGCAGCTATAACAAGAACACATTTTCTCACGGGCCCGGCCAACTCCCTGCTTGCGCGTCATTGCCCATTCGTATCCGGTACCACCACCATCCCCCCTTACTTATACTACCCCAAATCCACTTACCATGGTCGCGGGATGGCTTAGTACTGTCGCTTCGATAGGCATGGCAGTCGGTCCCTCTCTTGTACGTGAGAACGTACTGCTGAACTCAGAACGGCTTGCCAACACGTTTACAGGTGTACGCTGACCAGGCGTTTTCGATTGTCAAGAACAAGTACGTTTCGATGAGCCAGGCGTGCTGTTTCGTTCTCAAGCAGCTGACATACGCTCAGGGACTCAACAGGCTTCTCGAGAGATGTTTGCGCAATATTGTAGATCCTTCACTCGAGGACTTTGGTGCTGAGTCTGATACTTTCGGCTCTATAGACTTATTGCCAACATAACGAGATGCTTTTTCTGGCTGGGGTGAGTTCTTCACATTCTATGCCACCATTAATTTTCTGATCAAATATCAGAAAACCCTTTGAGACAGCCCTTCTCGTCCAATCAATATTAATGATTCTCGCACAGGTGTGTCTTTCCTCACCAACTAACTGAGATAGGGCTGATACGCTAGTGCAGCTAGCACTGCTGTATATCTGTATCCTGTATCGACCGCGTTTAAGCCCAGAAACACTCGGGAGCTCGACGCGTCCCTTATCCTTCTGGCAGTGGCCCAATTATACCCAGTACATCGAATTTCTCGCTGGACTCATGTGAGCTATTGACCGCCCAACACCCTTGTGATCGTCCCTCATCACCATTCGCAGCCTCTGTGAAACGATTCTCTTCCTCATCTTTGGACGCTCCGACTTCTTTGTGGGCGCACTCGGATTCGTAGCACTGGGCCTGGAGAGCACACTGCCCATCCCCCAGCTTATCAGGTACGTGCCGTGCTTTTGGTATACCTTGCTTGTTAAACGCATGGCTTGTAGCAACTACAAACAACGCTCGTTATACGGTTTCCGCATGTCGACGCTGGTTGGATGGGTGGGTGGGGACTCCTTCAAGACGGTGTACTTCTTTATCCAGAAGTCACCTCTGCAGTTCCAGGTTTGCGCGATCTTCCAGCTGTCGGTGGATATTGGTGAGTGCCTGAGAGAGTGACAAGGGGGGTCTTTCAGCTGAACTTGCCTTTATCAGCGATCCTCGTCCAGCGAATAACATACGGAACTGCGGCCCCAATGACAGCGCTCATGGACGAAGATGATGAGTTAGAGCAGGCACTAGCCTTGGCAGAAGATTAAAAGGTCACACCTTTATTTGTGATGGTATAGTGTCAGGCTTTCAACTAGAGACGGATCTGCCCGCTATTGTACAACGAGCTCAAGAGAGAATCGAAGATCATACCGACTGGGTATGCATTGCCATCGGTTCTCATCCCTGGTTCTGCAATCTTGACATCGTTAAACCATGAGGTGCGGTTTGATAGGGGTAAATCACGGCCACACCGCTCTCTCCACTGAGATTTTGTTGGACATGTCAGGGGATGCCTATTTCAAAGAATGTGCGGGGTTATTAGTCGGACTTGACAGGCGTGCACAGCACCACGGCGTAATTTCAGTCCCTTATTCGGTGTCTTGGAGAGTGCCGCGTTTTCTGCACAAAAGGAGCAGCAGGATAACACAACAGTATTTTCGGTTGTGCATGTTCACTGTCATGGTCATAGTCAGGCTCAAAGATGCATTTCATTTTGAACATGGGGTACCCACCAGATCAGAGAAGTGTCACTTGACATGACCCGTGCCCCCGACATGTGCGACCTTCGAGTCCAGCTCGCGAGAGATCCCTTTCTACTTTGGAGTTTGACGATCCACATTTCATTATCACATATGATGTTACTCCAGGCTGCTATGATCAGTACGTAAATTACTATGAGAATTATCTGGCAAAATGCAGAGGTTGAAGTGGCTGTCATGATCACGAAGATGGCACTACATATGGATGATTCTAATACGAAGCATAACAAGGCATGCAGCCACACCCAGTTTGCATTAGCACAGCGTTATTGTTCTTCAGATCTGCCCAAGTTGTGAATCTCTTCGAGCTCTCTAAAAGTTTCATTATAATTGAAAATATACCACGTACGTCAAAGCCCATTGCCGCAAATCGAGTGATTATAATCCTGTCAACACTGTGGAAATTGTCAATCATGGCGATGTGGGGCTGACGGTTCGACGCAGCAATGTTCGGTACGCTTCAATCAATATTCTATTCGGCCAACAAACAATGTATTACGTGCGCTCTTGCTCTGCACAATAATTGCTGCTGGTCCCAGGCATCAAGCCAGTGAAATGGGAATACAAGGGGTATTTAATGAATTTTGGTGCCAAAGCGTTTGACTCCAAGAAGAAGGGTATACTCAGATATGTTCTGCAAAGTAGGAAGAGATCGGCCACTAGGCGGGGCGTCAGCTAATCCCACTGATGCGTGGTCTATTCGGCTTCAGCAATAAGTTTGGGATATATATGGGGAAAAGATCCTAAAAAAACAATGGACGTCAACTTCAATTCCTCCTCTCATCATCGCAGATGCGCGACAACGACAAGGCTTAGACGTGCGCACAGTATTGTATCGTGATCCATCAGCGTACGAGATCGTTAACGTTGAAGAACTCTCTTGTCCTAAAACCCTGATTTGGTTCCCACTGAAAGAGTATAAAGCATGCACGCAAAGTCCTCCAACTAATATCACTCACTCCCCCTCCTCACTCAAGAAACATGCAATTCACTACTGGCTTCGTCTCTCTCCTCGCTGCCGTCAGCGCCGTCGCAGCCGTCCCCTGGGGCTCCGCCAACGTATGTCGTACAGCACAAATCCTTGAAGCAACCACAGTCTGATGCTGACTATGGACCTTCTACTCTATACAGACTGAGGCCGCTCTCGCCCCCGTCCCCGTTACCTCCCTCAAGTGCGACGGTGACAGCTACAAGTGCACTGCCGGTCTCGTACGTGTATCCGAAGCGACAATCCCTATTTAATACTCAATAAGCTATCGTTCTCTCTATAGGACTTCGGTGACGGTCGCTGGGTCGCTCAATGGTCGACCTCTGTCTTCCACACTGGCCTCTTTGGTGCTGAAAAGGCTCACATGGTATGATTATTTTCCCTCTTGTAGATACAGCTGTTACTAAGCAATTTTATAATTCAGAGCGAATTGGCCATGGCCCCAGTGCCCGTCACCTCCCTCAAGTGCGACGGTGACAGCTACAAGTGCACTGCCAACCTTGTGAGCATTGTACAAGACTTCTCGAGAACTTCTGACTAATGTCTGCAATGTATTAGGACTTTGGCGATGGCCGCTGGGTCGCGCAGTGGCCGACCGCTGTCTTCCACACCTCCGCATTCGTAAGCTATGCATTCCCATTTCCGCCATGACCATTTATAGAAACAAAACTTCCTATTTAGGGCCGCAAGGCTGATCACAGCATTGAGACCACCGCCCCAGTCCCCGTTACCGCCCTCAAGTGCGACGGTGACTCGTACAAGTGCACTGCTAACCTCGTAAGTGTACGAGCGCTCACCCCTGACCGTCTGTGCTCACCCAGTCGCCTCTCTTTCCTCAGGACTTCGGTGATGGCCGCTGGGTTGCCCAGTGGAGCACTGCTGTGTTCCACACCTCTGGATTCCTCGGCCAGGAGTGACTCTCTAGCGTCGTGTCAAGCGTTTTCCTCACGGTTGGTGGGCCTTTCAACTGGCTTGCTGAGCGTGTTGCTTGACATGGCACCAAGAGCAAGATGGCAAGCTATGTCGACATGAAAGTAATGTGATCACGAAATGTTTCGTCCTTCGGCGATGTAAAAAATTGGAATGCTGTGTCTCATATCTTGTTGATGAAATGAAATGTTGTTGGTCAGATACTCTCTCTGTGTGGCGAAACTAGTTTACACCTTGTTGGCAGTGCGGCTCGATGAATTCTTTTAAATTCAGCAAATCATTCCGCTCCGCAATAAGAAATAAGGTGTCACATGAGTAACCTACTACTGGTGTGCATGAAGTCTTATGTGACTTGGTCGGGAATTACATTGATATATCTGACTTGCCAGGTGTAGGTATGTAAAGCCAATCATATACTTGATCAAATTACGCCTCAGGTAGTATGAAGGGAAAGATGTAAGGCTACAACTTTCAGCGGAGAGATTTTCGACAAAGCAATCTCTCATATTATATTCAATGTGAAAGGGTTAGCCTTGTTCTGTGCGCAAGCGCCTGTACTGTATTCTGCTCCTACTAGAACAGAGATCAAAATCCATTCCTCTGCTGTGATGTTTGACATGCACCACCTCCGCCGCAGTCACGCATAAAACACGAAATAATATCCATTACCTCTGAAGACTGGGATTTATTGGGGAAGTTCTTCAATGTGCAAGGGAAAAAAATGTCAAAGGAATGTCCGAATACTTGCGCAAACGCAGAGTGTACGGGAATAGCCACACTAATAGCGTTCAGCGTTGAAAGTGAAGTGAATAGACAAGGTAATTCGACAAAATTATGGTACGACAGCAAACACTTGATCAGACGGATAGGCGGGATAAAAGTGCCTTCGTTGTGGGGCAGTGAGATGAGGCAACAAAGGTGGGGTTGTAAGTACTACTTCAGTGCCATGATGATAGATACGCGAGTGCATAATGGCCATCTGATGTTAGCGCCCTTGTTGATGCATCGTGAGTCGGGCAGCGGCAAGGCTTACAACGAGGTTGAGTCTGTCTCGCAATTCCGATGCCAGGCAAACAAGGGCGAAGCTCAGGTAATAAGATACAGGCTATTCCTATGCATTGATGTAGAACTAAGGGAGCATGGAGGGAGTTCCGCACATGAAATGCAACAGTGGAAAAGTGAGGCAACATCTGGCTGGGAGGTTCGTCTGCAGCTCGAGTATATGTGTTAGGTAGAAGGAACACTAATATGGAAATGTGAAGTACGAGACTGATGTGGAGACATAACAGCGAATATAATGGGCACCGGGGATGCCGGAATACAAGTTGGTGGGACAGATCAGTAAACAAGTGCACAATGGGCCTAGATGAAGATAATTGAAAATGCCTCCCCATATAGTAGTAGCACTGTGTTAACGCCATCACCCGACAGCACGTCGTGCGTCAGAGCGATGCTGCTTAGATTTCACTGCACTACATCTATTCATGACAAGGCAAATCAGAGAAAGCGACGGCAAAGATATATAGTAGACACTTCGATGCTGTGCCTCATTTCAAATTGTTTTGCATAAATTTGAATTTCGGCGGAGGGCTCCTGGACCCGTGACATATATCAAGTTTCAGCGGATTGCAACTTCCCTTATTGAAAACCATTGGAGCTGGTGTAGTTTGAATGCACAACAAAGCGTAGGGGATTGACATATATTCTTATAACATTTTCCCATCACAGTATTTACAGGCCCCTAGAGGGTTAATCACCGATAAAAAAAATGGCCGCTTTCCGGATACTATGTCACCGTCAGCCGACCTGGATGGGACCCGGTACATGAGCGAATTTCGGTGGGTGCAGAGGGGTCCGTGACCCGGGGCCGCCCAACAATTCGAAATGGTAGAGTACATCAGAGTCATGCAAAACTAGATTCAGGATGTTTGCAATCCTAGGAGCGACATCGTGGAGGCTACCTTGCAGTCGTTGAAATGAATCGATAGATATAAAACGCTGAGTACATCCACCTTGTTTTAAAGCTGCCTTTTCTGTGTCCGCAGAAGCGATTGAAATTCACCATGGCACCCGCGTTTTTCGGGGGCATGTGCACTGCATGCGGCATGCGCATCCACGTCATCAAATTCTCCCCAGGCTTTGACCGAACTATGAGTCAGATTCTCACTCGTAGTCTAATGCTATACAATTACAAGCGCATGCTCCGTACCTTTCCGCACGCACCACATAGCATGCAATTCATTGTTGATTGATAAGTATCATCGGCTGTGTCGCTACCTTCATCATTTAGCCGTTCCTGGGCGGTACATGATAGGAACTAGATCAATCATATGCCTCCTCTCTATAGTGCTATAGCAAGGAACAACCCCAAGGCCGAGGATGACATCCGAGCTCTCCTATCGGAGCATCTTTGAAGGTCCAACAACAGGTTCCTTTAATGTTGCCTCTTCAGATTGAAAGTTTGAGTCCTGCTTCGAATTATGATGACATTTACCGACTCAGGTACGAATAGCAGCTAAGCTGTCACTGTAGTTCTGCAACGTTATCTGTCAGTACACAAGCATAGTCCCTCACAGCAGGTGTGTTCATGGGGTTGGTCCGTAATCAAGAGAGGGGCATTACAAACTATATACAGTGGCGTAAATCGGAGCTCTAAGAATGAGCACTTCATGTCAAAGTGGAGTCGGGCGAATCACGTCTTTGGACGGCTTGCGGAGAGATAAGAATGAGGGTTATTGATGATTCTGGGTAGCCGAACAAGATTGTACACATACATCTATATAAATACAAACAAATGATCCGTGGTCTCGGCTAAGTTGTTGGTCCTGATCATCAGTGACACTCTTGACAAATCCTTTCAGGTTCGCCGAATGGTAATAATGCATGGGGCTTCCAAAAGCTGAACGAATAGATTCCGTAAGCTTCAGTTCAGTTTGCTTTCGAAGAATTCATATGGGAAGTGAATATTTGAATAGTAATTGAATTGAGCAGAGTGCCTTGCCCAGGGCACTGTCGTGGGTATTTCCAAAAACGCGATTCCCTCATCCATTCACCCGCCAGCTGCCTTATTGCGATAAAGTTACCTTTTCATTTTGAAGCAGGTACGTGGAGACTCAGAATGTTGCCATCACTGTTGCGCAGCTCTTTAATACATTGATGCTCTGTTTGAATGACTTAATTCATCAAAATTTGATACGATGCAGTGCTCATACAATGCATGTAGATAATAGTTTATGGTTCTTTACACATTTCCTATTTGCTGGTATACAAATGATGCTCGACAAGCGCGGGTCAACACTAGGTCGCTCAATGAATTAGTATGGATCGAGGAGCAGGGGCCTGCTCATGCCCCATATATCTAAGCCACAGCAACACGCTCCCTGACTGTATCTTACGGTGTGTATAAAATAAAGCAAATACGGACTGGGGAAGTACAAAAGTAGATGCAACTCCGAAGAATAAGGGCACATTTATGACATTTATGAAGGTACTGAATTATTCGGCGTATATATCTAAACTAAGGGAAGGTGGTGCTGATACTATGATGAAGGGAAAGGTCACTAGGTAATTTTTGAACAAACTCCTTGGCAAGAGGGTGATTTTTATTCTTTTTTTTTTACAGAAGCTGAGATCACCAAAGAAGAGACAGATGGCAGGTTTTCATCCCAAACATTAGAAAGTAAAATTGTAACTGTTGGCTGGACTACCTCTTACCTACGGCGATGAAAATACCCGATAGACGAAAGGGGAAGCTCAAGTCTCGGAAGAATCTCGGTGGCAGTTCTCTGAGCTTGTCTTATCATATGACATGGAAGTTCATTTGTTGGCTCTGACGTGTGAACAAGGGCGGACAGAACACACGGCCGGTCTCCGAGCAAAAAATATCATTCCTCATTTCCGTTTTAGTCAATAAGCCACAGCCCAGACGCTTTAAAGACCTAGCACGAATCTTCATTGACTTCTAAGCCAAAACATCCCCAGCAATGTCTTCAACTCAACAACAAAGTCGTTACGCTTCAAATTTGCTTCCTGCATCAACGGACACGCTTGCTAGTACCCCTTTATGGCAGGCTCGTCCTGAGTTTCTCTCCACCGACGAGAGGGTGGAGCTTTCTTATCAGCGGGCCAAGTCTGTTGTGCAGCACTACAGTGAGAGTTGATTTCATCGGTCACTCGACAATTACCAAGATCTGATGGACCTGTATCAGAGCTGACTGCAGATGATGTACTGCATCTCACTGAGAAATACTGGAGCTTTCACTCGGACCCAATTCTTGCTTTAGATGGCTCTGCTGCTACGCTATTGACCATACACTACAATCTTTGTCTCGGGACAATAGCAACGTACTTGCCCAAGCGCCCAGATCTCCGACCAATTCTAGAGAAACTTGTCTCTTTTGAATGGAAGTAAGCCCTCTTTCCATGTGTCTCATACCACCCTCTTACAGAGACACACTTCTAGTGGACAATATTGCCTTACTGAACTGGGTCATGGCCTTGATATAATCAATATGGAAACTCGAGCTACCCGTCTTCCTGATGGAAGCTTTGAGCTGCATACACCGTCTGAATCTGCCGCAAAGTAAATTTGTATCCCTCTTATTCGGACGCGAATTGACGTGTCTTGAGATTTATGCCTCCCACTTCGCCGTCTGGTTACCCTTGTGTTTCGATTGTTCACGCACGTCTATTCGTCGATGGTGAAGATCGGGGTCCGAAAGTATTTGTGACACAAATTCATGACGGAAAAACCATGACGCCGGGTATTGTCGCAAAGTTCGTCCAATTTCCATGTCTTAGCGGTGCGCCTGTCTTCTAATTCCAACAGAGTTTTTTCTCCGCGCGGTTCATCACGAGGGGTGAAGCATTGCCTGACTTATTTTAACCGCGTTCACCTTCCAGCATCGGCTTTGCTCAGCAGACCAGAGAAATCTCGTGCACCTCGAGAGGCCTTCTTTCGCAACATCTCTCGAGTGATCACAGGAACCATCTCTATGGGCGTTCTTGGAGTTACGGCAATGCGAATTGCATCGTATGTTGCCGCAAGCTACAGCCTTCGACGCTATGTCATCGACTCTTCCACCAAACTGCCCAGACCTATCATCTCGTTCAGCACCCAGTACACTCCAATCCTTTCGACAATTTCACAGGCTCTCGTTCTGCGTATTTTCTCCAATTCCTGCTATAGTATGTTTATCCATACAGAAGACAACAACACTCAACACTTCATTGCGGCTGTCATGAAATCCACAATCCACAAGATTGCTCAAGCCACCACGATCGAGATGGGAGATCGATGCGGTGCCCAAGGACTTGCTGACGTGAACCAGATGGCCACCATGCTCGTGCGTTCTCTTGCTAAACTCTTAGTAAAAGGCTCACTTTGCATAAAGGTAGACTTGCGTGGTGCATCAATCGCAGAGGGGGATATCCTTGTTATATCTATTCGTAAGCAATCCATTGCGCACATAACTACTTGGTATTACTGAAATGTGCTTTCTCCACCAAGGGTTTGCCATGGACCTCTTGCTAGGTCGCGTTTCTGTTCCGCCGTACCATGACCCCAGTGGTCTCCTTTCGAGGCACGAGCGATCTTTGATCTCCTCTCTCAGATCATCCCTCGCCAACGCTAACAATCACCGAGACGAATCCGTCGACACATCTGTCCTGCCTCTCTGTCAAGCGCTCATCGAGGCTGTTGGTGCTCGCATGGCCTTCGAAGCAGCCTGTGATAATCTCCCAAGGGAGGTTCTTGATCTTTTCGTAGCTTCCACGGTCAGGAAGGACGCGGCTTGGTATGCCTTAAATGCTGGTTTGGACGGCGCTGCACAAGCTCGGATGGAAGCCGAGGCAGCGAGGACTTTACTTCCACGCATCAACGAACTCATGGATTTGCTTGACATAAAGCCGTATGCTGTAGCTCCCATTGTATCCGATGAGCAGTGGAGCTGCTATGTCAATAGCTTGGATGAATATGGGGAGATGCCAACGGTCATTAGGTGTGTTGCCTTGAATTTCACTTTTGGTCTCGTTATTCATCAGTTTTTGTTTAACAGCAAGTTGTAGTTGCTTTAACACTTGATGTGTTTGCGGTTGGCGGGACGTTTACGACTTGAGTACCATTTGCACTTTATCCGAATCGCCTACGATCCCTGTATTACTATTAATCGATTGTATTATGTCATAGACTTCTGGTATCATGCATCACATTCCTCTATGAATTTCCAGTATTTTTGCGAATGATTCTTGTTCAATATATGTGCCTTTCGTACTACTGCTTCCGACAGTATGATAATCTGCATTTTGTCACTTGAACCCGTAAGGCGTCACGTACGCTGGATGCGGAGGATTTTGTATTGTCGGGGAGAATCCTGACAACACCCCACTGGGATTGAATCCGTTGCCCTGCCTAGAGTTACGTTACCGCTCCGGAGCCTGGACAGACCATCATGCCGATGTGGGGGCTAGGGTGGTTAATGTCCCGTAGACGGCATTAGTTTAGCTTTCTTATATGTAGTATGTAGCGTAGGCACAGCTGATGCCCTACAGGCCAGTCGACTCAGATTGGGAGACTGGTAATCCCATAAACTTTTTTTTCTCTCTCTCTTGATCCATTTGAGGCTTAAGTCAAATGACTCTATATTTGTATCATAAGCGCTCTGGGCGCTTAATTGATGCTCACTTTCTCATGTGCACACATCCACCCTGTGCATGAATTTGCGTTGTTCCCTCACGATCTACAGCTTGCACCTTTCACTATGTGCCCTCTGCTGAGAGGGCACCAACTTTGTATGTGTGTTTCTCAACTTTGCGCGGCGATTTGTGCTCAGGCCCGCAGAGGCATGTTGACTGGAGTGCGATGGCCCAGGTGGCCTCGAGATGATGGCACCGTACAATGACACGTCTGACCGGAGTCTTCAACAATCGGAGTAGTCATGGATAGTCTGTCAAGCATGTCAAGCGGCATCATAATTTGTTGCAATAGTATGGAGGCAGTGGCCTTCTGCACTCGTCGTGGCAAGCATTCTCTAATAATAGCTCTAGAGATTACTCAGCTGATAGCTTGGCGAAGGCCAAGACTCTTGCGGATCTCCACTGTCCACACCCTCGAAGCACCGCATCCTTGTAGGTGTTTAGAATGTTTGGTTGGTGTTCAAGCTTTTTCCAGATTGAAGATCCTCAATCTAACTTTAGTTCTGACCTGATAGTCCGTGAGTAGGTCGCAAGTTGATCATTGGACCCACTTGTCTATTTTTTGGGCTTATCAATAGAGCCAATTACGTACGCTTGTTTGACCTACTCCCAAAATCGCCAATGAGGCAATTACTTCGGATCACTTCATTTATAACGACAATGGGAAATAGGGGTACGTGATGTATGAGCATAGCATTTAGTGCACCGTGCACACGATTGCAGGACACGATTGTCGATCATCCATCCCATTGACAGCGCTCCACCCACCGCCTCGTGCACCCAATCTACATATACAAAACGAGCAAAATACCGATGGCCACCGGCTACAGAAATGCACCTCCCCAACTCAGACTTCTTCACCTCTTCACTTATTGTGAATGAAAATGCCGTCAAAAACATTCTTTTTCGCGCCGCGACCATCGTCCTCGATTTCGCCGCCCTCAGACTTTTTGCATTGATTGCATTTCATTCTCGCGACTACACCTCCTTCTTGATGTTCGCAGAAGACTTCATCCAGCGGGCCATGTTCGCATTCTCCAGAGGGCTTGGTCGGCAGACTCTTTTGGTCGCAGCTTTCGCCGCCGTTGTCACCGTAGTGGGGTTTTATGACACCTTGCTTTGGGCCTTGGACAACCCAGGGTTCGTATATCAGCAAAGGGCAGTCAGCGCATCTAGTCTCGCTTCGCGCAAGCTGCCTGATCCAGCCTATATTACTCTCATCTTAGCGGATACAGCAAACATTGCTGGAAACAACAACCTCCACTCGACCTTTTTCACGAGCCTCTATGACGGTGACCTTAACTTCACACTCCCAGGCGACATCCAAGCAGGAGGGCTGCCAGAGGTTGTGGCGCCTTTGCGCACCTTGGGTCCGGCAGGGGACACCGTCCGAGTGTGGCTAGACAACGAGGGGTTTGCTGTAGGCATCGATCCGACATTCATGGACACGGTACACATGATGCTTAGCGCCGAAACAGATTGTTACCCCAGCAATCCCGTTGGAGAGAAGGTGACACAGACCTGGAAGTGCAATGTGGGGACTATTGACGGACTGGATGTGTTTGCCAACGACCTGGGGCGCCCAAAGATTTGGTGGGACCTTGAGGATTCCGAGTTTTTGCAGCCCGAACGAGCCGACAACCCATGGAACTCGCTTGGTAACGGTGGTGGCACAGCGTTGATGAAACAGGTTTTTACGGTGACGAAAGGGCTGCGAAGACACACCTTTTTGGAGACAGTGTTCAAAGCAAATATGCTTGCATTCCCACCATACACACTGGCGGACAGCGAGATCACCGATTTCATGCGCAGAACATGGTCGACCAACGATACTCTCACTCCTGATGTTGCAGCGCTCGTCAAGTTCGTGGTAGATGCCAAGAAGAACCAAACAGGGATTACATTCGGAGCATTTTCTCAGTACGGAACATCCCTGCTGTCCTCAAGCACGGACTATCTCCAGGTGGCCGGGCCAGCATCCTCTGGAAGTGTGAATTTCAGCGATATTGTATACACTGCGTTGCGGTTTTCCAGCACCAATATTACGCTTATTCGCTCGGAGACTCTTCTTGTCGAGCCAGAGCCGTTGAGCCCGTGTCCGGGCGCGGTATATCGCAACCTCGCTACGAGTGGCATCGTGCGGTCGACGAACTGCAACATCCTCTCAGGCGAGAATCAGACGACAACCACGAGCGAGGGCAAGTTCCTCGGTCAAATCGACACCTCTGCCGTTGCACTAATCACCAACTTCCTCGGTGACGGCTCGTCCAATGTCAGTACCGCGGCGCTGTCACCCGCAGGCACCGCCTGGCTAGAGCAGGAGAACGACCGCATCGACCGACTTCTTCTCTCCCGTGCGCTGATTGTTGGTGGGACGAGCGACGATGTCGTCGTTCTTATCAACTACACACGTGCCGCCATATCCAAGTTCCAGCTCGTCTTGATTGTCGTGCCCGTGGCGCTTGCGCTGCTCATGTGGGCGCTGACACAGCGCAAGGTGATGAGCTACTTCAAGAACTCGTTCCTCGCCGCTGTGCTTGCGACGACGCATACGAGCACGTCGCCCTGCGATGACCTGGGTTATGTCCGTACTCCACCAGAGATTACCCTCCAACGGAATGGCGCTCATGTCGTGTTGGGGACACCTAATGGAGGAGTTATATCCAATTCTGGATCTGCACCACAGGGACTGTTATATCAGCCTCTGATTCTAGACAAGGATGGAATGCAGACCCCAGGGAGCGCGTAGGTAGCCATATATAATAATATATATTAGCAGCTGTATGGACGATAGAACCAATGTTCGAACCAAATTTCAACGGCCTTGTCCGGGGGCTTCATCTCTTCGTACGACCCGGAAATTGTGGAAGAAACGTATATGAGCCGCATTGTATTTCCTTTTATCGCCACTCTCCTTCCGAAGCAAATACTAAGTTCAAACCAGGGCATTTGAAATAATAGGCACAGCTGAACGGGAAAACAATCCATATCCTGCCCATTTTGGGTTACCCACTACTAGCGCTAGTATTCAGGAAGGGTGACCCCGTCCATAACGAAGGCAAACGGATCTGGTTGGTCGGGGTTAGCGTCGTACTCGGCTGCTTCGCGCACCAGGGCGACAAGCGCAGGATCAAAATGGACCCGCGCAAATTCAGCAGCAAGGTCGATCCCAGAAGTAACACCCGCCGAGCTCCACATGCGCCCGTCTACGATCCACCTCCTGTCCCCGACCCATTTCACGTTCTTGTCCAACATGCCAGCCTTCGCGAGGGTGCGCAGCGCGACTTTGTTGCTGCAAACGCGGACGCCGTTGAGGATGCCAGACTGGGCGATGATGAGTGAGCCGGAGCAGACCATGAGCATGGCTTTGAAGTTGTCGTCCGCGAGGAGCTTCTTCAGGAAGGCGGCGCAGCCGTCAGGGAGGGGAGTAAGCGGGAGGGGTCCCGGGACGACAAGGTAGTCGAGTGGTGGGCAAGTGTCGTAGGTGCAGCTGGGACTGAGTGGGGGACCGGAGGTAACCTCGGTGACGGGTTTCATATTGTTGGATATATAGTGCCATTTGATGTGAGGCGCCTTCTCGAGGACCTCGGGGGCGACGTCTGGGAGGATGCTGATGTATGCATGCGAATGGTTGTTGATATAATCGACGGAACCTGCAGCGTCAAGCCACTGAAAGTTGGGAAAGTAGAGGAGTCCGAAGTTGAGTGTAGCTTTAGACATCTTGGGCTGTTTGCGATGTTGATTTAGACAAGGCTTGAGTGCCAGGGTTATAAAGGTTCTGCAAACCTACTGAAAGTAAGTTCATCGACAGGGCGATTCTTCCCTCGATGTCGATCATCTAAGCGCCCAACAACCGTTAGTCAGTTCCTTTGTAAATGCGCAGCAAAGAAGTGAATTGCAGCGACGAAGAAGCACTTTACCGACTGACATTTGTGGCCTGTGGGATGCGCAGCACTTCTCTAAGTGCACGACGTGTACCGAAAGGATCTCTACCATGCCAGAACACACCCCATATTGGACCATCCGTAACAATCGGTGCTTGGATATGGTTCGATGTGGTTCCTAATCAGACAACGATAGGTCATATGCGATGATTTTTTGGGGTTTGCCTGACCAATTTTTCGCATCTGATGTCCCCTCACCCCATGGAGCAAGGGGGAGGGACTGAAAAGTGGTACGTCTGGTCACTGTAAATTCGGGCAACGCATCAGGTTCAGGGGTTGCACAATGTGAAAGATCACTCAGCGACATCAAATGCTAACAAATCTCCTGCGAAACGCATAAGCAAACGACGGCTGTCTATTACATGAATCCCAACCGCGACTGTGCAGCCTCAATCTGAATTCCTCGACGAGCGAGAAACTCAGAGGGAAAGGGAGAAAGTCAAAGCTAGTCTAGAGTCGACGAGCAGCGGCCCTGGAGGTCCATGGGGACTCGTCTAGCATAGATGCAGCAGCGACCTTGAGAAGAATGTAGTCGCAGTGAGCGCTTCTTGCAGCGGCGGAGGATTTGAGACAGTAGAGGCTCGAAGACATTTGCGAGGTTTCTGAAAGAAGTTAACTTGTCGCAACATCTGCGATGAGTCAACTGAGTGTTCACCCGCGTTCGGTAGCGCCTACGCAACGAAGGGTTTGAAAGTCTAGTAGTTTAGAATACATTAGTCACGAAAGATGAGAATTTTCAAGTTCAGAGAACCGCTTTCGCTCGTTGGTGGGTAAAATTGAACACAGACAGTTGGCTGCCCCATTCAACCTAGGTTGGCAAGTCGAAGTTTGTACGATCAGGTCGGATAGGAAGAGCGAGGTGGAGGCCAGAGTAGTAGAAGAGCACCGCGAGAAGGCATTCAAGATGGTATTTCGTCATCTAAACCAAGTTCGTGTTTGGGACTTGAAATGATCCCATTTGTATGGGCGCTTAAGAGTCGCAAAGTCCAAAGCCGAATTCCAGGATATAATTTAGATTCTAAGAAAGCATTCTGTCGAGAAATAAGAACAGCACGTAAGAAGAACGCGTAGAACTCACATGGATATCTATGAGTCTCACTGGCGCAACCGCCTCCCTGCTTCTCCTACTCTGCCCGTATCCGTTTACTTTTTGGTCTTTTTGCTCTCCACGAACAGAACCCGGGCTTTTACTGTTGAAAAATTCATATCAGTGTATCCAGAGCCTGAGACGTCTCATACCTTTGGGGTCGTATTTAACTGCTGAAAGCTTGGGGCCCTGACGCAGACGCTGTGTGGTGTAGAAAAAGCCTGTCTGTGCCGTGGATATCAGACGGACAATGATGGTCCTGTTGTGTGTCAGTCAGCCACAAGACAAGCATTTAATTAAGCTCCTCACCTGGCTTTTGCTTTGGCGGCCATGGTCGCTGTTGGTAAAGCTCAACTTGCACGTCGTTCGTGACAGTGAGCTCACTATTTGCCTGACAGCCTTGGTCAAAACATGCCGGCTGTCTCGGGCCGCTCGAATTCCTCAGGGCTCAGGCCCAGTTGGCCCCAAGTTGGCCCTCCAACTCACACTCAACCGTTTCGTCCTTCCCAACCGCGTTCGATGGTGTTACCAGAGTCGACATTCTACTCTCTCGATCAAAGTAAGACTGTCAACTGGACGGTTGCACAGGAAAAGACATTGTCCTCGGATTACCCATTCGTGAATCAGGATGAATTCATTGCCCAGACGTATCTCCAATTCCTGTGGCTGCCACAAGTGAGTAGGCTCGTGAAACTGCTCTGAAAGATGTCTGACCAGTATTGCAGTCCATAATGCCGCTCACCTTGCTGATACCTTCCCTCCGACGCGTCAATGTCGCGTCAACTTCGACCTCGGAAACACACCCTATGCACGCGTTGCTCGAGCCTTTACTGCTTACGACGCGTTCTGTGGGAGCTAAATACCACACTGAGCTTCCACAGATCCTCGCAGACGGTGGAGGAGCCGGAGAGATGGAAGAGACTATGATGTGGTACTCGTTGACCCATGAGAAGGTTGACGAAGAGCTGGTGGAGGGGGAACCGTGGCACAACGATAAATGGCGGGATGCCTACCTCAGGAGAATGGAGCGGCGCGAGTGAGTAACAATCCATGAGTCTCTATCAGCTTACTGATGCGGCGACGCATAGAGTCATGGTTCAAATGTTGCTGTATTTCTATAAACTCACACTCCCAGCGCCTCCGGCGCCTCCTCCCGTGAAGAAGAAGCGGAAACGCGCAAAGACCGAGGAACCTGTGCTTAATACAGAGGATAATCTAGAACTGTTTATGGATAAGCTTTCGACATGGCAGCTCACTGAAGACATCGACCGAGCGGCAGAAGACCTCAAGGAGCGCGACTGGACACAGATCTTTACCGAAGATATCGTTGAGCGACAGTGCGTATCCCCATTTTGTCAAATTTCACTATACTAAACGTAAAATAGGTTCAAAGCCGAGCTCCCAGAGCAATGTGCGCTCCTGCGGTCCAAAGTCTTCCCATCATCGCCCTTCTCGGACGATGAAGTGCTGGAAGAGCCAGACCCTCCTGTGGTCGCCCGGAAGTCTCTCCCCCGTGCGCCTTCTATGGCCCGACAGGTTCCTTCCCCCACGTTCAAAGCGCGCGAGTTCGCTCGTGCACGTTCACGTTCTCTGTCCGTCTCACTCGCCCAGGAACAGAAAGCCCGAGAGCGGGCTAGCACCGCACCACCGAAGAAACCTGTGCTCAACCGCGAGGTCAGCATGTCACGGACGTTCAAGCCGAAACCCAAACCCGCTCCGGGGGCAACAACCAAGGCAAAGACGGAAGCGCCCCCGCCAAAGCCTGCAAAGCCAAAGGACGTGCCTGTAACTCTGGTGGAGGAGACGCCCGTAAAGTCCAAGGGGGCAGCGACAGCGAGCAGCAGGGTGGTGTTCCCGGAGAAGAACATACGACAGCCATCGCTGAACGAGATGTTGGCAAAGGCGGGCCCGAGCAGGAAATCTTCTATCTCAACGAAGAAGGCAGTGGCGCCCACGGTAATCGACGATGATGACGAGCTGCAGGACGAGTGGATGATGGACAGCTCCCCGGACGTCGTGTTGCTCAACCCGCTGAAACGGAGCAGCAGCACGAGCAGTGCGAGTGGGATCACTGTCGTGGACACTGATGACGAAGACGACGGTGGGGTACAGGAGACTCCTTGCAAGCCCACGAGAAATGGTAAACGCCGGAACGTGCTATAGGTATCTGGATGTTCTCCTGCATGTTCTCCTGCATGTTTTTATGAGAGGAAATCCATCGCCAGTCATTGCGATCGTCCTTTCTGGAGCCCTGTTTCCCTAATTAGTTCCATACGCATACGCCGTGAAAGCACTCATAGTTAAATTCAGACTCAAATATCCTTGAAAATTCACAGCGTGTTGACTGTCAGTCCACACCCATCGAAGCGCGACATCGGAAACCAAAGCGCAACGGATTCTTGTCGTGAAGGCTTATTGGATCCTCTCGTGAATCAAAGAGCCATCCATGTTTCAATGGTTTTATAATTATAGGGCCCATATGGCCAGATGTTCGTGACACTGAGCTTCGTCGACTGCAGTTGTCAACTGGAGGTTGACTAAACTGCCCACGCTGGGCTCCAGGATTGGAGAACTTGAAAGTCCATTGGTCATGAAGATCAATTGTCATATTATAAGGGATTCTTCTCGTGAAATAATATTTCTGCAAGTCAGCTTTCCACTGCGTTCAGTGCACATATTTCCACGCTGAATTGACTTGCGGTCGACGCGTGCTATGAGCTTCTGCATGCACTTTCGGCCGATACCTGTGCCATGAATTGATGGCAAATACTGTGAGTCAAGTCGTTCCGTTATGGCTCTCTTCTCTCTTCAACGTTCTCGCCATGTAAGCTCAACGTTTTCTCTGCGCCAAATTCATCTCACAAGGCATGCGGATAGCATAGGTCTACGTGGCTAGTCGCCAGTCGCGTTATACCCTCTGAAGACGAGGCATTAGTGCCATAAATACCTCAAACCCCTCGTATTTAAAGGAGTCGCCACACCCAAGCTCAAGCTCAAGCAGCATTGACAACCATGGCTTCCTTTCTCCCCAAGAGATTCTCCTCTACCATCTCCATAAAGGCAGGGCCCTCAAAAGCACACCACCATGCACCATTGCCCTCCTCGGTCTTCCCAGCAGGATTCCGATTGGGAGGTGTCCATGCCGGAGTGAAGAAGAAAAAGCCAGGGGTACCTGATCTCGCCGTTATCCTGTCGACTTCGGACCAGCCAACCACTGCTGCGGCGTGCTTTACTCGCAACGCGTTCAAGGCCGCCCCTGTCCTCGTCTCCCACGAAATCCTGAAGCAGAACGGTGGCTATGCACGCGCTGTCGTTGTCAACTCCGGCTGCGCAAACGCGGTCACGGGCAAGCAGGGCATGGACGACGCGTGGGCCATGGTGAAGGAGACGGATGGCCTCCTGTCGCCTTCCAGCTCAGACAGCAAGTTCGCCCACGAGACGCTGGTGATGTCGACAGGCGTGATCGGACAGAACCTGCCCATCAGCAAGATCGTGCAGGGCATCCAGGACGCGGGCAAGAGCGCCCTGGGGTCAGACTTTGGCGCCTGGGAGCGCGCAGCGCAGGCCTTCATGACCACGGACACGTTCCCCAAGCTCCGCGCGCGCGGGTTCACGATTGCCGGTGTTGAGTACCGCATGGCGGGCATGGACAAGGGTGCGGGCATGATTCATCCCGACATGGGGCCTGCAGACACGTTTGCCTCGCCGAAGCAGCTTCACGCGACGCTGCTCGGATGCATCATGACGGACGCGGCGGTGAGCGCTCGCAGTCTGCAGAGTGCTTTAACGTACGCTGTTGATCGTAGTTTCAACTCAATTAGCGTCGATGGTGACATGAGCACCAACGACTCGATCTACGTACTTGCCAACGGGGCTGCGGCCAAGGGAGCATTGTTGATCGACGAGGAGACCAACAAGGAGGCTTATGAACAGTTCAAGGCTGAGCTTACATCGTTCGCTGCCGATCTGGCCAAGCTCGTCGTCCGTGACGGCGAGGGTGCTACCAAATTTGTCACCGTTACTGTCAAGGTATATTGTCCATTTATATTGAGCTTTGCGCTGGTTCTTACATGGTCACAGAGCGCCCCTTCCTACCAAGACGCACATAACATTGCCTCCCGCATCTCGACCTCTGCCCTCGTTAAGACTGCCCTCTACGGTGAAGACGCCAAGTGAGTTCCATTCTTCTTTCTTTTTTTCCACCCTGAACCTTGTCAACAGCTGGGGCCGCATCCTTGCCGCCACCGGTTCCGTTCCCCTCCTTCCGTCCGCATCTGGATCCCCTGCTCCAGTGATTAACCCCACCAAGGTCAACGTCTCTTTCCTCCCCTCCGATGGCAGCGCCGCACTTCCCGTGCTGGTGAACGGCGAGCCTGAGAACGTCGACGAGGTCCGCGCGAAGGAGATCCTCAGTATGGAGGACTTCGAAGTCGTCGTTGACCTTGGTATGGGTCAAGAAGAGGCTCAGTACTGGACCTGTGACTTCAGCTATGTACGTCTTCATTCACTCGTTTTTATGTGCGCTGGTGGTTGCCAAGTCTTTGACTGACGCTGTATTCGGAAAACAGGAATACGTGAGGATCAACGGGGACTACCGCAGTTAATGGTGTACAGATGCCCCCAAGAAATGCTTACGCCCTATTGAACGATATGTAATACATGCGTTTACATCCAATGCTACTAACAATGTTCGCCGAGCGCTACGGCCCCAATGATCCACTGCCGCCAATGCATGAATTAGTTTGAGGGATCGGAATATGTGCTTTGGTTCCTCGGACGTTTTGGCTGTTCCGCGTGCGCTAATTATCAAGACATGACTGTCTAATGATAGCTGCCTAATCCTAACCGCAATTCGCAATATAAGCTAGGCGCTGCGCCCACAGCTTCACCTTTGTCCTTCATGTACTCGTGCTTGAGGAATCAGAGTGTGAGGTGGCCGACGATCGCTGAGGCCGTCCCTAGCTGGCGGCTGCGGACAGCCTCTTTTGAAACCTCAGCTCAACTTGACAGGCTTGTGTCGACAACGAGGAGGCTTCTCTGTCATGTATGCTTGTCCAATATCTAATTTTGGACGTGTGTATTTTTGGACACCACAAATAAGCTGCCTTGGTTGGTTTGACATTCCATCGAGTCTTCGTCCGTAATCTGGTCTGGAATATAGTATGTATGAGCCTCTGATCTGGTTATTTCAAATCGTCCAATGCTACATCTGGGGTGAAAGCTGCTTACAGCTTGCCTTGCTTGCACACGTCTGATCGCCCTCGGCGTCATCAAGTGAATGAAGAGTTTCGGGTGATTACTGTGGTCTTGTGCCACGAGGATCCACAGTATGATGAGCATTACACACCTACGATATTCCTCGCTCTACACCATCTACTTAATCATCCCGCAGACGACTAGCGGATTGCTTGAAAAGCATTTATAGTAAGCTTTCACACCATCACTGCAACAAACCCCCATTCGCTCCATGATGATCCTCTCGTTGAAACACTTAGTTATCGAGAAACATGATAAGCCTGCACGGCTGGGTGAACCATTTTAGCTTCAGCACTGGTTGAGCGCTTAAACTGTTCAGCAGATGAGAACAAGGGCATGACCGTTCTTGTCGGATATTCATTAGCTGGGAATGAGTGGCTCTGGAAGTGGCGCCAGCCTATTCATGCCTCCATCCCACAACGAATAGCGCTCCTAAGATCTCTACCTCCTGGGTGACCATTGTCATTATAACAAAGACTCCGGAACACCATTGTGAGTCGTGACTGGTTGACGGACGGCAGGTAATTTCCCAGAGTTGTTTGATATCAAGCCACCTCTAAAAGCTTATTTCCTTTTTTGTCGGCATTTGCTTTCCAGACTCGATCAAAGAACGCTGAGTAATTATCTACCATCGTCGCTCGGAGCTGTTTCGAGTATTATTGGCGTCCACCACAGGAGGAGCTATTATCCTCAATATCGAATAATCGAGGAATCGAGGACTATAAAAGCCTCACATGGATGGTGTTCACCTCATCAACCTATTCATCATCCAAGCGCACCACACATACTCGATCCAACAATGCAAATACTGAAGCCTGTACTCCACTTTGGCCTCCTCCTCTTCCCCGAATTCCAGTGGCTCGATGCTGTCGGCCCTGCAGACTACATAAACTCCCATTCACATCAATACGCCAGCCTCATTCCCGATATTGCGCCTGACGTGCTCGACAAGGCTCCACACATCAAGTGGCATTACATATCGAGCGACCTCACGCCCGTCAAGCCGACTGCTGGACCCCTAATCACACCCGACGTCACATACGACACCTGCCCTCCCCTCGATTATCTCATTGTGCCCGGCCCAGTCCCGCTTCTCCAGACCGTCCCAGATGGCCTCACCGCCTTCCTCGAGAATCTCCTTGCGGACGACAAGTTCAAGGCCTTGTTGATGATATGCGTTGGGTCCTTGACCATTGCCCAAACCGGGCTTCTCGACGGCCGTAACGTCTGCAGCAACAAAACAGTTTTGAAGAGTCTTGCCCTCTCAGGCCAACTGGACCCCAGGGTGAAATGGGTAGGCGACAGGCGCTGGGTTGTGGACGGCAAGCTGTGGAGCTCTGCCGGGATAACGGCCGGCCTGGACCTCGCTGCTGAGTTTGCGCGAGTCCATTTTGATCCTGATCTGGTTGCGCTTGTGCGCGAGTCCAGCGAGTACGCGCCCAACCCCGATCAACCCGACAAATTCGCTTACATTCTGGATGGGGTCACCCTTCCTTAATATCTCAATTTGCAGACCACACACGGGTAAGTTGTCTGTCGAGCTATAACGGTTTCATATCGCATTCTGATGTAGACGCTTACAGGTGGTAGGCGTTACATTGTAGCAAATTGGGGGAAGGCCTCTCATGCTAGCTACTGAGCGTCATCTATGAATCCCGTACATTGTTTGAGATATAATCGTTCTGTTGAACAATAGAGAGTTTGAGGCGCCAGAGTGAAGGCAAACCAGCTAGAAATATACGTTACATGGGACGGTAGGTACAATTCAAACTCAAGAAACTGTTCGAAATTTTCCAAGTCGCAAGAAGTCCACTTCTCCGCTTGCGAAGTAAATAATTAATTCGCTCTCTGACATTGTTTATGAGTCTTCTCGTCTTGGACGAACAGTTCCTGATGAGTATTGTGAAGAACTTCTGCATATCCTGCACAATGTCATTATGGTCGTTAGGTTTCGAGGGATCCCACTTCAGTTTTAATATTAATGGAAGCCCGATCGCTCGTTAGAACATATGACCATAATTATTTGTTCATTGCGGGCTCTCGGACGGGCCGTGGGTCATGTTCAAACCTTGCTAATTTAGAGCCCCATCAGACTTTCCAGTGATCTCCTTTGTGGACGCATTACCCTAATATGGCAAGTGCATTGGGGTAAATGTTATGATCAGCTAAGTAGATTAGCCATGCTACCACGTCAGGGGTCTCACCAACATGAACAGTGAAAATTTCTGACAGGCATCCATCATTTATTCACCGCGGCCACCATTTGGCATGTTTCTCCTGGATGTTCTGATGTTTCGTAGCATTGCGGAACCATTTTCATCACGGAGGGAGGACATAATGTTCCAGGGATTGTGAATGCGATTGTGAGTGAGTGAAAGACTTTTCCAATCGTTACATACTGATGAGGAGTATACAGTATGATCCTTTGCCGTATTTAATCAGTGAATTGTGCCAACATAGTACTGAATTCGCTAGGCTTTAGCCGCCAAGATGCGCTCATGAATTAAATCTTGTCCATATTCGTCTCTTTCCTTCTCTCTTTCCAGTTCCTCCCTAATCATCTTCTCGTTGACTCCAGGGAGGGTGACACCCTGCTCCCGTAACACAACCAGAGAATGGACGACCCAGTTTTGGCAGTCGAAAGCCTGTGTTCCCTTGATCACGTCGACACTGCGCAACCATTGTACCAAAGGCGAGTCGGGCTGCTTGTTGCCTATCCGACGACGCGGGGTTATCTGTTCAGGCCTGAGGAAGCCCACCAGACATCCACCCCGGAAATCAGGGGTTTTTCCTAACCCAAACTTGGTTTTGGGCAAGTATTCGAAGGTATCATAGTTGCCTTCGAGCTCGTGAACTTCGTAGTCATCTTGATCGATGAAGACGACGAAGTTCCAGTGCTCAGCCCTCGTTGGATGCCCCGCTATCTCGTGCTGAGTGACAAGGAGCGGGTATGTTCCTGTATCAAGTGGTCTCAGCAAGACAATCAGTCCAAAAGAGTGCCCTCACTACCTTTAGGGATCTGTACTTCAGCACCTGTCATTGGGGATACAGGATAGGTTGGATGTCTTCTATTCACGTTGAGCTGCCGCGCCAGTTAGGTATATCTTGGGTATATCCTAGGTCATGATTCAATACTCCCATGATCACGACTTGTGATTTGCTTGCTTCAAGTTCTTCCATTCCCCAAGGATTCCCACTGAGCCTGTATGCGTCTTGCCCGATTCGCATGCTTCGGGCTTCAAAGCTTCAAGATTCATCAATTCTTGATCTGTTCTAGCTCTTGTAGACTCGTTACGAGATCGTCAATAATGAATACGATTATTTGTGGTACATCCGTCACAGTTCTCTGTGCCTTCGGTTTGAGCCAGACTGTCAACTCCTTGGCACTTGCTATTTATGGAAATTAGCCGGCCCGTCAACAAAATCAGCGCGAACGTCCGCGTTAGCAGTCACGACAACACTTATCAATCCAATCTCTTCTCTAACCTTGCTCTGACCACTCCAACACAAATCCGCTCTTTACCTCCCCTTGCCATGACTCTGTAAAAATATGGCCCGCTGCTATCAGTATGTCGACTCTTGTCGACTCCTCTGAAAGCCTCAACGGTTATCTGAGTCCTTGGTCACACAACTCTACGATATGTGCATAAACATCAGCCAGACATCCTCTGAAACTCTCTGACGCCAAGACATCCGACCGGCGATTCTTCTGTACAGCTGAGGAATTTGAAGGGATTTACGGATGATAAATCTTGTATGTATCTACTTCCTCCGGTGACACTGAACAACCATGTGGTGCACAGCGTCGCAAAATCAATCCTGAGCCGTGCCTGCATATCAAGGAGCAGTCATCCAAGGAAATTCAAGGCACCCATGTAATGAACTTCCCGCATTCTCACCTGTTCGTCTCTTCGCTCGTCGTCGAGCACAATGCTGTCAAGAACATCCTTTTTCGCGCGGCGACAATCATCCTCGATTATGTGATCCTTCGTGTCTTCGCATTCATCGCGTTTCAATGCCGCGATTACACGTCTTTCTTGATCTTTGCGGAGGATATTGTCCAGAAGACATTGTTCGTTGTTTCCAGAGGATTCCGGCGGCAGGCCCTTCTTGTCGCGACGTTCGCCGTTTTTATGACCGCAGTGGGCTTCTACGATACGCTGTTATGGGGGCTCGATGACCCGGGCTTTGTACTACGGCGTCGGGTGGTCGATGGCGAGACCCTCGCGCCGCAGATGGTCGAGAGCCCAGCCTATATCAACTACATCTCAGCCAACCTTACCCATCCAAGTACCGAGAACAACCTCAACACGACGTTCAACGCCAATCTGTACACGCCGGGACTCAACTTCACCCTCCCTGGCATCTTCGGCGAAGGTTTAGTGGAGGTAGCGCCACCTTTGCACCCACTCAGCCTCCACGAGAATGGCACCGCACGGATTTGGCTAGACGACGACGGGTTCGCGGTCGGCCTGGACCCAAACTTTATGTGGGCGGGTGATATGATATTCCAGAACAGTACCACTTCTGGGAGGTGTTATCCCAGCAATCCATTGGGAGAGGAAGTGACACAGACATGGAGGTGCACTGTCCCAGACGCCGATGGGGCCGCCCTGTTTTCAAACATCCACGGCCAAATTTTAATGTGGTGGGACGAAGACCATTCGGAGTATCTGATGCCGCAACGGATCGACAATCCATGGAAGTCGCTTGGTATGGGCGGTGGGACGGCGATGATGAAGCAGGTTTTCACTGTAACCAAAGGACATAGGAGACATACCTTCCTGTCGACTGTCATTAAGGCAACCATGCTCTCATTCCGACCGAATATTTTGGACGACGCGGAGATTACCGATTTCATGCGAAGAACCTGGTCCAATGGCACAGCTACACCAGCACTCAAGACACTGACCGACTTCATTCTATATGCGAAAGGGAATGATACCGGGACGACGTTTGGCTCTTTCACTCAATGGAACACCTCTCTCGGGTCGACAAGCACAGAGCTTATCAACGTCCGCGATGGTGGCAACGACACCCTATATACCGCTCTGCGTTTCTCTACAACCAACATCACCCTCATTCGCTCGGAGGTCCTGTATAACGCGCCAACGCCACTTGAGCCATGCCCAGGGCTCACATGTCGCAACCTTGCTACTGGAGGCGTTGTACGTTCCACAAACTGTAAATCTACCACCCCAAGCAAAGTTGAGGGATCAACGCTATTCCTGGGCCAGGTCGACACATCGGCTGTTACCATCATCAACGACTTTCTCGGCGATGGGACCTCCAATCTGAGTTCTGTCGCGTTAACCGATAGTGGCGTCTCCTGGCTGAACGCAAATGAAAAACAGATGGACCAGCTTCTCATCTCACGAGCAGTTCTCCTCGGCGGAAGCCGCGGTGTCGTGAAAGTCTTCATCGAGTACACCGTCCCCGCCATTTCCGTACTCCAGCTCGTCCTCTGCGTCTTACCCATCGCATTAGCGATCTTGGCGCATTTCTTGACGAGGAGGGAGGTGATGAGTTACTTCAAGGGCTCGTTCTTGGCCGCTGTACTTGCGACGACACACGTCAGCACATCATACTCGTGCGAGAAGCTAGGGTATATCCATTCAATGCCGGAGATTTCGCTGCAGAGGGATGGTCGCCATGTAATCTTAGGCACACCGGGTGGTGGGACCATTGCTCACACCACCCTGGAGCCGCGGGGGTTGGTTTACGAACCCCTGATGCCCGCAAAGGATGAGCAGTTGGAGATGCTGGGGGTACATCACCAGCAGCTCTGATATTCATGTCATCATTCTGCTCTTCTTTTTTTTTTTTTTTTTTTCAATATCTTTTAAGTAGGAGTTCAAGCGTTAGTTGTACCGCAAGATCACTATCCTCATATATTGCCCGCCTTATCCCGAAAATGTGCTCTACGTTGTCACATACTAACTTGTAGATTACATCACCGGTTCTGCGAAAATCCCAGTGCGATAATCAGAGTTCGAAGCCGAAGCCGCTAGATCAAGTTCAAATCGCAAGAATGCTATTTCTCTGTTTGAGGCGCGAATGTCCAAATCCCTCTCTGTTATTTCTAAGACTCCCTCTTGCTTATGGCAATCAATGCGCGACAGGCTTCGTGAAGAATGAGTGCTTGCCATCCTCTGAAATGACATCGTCGCGTCACTTCTGTTATTAGCATGTGCCCCATCGCTCATCGGGATCGATGATTCATGGAGTGGGTCCCCATGTCCATGCAGGATTCCGCCTCGCAGGTCACCAATTCGGCTCGCTGCTCGTGTTCTGACCTTGCGAGTCGCTAATTCAGAGCCACAGTCCAATGTTATGACTTGTGGACGCGTTACCCTATTATGGTAAGTATATTGGGGTAGATGTTTCTTCTGATCGGCACAATCAAAATATCTATGCCACCACGTTAAGGATGTCATTGACATAAGCAGTAAAATTTGCACATGATCACAGGCAGTTACTGTTTATCTCAGCGGCTCAGCCATGTATTCCTGAGGCCCTTGACTGTCCTTATGGTTTCCTTCTGACGCAGCCCCCGAGAATATTATGTTGCACCTCCTTCGTCCTCTCGTTCTAGCTCCTCCCTAACTATATTCTCGTCGACTCCAGGGACGGCACCGCCCTGTCCCGCAACACAGCCAGACAATGGATGACCTAATTTGGCATTTGAAAGCCCGTGTTCCCTTGATCAGGTGGACACGCGGTGCAGCCATTGTATCATTGAATCAATGCGAGTCGAGCTGCCTTTTTGCTGACTGACGATGGGGCATTATCCGTCAGGACGGGGGAAGCTCACCAGACATCCATCCTAGCCTAGACTTGGTTTTGGGCAATTATTCGAAGGTGTCAAAGTTGCCTTCGAGATCGTAGAGATCGTGGTCATCTTGATCGATGAAGACGACAAATTTCCGGTGCTCAGCCCTCGTTGGGTGTCCACTATCTCGTTCTGAGTGTCAAAAAGCGGGTATGTTCCTGCATGAAGTGGGCTTAGCAAGACAATTTGTTCAAAAGAGCGCTATCTTTACCTGCAGTGATCCGTCCTTTATTGTCTTCAGCACCTGTCATTGAGAACACAGGATGGATCCTGGAGGGTGTCTTATTTACACTGAGCTGCCACGCCAGTTTGAGTTATATCCGGGGCCATGGCCCATGATGCGACTCCCATGATCACGACCTGTGATTTGCTTGGCCTCCGTGCCTCAAGGTGAGTTTTGGCAGGTTTTGGTCCAGGCACCAATCAGCATTGCCAAGGGATCCGTCTACACTTGTTGCTGTATATGGGAATCGGGTAGCCATCTCTACACCCACTCAGCCCCGATGAGGTTAACACTGCCCGGATTTGGCTGGACAACAGCGGGTTCGCGGTCGGCCTGGACCCAACTTTTATGTGGACGCCTGATATGTTGTTGAGCCAGAGCAGTACTACCGCCCGGATGTGTATGCCTAACAATTTGCCAGGAGAGGATGCAATACAGACCTGGGAGTGTACCATTCCGGACGCTTACGCTAGCGACCTCTTCGCGAAAAATATACACGGCCTGGTTTCAATATGGTGGGACAATGACCATTCAGATCAACTGAAGCCGCAACACATCAACAATCCATGAATGTCGCTTGGCACAGGCGGTGGGACGGCGATGATGAAGCAGGTGTTCACTGTCACCAAAGGATATCGAAGGCACACCTTCCTATCAACTGTCTTTAAGGCAACTATGCTCGCATTCCGACCAAACATCCTGGACGACGCGGAGATAACTGATTTTATGCAAAGAACCTGGTCTACTAATTGCATTGCGCTCCAGGCGCAAACCAACTCCATTATATACGCGAAAGGGAACGATACTGGGACGACATTTGGCGTTTTTGTCCAATCGAACACCTCTCTCGTATCCACAAGTACAGAGCTTATCAATGGCCAGGGCGGCAACGGGACACTATACACCGCTCTGCGCTTCTCGATGACCATCATCACTCTCCTCCGCTCCGAGGTCCTGTATACCGCGCCAACACCACTCGAGCCATGTCCAGGGTTCGACTATTGCAACCTTGCCACCGGCGGCGTTGTCCATTCTACAACCTGCAAAACTGCCACCGCCAACGTTAACGGTTCAACAATATTTCTAGGCCAGGTCGACACCTCTGCTGTCACCATTATAAACAACTTTCTCGGGGATGGAACCTCCAACCTCAGTTCTGTCGCATTATCAGCTAGTGGCTTTTCATGGCTGTACGCAAATGAAGAGAAGATCAACAAGCTTCTCATCTCGCGGGCGCTTCTGCTGGGTGGAAACCGGGCTGCCGTTACAGTCTACATCGAGTACACTGTCCCTGCCATCTCCATACTCTAGCTCGTCCTGTGCATGTTACCCATCGCGCGGGCGATTTTCGCGCATTTCTTGATGAGGAAGGAGCTGATGAGCTATTTCAAGAGCTCGTTCCTAGCCGCGGTGCTTGCGAAGACGCTAATCAGCACATCATCCTCGTGCGAGAAGTTAGTATATATCCATTCGATGCCGGAGATTTCGCTGAAAAAGGATGGACATCATGTAATCCTGGGTACGGCAGATGGGGGGACCATCACTCACACCACTGTGGAGTCTCGGGGGTCGGGTTATGATCCTTTGATGCTCGCAAAGGACGAACAGTCGGCGATGCTGGCGCTACATCAACATCACATCTGACGTTAATACCTCCTTCCTTTTACTGTTCCTTTTTCTTTCTGGAGTTTCTTCGGGTTCAAGTGTCCGTTGTACCATACGATTATTACCCTTGCATATTACCTGCTATCCTGGCAAGCTGCTGTACACTGTCATATACCAACTTGTAGATCTCATTACCCGTTCTGTCCCAAGCTATCTGTACCGTGAGATGGAAGGTTTATCAATGTGGGGACAAGTTGTGCCTCAACCCGCATTGCCCAATACTATTATTTGCAATCAGCCAGACAGCTGCCATCATGCCTCATTGACTGATGGGAAAGCAGTCAACAAGCCCGATATTTGTTACTCGCCATTTTAGGACAAAGCACCCACAATGACCAATGTTGAACCTGACGTTGCCAAGCCCAAACTACTTGAGCGCCATTTCTCTGCTTGGAGCGCAAACTTCCAAAAATGACATCTTGTCGCTCCGTCGGTGTCAGCGCAATGTCAGCGTGTGCCCCGTCGCTCGTTGGCATCCATGATCATGGAGCAGGTTGCTAGGGAAATGCAAGGTTGTACATTGCAGGTCACTGACTAGAGTTGTTTCTCATGCTCAAACTTGCAGTTTGAAGTCGCTAATTCAGAGCCGAATTAGGTTTTCAACGATTTGCCTTGTGGACACATTAACCTAATATGGTAAGCATATTAGGCAGTTTGTGCATAGCCACAGAGCGCTGATCGTGGCAAAATGGCAGTGTGCGTGACAGTCACATGGCTCCATCCTGGCTGAACTCCTGGCTATGGCACGCCAATTTCTGCTTGTTTAACAGCGTTTTCAACATTTTCTCGTCATATAAGAGTAATCTTTATGCTTTAATGCTTCTTGAATATATATACTACTATTCCTTCAACTGCTTATCAGTCACAGAGAGCGGCACTCCCGCCCGACGGCCTGCAGTAACAACGAATACACAAGCAACGGAGAAACGAAATTTAGACAAGTTAGGAGACTGCATCTCACCGATTTAAGAGATCCAGAGCGGTTATAACAGTTCCGGGACGCTGTAACATATACTCAGCGGTCTATTACAGCATAAATCACTTATCAGGCTTAGGCGCTGACAAATTACCATCTATATGATAGTTTTCAGAGTTTTAACTGTTCCAAGACTGGTCAAGCTGTATTATAAACCGCGAATTCTGCTTAGTAATAATTAAGAGTCAGTTGTATATGTATTACAAAAAGGGAGATTCAAGAATATTGCGTTTATGAGCCTACTGTTTGTACAGTAGAGCCATGAGAAAGCCGTGAGAAAGCCATGACGCATGCCTCGCACAACGTCATTTAGCCACGATTAGTCATCATGGCTATTCCTGGCTTTGCACAAACTGCCTATTAGGTAAATATTCGTATGATTGGCGCAAGTAGAGTTATCCATACCACCATGTCAAGGATGTTGTTAAGATAAACAGTAAAGCTTGTTCATGGTCACAGGCGGTTTTCGTTCATCCCAGCTGCTCAGCTCCGTGTTCCGGAAGACCTTGACTGTTCCAATGATTTCCTTCTGACATGGCTCACAGTTTCCTCGCAGGAGACACTTTTGCGCCTCAATTCCGGAACTTTTGTGACTAGGGTGATTTCACAAATGATTATATAGGAAGAAACGCTTTCATTTGATATTAATGCAATATTGAGCATGCTCAGCTTAGGCTGCGAATATGTGCTTGTGAATCAAATCTTCTCCATATTCAAAATTTTCCTTCTCTCGGCCCAGTCCCTCCCTGATAACCTTCTCTTTGACTCCCGGGTGGGTGACCATAATGCGACCAGACAATGTATGTCCTAATTTTGGCAGGCGAAGTTTGCGTTGAACGTTCCTTTGACCACGTCGGTACTGCGCAGCCACTGTACCAAAAGCAGGCCAAGCTATGTGTTGCCTAGTTGACGACACCGTGACGGCGTTATCTGTTCTGGGCTGAGGAAGCCCACCAGACATCCACTCCGGAGATCCGGTGTATTTCCTAGACCAGATGTGGGGTTTTAGGCAAGTATTCAAAGGTGTCATAGTTGCCTTCGAGCTCGTGAACCTCGTGGACCGTCGTGGTCATCTTGATCGATAAAGACGACGAATTTCCGGTGCTCAGCCTTCGTTCGGTGCCCCGCTATCTCTTGCTGAATGAAAAAAGCAGTTACGCTTCTACATTAGGTGGTGTCCGCAGGACAGTCAGTCCGAAAGAGTACCATCTTTACCTGGGGTGATCTGTCCTTCACCACTTGTCATTGAGAACACGGGATGGGTTGGATATTGTATTCACGCTGAGCTGCCACGCCAGTTTAAGTTATATCCGGCGCCATGATGCAACACCCATGATCACTACCTATGATTTGCTTGGGCCTCCGTGCCTGAAGGTGGGTTTTGGCACCCAGGCACTGATCAATATTGCCAAAGGTTCTGTCACCACACTTTACTATTTATAGAGATTGCCTGTTCGATCATCAACTGCTGACTAATTCACCGAACTATTCGGAAGTCTTACTTTTCCTAACCACTCCGACACAGGCTTACTCCTTACATACCAACTTTTTAGGCGCCTTTTCATGTCTTTGTATTAATGTGGTCAGCTGCAATCAGTGAGTCGAGTCTTGTCTACTCCCCTGAAGAGTTCTGATTTTGGCTATGTAATCTAAGGTAACACAGCTTGACAATATGTATTGGCATACAGACCTCAGCTAGACATGCTATGAAGCTGCCAAACCCGAGGCATCCAACTGGCGTTACTTCTGTAGGGTTTGGGGGATTTGAGGGGACATACGGACGATCGACGTTGTACGTATGAACTTCGGCTACACTGATGCAACACACGGTGCCCAGTGTCGTACTACCAGTCCCAAGATGGGCCGGCATATCACCCTTGAAAAGGAGCAGCTATCGAAAGAAAATGTAGATCACTCCATGTTATGAACTTCCCGCATTCGCCCCTTTTTGCCTCCTCTCTCGTCGTCGGGCACAATGCCGTCAAGAACATCCTCTTTCGCGCGGCGACAATCATCCTCGATTATGTGATCCTTCGCGTCTTCGCGTTTATCGCGTTTCAATGCCGCGATTACACCTCATTCTTGATCTTTGCGGAGGATTTTGTCCAGAAGGCATTGTTCGTTTTTTCGAGGGGGTTCCGCCGGCAAGCCCTTCTTGTCGCGATGTTTATTGTTTTTGTGGCTGCGGTGGGCTTCTACGACACACTATTGTGGGGTCTGGACGACCCAGGCTATGTCCTACGGCGTCGGGTGGTCGATGGCGAGACCCTCGCGTCGCAGATGGTCGACAGTCCGGCCTATCTCAACTACATCTCAGCCAACCTTACTCATCCAAGTACTGAGAATACCCTCAACACGACATTCAACGCCAATCTGTACGCGCCAGGCGTCAACTTCACCCTCCCCGGCATCTTCAACAAGGGATTGACGGAGGTGGTGCCGCCTCTGCACCCACTCAGCCCATATCCGAACGGCACTGCCCGAATTTGGCTGGATGACGGCGGGTTTGCGGTCGGCCTGGACCCAGGTTATATGTGGGTGGACGACATGCTGTCGAATCAGAGCAGTACCGCTGGGATGTGTTATCCTAGCAATCCGCTAGGAGAGAAAGTGACACAGACGTGGAGGTGTACCGTTCCAGATCGTGACGGGCTTGCCCTGTTCTCGAACACCCACGGCCAGGTGTCAATATGGTGGGACGAAGTCCATTCAGAGTTTCTGATGCCGCAACGGACTGATAATCCATGGAAGTCGCTTGGTGCAGGCGGTGGGACGTCGATGATGAAGCAGGTGTTCACTGTGACCAAAGGACATCGGAGGCATACCTTCCTATCAACAGTCTTGAAAGCAACTATGCTTGCATTCCGACCAAAGATCTTGGACGACGCAGAGATTACCGATTTCATGCGAAGAACCTGGTCCAATGGCACAACTACCCCAGCGGTCACGACACTGACCAACTTCATTCTATATGCAAAAGGGAACGATACCGGGACGACGTTTGGCGCATTCACCCAATGGAACACATCTGTCGGATCCACAAGCACGGAGCTTATCAACATCCGCGACGGTGGCAATGATACTCTGTATACCGCTCTACGTTTCTCGATAACCAACATCACCCTCATTCGCTCGGAGATACTGTATAACGCGCCAACGCCACTTGAACCATGCCCAGGGCTCGCATATCGCAATCTTGCCACTGGAGGCATTGTACGTTCCACGAACTGCAAATCCACCTCCCCAGAGAAAGTTGACGCAGGCGCAACGCTATTCCTAGGCCAGGTCGACACATCGGCTGTCACCATCATCAATGACTTTCTCGGCGACGGAACCTCCAATCTGAGTTCTGTCGCGTTAACCGATAGCGGCTTGTCATGGCTGATCGCAAATGAAAAGAAGATGGACGAGCTTCTCACCTCGCGCGCGCTTCTCCTGGGCGGGAACCGCGCGGACGTGACAGTCTACATCGAGTACTCCGTCCCCGCCATCTCCATACTCCAGCTCATCCTGTGCGTATTGCCCATCGCGTTGGCGATTTTGGCGCATTTCCTGACCAGGAGGGAGGTGATGAGCTATTTCAAGGGCTCGTTCCTAGCTGCAGTGCTTGCGACGACGCATGTCAGCACGTCATCATCGTGCGAGAAGCTGGGATATCTTCATTCGATGCCGGAGATTTCGTTGCAGAGGGATGGTCGCCATGTAATCCTAGGCACACCGGGCGGAGGATCCATCGCTCACACTACCCTGGAGCCACGGGAGTTGGTTTACGAACCTTTCATGCCCGCAAAGGATGAGCAATTAGAGATGTTAGCACCCCACCACCATCAATTCTGACATGTCTCCCTCGTTTTAACGTTCTTTTCATCGCGAGCATTCAAGTGTTTGTTGCACCTGTGATCCTGACAATGTACTCTACACCGTCATGTACCTACTTGTAGATTATATTCGCCGATCTGCTCCCATCTATTTGCATAGTGATGTGTCAGGCTTACTGGTGTGTCGGCTACTTCAAGTGCCCCAGCCCGGATCGCCAGGACTGTTATTGCGTTGGTGTCTTTAACCTGCTGAATAAATCGCCAACATTTAGATGCAGTGCCAACACCTTTATATTCTCCGGTCGTCGCACCTTTGAAAGTGAGAAAATGAGCTTTAAAAGTCAAACTTGAGCCTGGACAACTGCCGAACTTTGTATTTTTCACTTGCCATTCTAGGGCAATGCACCCACAACGGTCAATGTCCAACCTGACACTGCCAAGCCCAGGAACTTGAGAGGCTCATCAAAAGTTGCTTTGTGTTATTTTTCCTGCGTGGAAGTCCGCAAGACCGTATACTCCACGGAAGGGTCAAGAAGATACATCATGGTACCGATATACCCGGATACATCTGTCACACTGGAGTGATACCATCAATAAGCCCCACAGGGAACAGCTGGCATTTGATAGATGACATCTATATAGACCTCAGACAGTTTGCGTGCTCAGCACTTCCTTTTCACTGAAACTTTCTGGTCCTGGTCCAATTCTCAAGCCATACTGTGCAATATGCCAGTTTACATCGACATTCCAGAGGAGCTCCATGGTGCCATCATCGATGCGCTGGCGTACCATACAATTCTTCCGCCTCAACAGGACCAACACCAACCGGCATTAATCGACTACGCGAGGAGTTTGAACGCCTTGCGAGCATGTTCATTGGTCTCACATGCATTTGCTCGGAGGGCACAAGGGCATATATATTCTACACTGGTTATTCGCTGTTCAGACCCGTCGATTCAAAATAAGAAGACGAAGAAGCGCGAGGAGGCTCAACGCTCAAACCGCATGAGCGCCATTTTTGATGCATGCGCGTCGAAACCCCACATCAGGCGTAGCATCCAGAGCCTCTTCATCAACTTACCCAATGGCGGCAACCCCCCTAGTGGCTTGTTCCCCCCCGACACAGAAGAGTTGCGCAATCTAGTTTATTTGTGCGAAAATGTCACGAGCATCTTCATCTATGGCAGACCACTAGGCGGGAAAAACACATCGACACGGCTGCCCATCGTTTCATTACATCGTCTCTTACCAACCTCTTTCAGAATCGATAAAATCGCCACGTTACACCTCTGGAACGTTGAGCTGGACTTCGGGACAGTTGGGAAACTTGTCAATTTATCCGACATGTCTTTGTCCTCAGTACGCTTCTCAGATGCTAGCTACCACGAAACCATTGCAAATCGTCAGCATATTCTTCAAGTCCGCTGGCTGTATTTGGAATATATAGCCGACGACATACTCGATCTGCTAATCCATAATGACTACGAAAGAGGGCCGTCGCACTATCCAGTACTAGATCTATCCGCACTTCGCGGGTTCAAATTAGGTCCACAGAGAAGCCAATTTGAAAATCGTCCAGGCTATGTATATACCATTCAACAAGTACTGGAGAAGTCCTTCCCATCTTTGGAGTCGCTTGAGCTGTCAAAGCTGCGTAAGTCGCGCAAACTTTCACTCTGTCATTATATCTAATAACGTTCTGGGGTGCAGCATTCTCTGGTGGTTGGACTAGAAAAGAAGATAATCTACCAGCCCCCAGACCCTTCGTCACATTGAGCCATCCGCGATTAAGAGAGCTGGTCATCGGCTCCACAGTGGTCAATATTGACCACCCGGCACGATCTTCCTTTCCACCAACACAAATCAAGGCCTGGCTCGAGGCGGTGCCCGCGGGGGCCATCCTCATGGACCTTTCCATAAAGTTTCGCTTCAAGACAGCAAAGAGACCCAGAGGCGGAGAAGCATCCGAACTAGTCGCCCTCTGTGATCCCATAATTGACTGGGCATCTCTGTGCTCAGAACTTGCACGCATAGCCGATGGGCGCCCCCTACGCTTCTCATTGTATGTTATATGGGTTTATTGGCCAGCTATAGTCAAGTCGTCTACGGCTCAGCAAGGCATACTTCTTCAGTTGACTGCAGCACTCGAGAAAGGCTTTGACCCCGTTCTGCGTGTATTGCTGCGTCAGTCACTGCCTGTATGGATTACACCAACGATAATTTACAGTGCCACCATACCGGAATAGTGTGAGTGCAGTTCTATCTTGATTCACCTCGTAACGTGCTCACCGTGCTTCAGGCTCATATACATGATATGGATCCGAATTCCTTTCGCTGATAGAGTAGACTCACTGCAATATAGCAGCGCCTGAAACACTCCCTAATGGGCCTACGAGTTCATAGTCGCCGGAAATTCATTCACTTTACTGGACTATTAAGATCCCCAGGAAGATATGACTTGCCGTTCAGGGCCAACGCTCCGAACACGACCAGCCACATGCGTGGCACCTGAACCTTCTGTTGTGTTGATTCGTTCCAGCGCTACTGAAAGTATGCACGCCAGAAGGACCATCGCACTCCGGAACATCAGTGAATTGAGGACACCCGTATCCGATCCATTTTACGTGGGGGTTGCTCCTCAATACCGCTGTTTGTGGTGACGACGCTGGAGAGGGGAGCTTGGTCATGGCAACTGGGATAGCTACCTTCGGTGCCGGAACTGGGAGAGGGCGGGATGCTAATGGCTTCATGTCTTGCTGATCTGTCAAATCGTGCTTGGGCGTGATGTGAGCGCAGGCCACAGGCTTGAACACCTGTCCGCAGTGGCCCTCAGTGGCGACTCCTTGACGCGACTGCGCAGAAAATTCTTTTACTATGCGCTCTGACTTGATGGTGGCTGTGGTGGAATTCAGGTCTGATGGTTCAATCTTGACAGGGACTGACTGCACTTGCGCCACCGATCGGCGGGGGGGCGTAGGAGATGGAGTAGCGCATTGTGTAGCTCTTATAGTCGGTGTACGAGGATTTTTATTCAAAATCTGCACTACGTGAATCACAGTGTATTAGATTGCGACAGAGCAACTTACCTAGTTTAGATGTTTTCCTCTGTCGACATAACATCAGACAAACTCTTCGAAATTCAGTTGAAATACGGTCAGTTATCTCACCTTAATTATGTATGTCCCTCTCTGCCTTCAGTTTCGTCTCTAAACGCTCAATTCGAGCGCGTTGGGTCTCCACATGGTGCCGTAGTGCCTGACACTCCTGACTTGCTGCATCTGACCGACTCTGGGACTCGCGGAGAGCTTGCAGTACGCGTGTAGTTCTCGGTCCTTGCGGTCCCTCTCACTCAAAAGCAGACTAATCTCGGCATTCTTTCCCCGCATTTCTTGCAAATAGCATTGAAATTGCATTGGATATAGTAGGTCTCAGCCGCGCGGGCGTTCTCCTCCTCAACACAAACTCAATTGAACTGTCGTCGGAGAGACTGATGCGTCCGCCTCTCTTCGTTCAGACTGTTTTCCAAGGCAAACACCCTGGCTTCGAGATGCTGACGACGCGCGTCATTAACTTCTGCCTTGCGCGCACGACATCGCTCTTGAAGTAGCCTGGCCTCCAAGGAAGCGATTTTTGGGCGCAGCTGCGCTATATCCGCTGCAGGTCCACTAGCGTTGGGCTTAAAAATGTCGATGAATACCTTGCGAGTGCAAGAGTGGATAGAGTCTGTAATGCTGGAATGTCATTTAATATCATTCTTCTCAGCACCACAGTTACGATCACAATAGGATGATCACATACTATTGTTGATTGCTCGTCTGCAGGTCAGACAGCTTCTCCATATAACATGACCTCCATTTGCGCCTTTTCAACATATGCAGTGAAAAATAAATGACCTACATATAACAATTCCGTTATCGGAGCGTCTTTCATGAGTTGCCACTGGCTGGCAGATGTATTGAAGAGGAAAGTACTGTTCCACTCACCGCATGGTCAGGACACCGTGATGTCACTTACCCCCTATAAGCAGATTGAACATCACAGGCTTCTGCGGTTCCGGCAAGTTTGAAGATTGAGGTTGGAGTTCAAGCCACCCGTGCCCAACCTGTACCACACTGTGTCCGTTATTGGATGGAGCGCGGGAAAGTCTCGTCACGCCCGCGAAGCCACTGTCGTGATCATATCATATAAAATTCTGATGGCAGCCGAACGTGTCCGGCATTGCCCTCATCACTAATGTATTTTCCTGAATAGTGTACATGGACGCCCACTGTCAGGATGCATCACGTATAGACGTGTGTAGACTGTCCAGATGTCTTGCTACAAGCCGATATCTCCGCTCGATGTGTGATAAAGTCAAACGGGCTTGTCTGCATCAATAAATCCACGCCATTCGAGAACTTCAATGGCTTATAGTCCATACCATAAACCGTCTTATTCGCTGATGCATTTATCACAAAATGGAAAGCGGGGTGGAGACTTCGCGACGTGATTACCACCGTCAAGTGAAGTCCACTTGCTATCAACTGCGCAATAACTAATGACATGAGAAGGCTTCCGAGTAGCTAAATGTAGGTCTACAAAAGCCTAGGAGTGCATTCATCAAGCTATAGCCATTCTTCATGATCTCCAGGTCTCAGCGCTACTCTATTGAGCTGTTTGTTGTTTCGAGCCTCAATGGTCAGCGTTACATACTATATGTGCGCCAAATGATCCTGACACTTTTGTAGGAGTCTTTTTTATGCTGGTTTCGATTATCATCTATCTCTTAGTCCAAAGGTAGGATTTTAACTAGTATTGGACTGCTAACAGCTGGTATTGACGACTCATAGTCAAGGTCGATTAAGTAAAGCGCGTAAAGCCACTTTTAGTCTGACAATCATCATGTATATCCTATCCACTACGACTTTGTTCATTATGCTCTCACAATCTCTTCTCGAAGAAGACTCGAGGGTTTGGGTCGTGATCGGGACGACGATCGGCGTCACAAACGTATTCTGCACCTCTCATCTTTATAATCCATGTTAATTCTTTATGACTAGGTGATTTTCGCCGAGGTCATCATATTCTGGCGGGTTTGGGTTGTCTGGAGTAGGCAGCGATGGATCACTATCCTCCCAGCATTGTCACTACTAGTCAGCACAGGTAATATATACAACGTCAAACGAACACATAGGCTCACATCTCGCAGGCTTGGGATACTATTCGGCCTCCAGGTCCGCCTCCTTTGATTTTGGTGACGCCTTTCAGGTCGTCAGCCTGCTGTCTGTGGCAGCAAACAATGTTGTTTCGACATTGCTCATCGCTGGAAGAATATGGTAATTATTCTATATGTATTACAATCTGCAATTAACGTGAAATTGCAGGTACTTGCAGCGGCGAATAAATCAGGTGCTGACCCAAGCTCCGGGAGGCGATCAACAAATATCCTCAAAAGCGCCAATGCGCATTGCCACAATTATCATCGAGTCTGGGGCACTGTATTCATGTTTTTATGTGTGTATACACCTGAGCTATCAGTATGCGCTCAAACATTCATTCTCACAGATAAGCGGAATCATCTTGTTCAAATGGAGCAGTGTAGCGGTTATTGTCATCCTCGGTCTACTGACTCAGATGGCGGTGAGTGTACTAGACCGTGTCGAATTATATGATCCAATGATTCGTTCAATCCTAGGGCATTCTTCCGACAATGATTATGCTGCTGGTGCATCTTGATATGACACCTGGCGCTCGGGTGGCGCAAGAGTACGACGACATGATCCAGCTTACTACTCATGCAAGGTCAGAGGAGACTGCGGTGGAATGGGAGGAAAGACGAGGGGACGGCGAAGATGTCATTTACATAGGTCGACATGACACTGTGGAAGTAAATGTGTCCCTCGCAGATGGGAACAACGACGAGAAATAACATTATGGCCACTCTGTCGCGTCATGTGTAGGTGAACTGCCAGCGTATGGTCATCCATCTTCTTGCTGGCACCCCCGGGTATTTAGCAAACAGTTCTGGATATACCATTCTATATACGACCATCTGACAACCTATTCTTAAGCGAAAGTTGCTTGGCACAGAGACAGAGATAGGGGGCAATCACTATTCTATTAATAGAATCAGCAACGCGCGACTACATAGCGTACTCGACTGTTGGCAAATGGTATCTAGCCGACCACACGAGCTCATCTGGGGAGTTGAGTACATTCTACGCTGATCAAACGATTGTAACAACTAAGGCAGATGATTGTAACGGTGCGATCATTGTAAGAAGACTAAAGATCTTCTGTCCTACCCTGAGGAGAACAACGATCTTCTGTCGTTTGTGTCACAGTATCTGAGCCGTTGTCGGCGTACGCCAAATATCTCGACAGCGGAAAACAAGGCCGTGTTCGGCCTAGGTGAGGTGTTCTAGCTTGTGTCACCTTGCGAACGCAATCATACTTGTGATTCTAGTAGTTTCAAACAAACACTTTCACCCATTGATAGACTTAATATCCCTGCCAGCACACGAAGGCTCACGAGCTTCTAGCTCTCATGGGAATCGGAGCTCGGGTACTGCATGGTCCGTTAGCTATCATATATTCTATTTTTATCCTCAAAGCGAAATAAAGCTAAGAATAGATCCATTCATGTGTGAGGCTGTCGTAGGGCAAAGGATCTCTTTCTTCTACTCGTGGAACGTAGTGCGCCAATCAGATGCGAGAACTGGTCAATTGTAACGTAGTCTCGCGTGTCGTCGACCAGCGCAACTCGAGCACGAGCGGCAGTGCTTCCGGGTGTAAACTTAGAAGGAGAAGCAAGCATGCAGTCGCGATTCAGGAAACTCGTCTCGTTGAGCTTCACCGTGATCCGCGTGCTTGCACCCTGAAGATAATCATTTTCGATAAGAGGAAAAGAAACCGCATGGATGTCTAATGAGAGAATTAAGTATAAAGTCTTCAAGTAGAAGACTTGGAGGACTCATCTTGAGCGCCGCAGCCTCAGTAACTCTTCAACATGCGCACTGGATTCCTCGTTCTCGCTGCTTTCGTTGCCTCGGTATGGGCCAACCCAGCATTCCACACAATGCGTGTACATGAGGCTCGCTCCACCGTTCCTGATGGATTCGTCAAGAAGGCCGCCGCCCCTGTTGACAAGATGCTCAACCTTCGCATCGCGCTCAAGCAGACTGACACAGCGGGCCTGGAGCAGGCTCTCTATGCCGTTAGCACTCCGGGAAGCGAGACCTATGGTCAGCACCTGACCAAAGAGGAGGTAAGCACAACGACTCATGCCGTAATGTGATGAATGCTTAACTCACTTACACTCGTTGAACCTCTTAGGTCGAGAAGTTTGTGGCGCCATCACCAGAATCTGTCCAGCTTGTCAATGACTGGCTGTCAACAAACGGCATCACTGCTAAGACGATTTCTCCGGCTGGAGACTGGCTGCAATTCTCTATCCCAGTCAGCCAGGCCAACACTCTCCTGCAAGCTGATTTCACTGTCTTCTCGCACCCCGAAACTGGCAAAGAGTTCACCAGGACGCTCGCATATTCCATCCCTGCTGCGCTCCAGGACCATGTCGACCTTGTTCACCCCACCATCACGTAAGCTAATACCTTTTACATGTCAGTTCTGTGCTGAGATTCTACTAGCTTCGATAACCCTTTTGGCCACCTTCCATTTGTCTCCTCGCCAATGCCACCTACCGAGGCAGCAGAGCCATCGATTCAGTCACGCGCCGTTCCGTCCTCATGCGGTACAACCGTCACGCCGAGCTGTCTCCAGGCGTTCTACGGCATCCCCGCCACCCTCGCAACCAACTCCAAGAATGTCCTTGGGGTGTCCGGATTTATCGATCAGTTCGCCAACCAAGCTGATCTGACGACCTTCCTCAAGGCGCAGCGCTCCGACCTCCCATCAAGCGCCACCAAGTTCACGCTGCAAACCCTTGACGGTGGCTCAAATCCCCAGACCGCACAACAGGCTGGTATTGAGGCCAACCTTGACGTCCAGTACACCGTTGGTGTTGCCTCCGGCGTCCCTACTGTGTTCATCTCTGTCGGCGACAATTTCCAGGATGGTGACCTTGAAGGATTCCTCGATATCATCAACTTCCTACTCAATGAGAGCTCGCCTCCTCAAGTTCTTACCACCTCATATGGCCAGAACGAAAATACCATCTCCCGTGCACTCGCCAAGTGAGTGACATCATGATCTATCTATATTATAATTCAATGCTAATTTAAAATAGCCAATTGTGCAATGCCTACGCGCAGCTTGGTGCGCGTGGCACGTCAATCCTCTTTGCGTCCGGCGACGGCGGTGTTTCCGGGTCGCAATCTGCTAGCTGCAAAACATTTGTTCCCACGTTCCCCTCCGGCTGCCCCTTCATGACTTCCGTTGGCGCAACGACTGGCACCACCGAGACCGCGGCGACCTTCTCTTCCGGAGGCTTCTCCAACTTCTTCGGACGGCCCTCGTACCAGACCTCCGCTGTCTCCTCGTACCTCACCGCGCTCGGCTCAACCAACTCCGGCAAGTTCAACACCACCGGACGCGCCTTCCCTGACGTTTCTGCGCAAGGCCAGAACCTCGAGATCGTGCTTGCTGGTGCAGCAGAGAGGGTCTCGGGCACGAGTTGCTCGAGCCCTATCTTTGCCAGTGTCATCTCGTTGCTCAACGACCAGCTCATTACCGCAGGAAAGGCGCCTCTTGGATTCTTGAACCCCTTCCTATACTCATCTGCTGGGGTCGCCGCCCTCAACGACATCACCACTGGCAGCAATCCCGGATGCAGCACTAACGGATTCCCTGCAAAGGCAGGCTGGGATCCCGTCACTGGTCTTGGTACACCCAACTTCGCTAAGCTCAAGGCCGCAGTTGGCTTGTAAATTATTTATACTTCCATAGACTCAAACTTGCATGTTACTCACTATCAACAATGAATGGTTTTGTTATTCTGATTGCCAAACAAAGATCCTCTCTGACCGCATCTTAACTGGGTCTATGCATTCAATGCTATGTGACATGACTCACTAAATAACCGAAGCAATGCAATGCGCAATTACTCGCTCGGGTGACGCGTAACACACTTGAGCGCCTAGAAAGTTATTGGGACTACGTAACGCGACTTTGACGATTTTTCAGCCGTTAGCCGGCACCAAGGAAATCTCAAGATACATGAAAACATAGAAGTGACATATCGTCAACCCCTATAGCAATAGAACAACAGTCGTCGTTCCCATCCTTGCATAATGTATTCTACCTATTTTTTTTTACAGCGCTGTGTTCCTCCTGGTGATCCGTAGTCGACTCTAAATTTGGTGGCGAAATATTTCTAAAATCGTGCTCCAGTTTACAAAACTCAGGGTCGAAATCATTTCGTGTGTATATGAACGCAGTTGACCAATGGCAGACGACTGGATGGTAGAGCCGTTCACAAGTGTCAAGTAGTCGGGTTCTGTGAGAGGAGGCATTGTCTGTCGATATCCGCTATCCAGATGACCTATACAGCACAGAATTACTTCGTTGTGCCACCTGACCAGCAATCAAAGAATGAGGCACGCACGCAATTGACTTTGTAAAATTCCACAGCCGAAAAGTGTCGAGACGCGTAGCTGACAGCTTGGGGCACTTTAGAGAGCCCCCCTCTGAAAGGGGATCTTCAGAGTATGGCACTTCGCCTTCTGCGTCGAGACGACTCGGAGCCAAGCTTGGCTCTAATCCGAGATGCGTCTTTGAATTCCTTACCGGCTTGTTTGGGGTCTTCAGGAGGTTCTGCGTTCGCCCTTGATACACGCGTCTCATGGCCATATAATTGTTGACCGTTATTTGATTAGGGTCATGAGATTGTAGGAGTTTTAGCGGGGGGTGTGACAGGAGACTTGTTTGAACGACTGTTTGTGAGGGTGTATGGACCTACAATTCGGCTAAAGGGGACTTGAAGATAATCGTGATACTTCTTACCAAATGGCCCGTATATTCAAACACAAGAGTTTTAAGGGGTGCTGTGGTGTATACAGTCTCTTCTTTTCGGTTCAGTGCTTGCAATTCATACTCGGAGTACGAGACATTGATATTCAATGACATATAAATACAGGGAGGATGAAGTTACAGTATTGTAATACAACGATGAAGTTAGCCTCTACATACGATAAATAGGGATATGAACGGCCGGCCATCGCGAGAGAATCATCGTATCTTACAGGGAAGCCCGTCGCTTTTGCGTTTCCTCGCCCTGGGGGAGTGGCTCGAACTTCCACTTCGCAGACAAGCAGGCAGCAATCTCGGTTGCCTCCAGCGTCAAATCATGTATTCCGTCCATATCCTCGCATTCTCCTTCCATATCTGAATCTGAGGCTCGCTGTATAACCATCGTTGTTGGACGACGAGTGGTTTTGAGCGCTGGAGTTGACCGGCTCCGCTTGAATTTATGACTGCCCGCTGTACAGGCGACATATTTGTTCTCGGAGACAAGACGTTTGTCGAGGGTGAATGGGAAAGGAGGGAGGACTGGCGGCGGCATCTTTCTCTCTGGGCTATATATAGCATGCGCAGCGGCATCTGTGATGGAAGATGGATGATGAGCCTCGTCGATAGCCACGTATGAGTTTGCTCGAGTAAGCAGCTTCAACATGGCTGTGTATGGCCTCCAAACTGCCGGGCGTACACAACCATTCTTTTCCCCGCCAATGGCGTCCTCATACGTCGAATGAAATTTAACGCTGAGCTGGCTGGCGAGGGACTGCCGCATGGAACGACGGACGGCGCGGACCGGCGTGAATTTGACACGCTCGGCAGTGGCACGGATCGAAGGACTGACGCTTCTTCCACTTCCGAATGAGGTAGCGCTGACATTTCTGGACGCGTATGGAACATAAGAGGTGTCGATAGCGTCCTCCACTGGTGGCTCATCCCATTTCTCGTCAAACTCGGCACTGTCTGGTGAAAAGTATGATCTAGGATGTGACTCTCCAATGTCGAGCACGTTAATATCGAGTGATTTGGGTGTGGTAACGTAGCTCTCTTCTATGAAGCTGTCAAAGGAGTAGGTAGATGTTGGTGAGTCCGGGGTGGAATCAAATGCAAGGTCAGTTGCGTCGTTGTTGACGTTGACGACGGCCAAACGGCTTGCGGAGCCAGGTCCTTGGGACATTGAGATCATTGGGTTGGCCGTAATACGCAGCGGCTCTAAGAGCGGAGTGCTCCCATTGCGCCTATTGATGGTATGCATATCTGTGGACAGGGCGGGTTTGTGGGTTCTTCAGCGGTTTCAGGGTTTCAAGACTGGCCACCCCTGTTTATATGATCGTCTTCGACGATAGAGCTTCTATCGCACATGATAATACATCATAGATGGGTACTGAGGTAGTAGATGATCAAGGTGCCCATGTTGTCAATCGCCATAGACTCCCGGTTCCCAACATACCATATATGTCCCATTTTCATCAAAATCGCATCACGTCGATATTCATTGATGAAATCAACCTATATGAACTGTTCAGTCTTCCAGTAGTCTTTGACATATCGACGCTTAAGACTCCAGCACTGATTTGGGTCTTCCCAAGATAGCAAGAATTCATTACTGAACAACCCGATACGCATTTCCTAGTGAAGAACAAGAGAATATATGTATATTCGAAAGCGAGGCACTAGCCGCTCAAACTAGGCAAAGCTCAGTACTTGCGTTACCAGCTCCCAGAGTATCACCCAGGATTTCGACCTTATCTATCAGAGTGGACAGCTCGTTAAGAAGTGTATAGTGCTCCTGGAGCTCCGTCTCTGTTTTCGGTCTACGGTCGTGCACTTTATCCTGTACAAAGTCCAGGATTTCTGCGATGCTTTTCAAATATTCGCCGCTCACTGCCAGAGAGCGATGTCAGGTTCCATTCTCGACCATTTCTTTGTACTCACTTTGATTGAAATGCAGGTCTACAGGGTTGGAGACAGCACCCAAGATAGACAAAATAGAAGCACACTCCTGTTATGCGTTAGACGGGGGCTGACGTGCAAATGATGGCGTCGTCGCCGACCTTGAAGAGCTTGATCGTGGATATATCACTGTCCCCCTCGTCTTTACTACCCTCAGAGCTATTTGCGATATGTTGCTAATGGAGATGATTTGCGGCCCTGATCAACGTAGGAATGCATATACGACTTACAGGCTGTTCACTCCCATCCAGGGCCACCTCCCCTGTCCCAGATATTCTAAAAAAAAACCCTCAGTTGCAATACAGCTCAGTTGCGATGGGGAATACCTTGTTCTTATATCTTCTTCTTTGCTCTGAATCACACTCTGGATGTGAGGCAGGACAGTGCCGAGTTCCGCTTTAAGCTTCGAGTTCTCAGCAACTACAGCTGCCCCGACACCCATTATGCCCTCTTCTAGCTTTGCCAGAAGCTTCTTGATGTCTGGATTATCGTCTCGCTGTGTCTGAAGACAGCCGATCAGATTTAGCATTCCGGTTAGAGTGGATGCGTACCTCTGATTCAGAGTCCTTGTTTTCCGTCTCTGGTTGGGACAAGAAGGGGTCATCGTTAAAATCTATGCTTCGCAATTGGGATACTGAAAAAGCTCACCAGCACTCCCTTGTTTCGAATGACAAAGAATATCGCTGTAAATCTGCCAGCGCAGCCGCCATGAGCTAATTTGGTGAGGAAATCAACGGGATTCAACGATGCACTGACTTTTTCCGCCTCCGAAAACTGAACAGAGATCACAGTTCCACAGAATACATCCACTTTAGCCAAACCGATTTTGCATCGCGCCAGGCAATTTTGCACCGCCAGAGCAGCGCTTTCAAAGTCTGGAACCTGATCTGTGGGGGCGGTTTCTCTGGTTGGGCTGTGTTCTGCGTCTTCAGCCGACATGATACAGCAGATGAGTAGGGCGAGTGCTCAACAATATCTTTGACTGGGACACTGGTTAAATACTTGGTAATGACAGAGAACTTGGAAGACATACAGCGATCAAGGTGTCGAAGAATAGAGATTTTGACATAAAACTGACGGAATCAATTATTAATTCAGGATCTACGCGCTGGCAGGGTTTACTGCATGCTGAAAGGATGAACTAAAATAATGGACAAGTGGGTGTTCAACGGTTTAGTGTTGCTTGAGTGTTGCTTGAGTGGCACCAAAGCGGCACGTTGATGGACAAAAGGAGTTTGAACCTCGTGATGTGTCTCGGCAGCAGTCCGGCTTCGACATTCACGGGTCATCGACACGGCATTTACTCGAGCCTACTCGTCTCCATCTTCCTCCAAGCGCTGACCAACCGCAACTCTTACGCCGTGTTAATGGCAGCACTACATATAGCGCGATGATTCGGTACTCGTCGTCTTCCTTTTCTACCCCAAAATCATCATGGCCCCAGTCCAGTCCACCTCACAGAAGAACGCCGTGCTTCAAAAGCACGATGACGACGTCGTTATCGTTTCCGCTGTCCGCTCTGCGGTGACAAGAGTGAGCAGCAACAGACATCATTGATTGATCACTATTCTGAGCATTGTAGGCCAGGAAAGGTGGTTTCAAAGATACATCGGCCGAGTTCATCCTTGCAGAAATCCTGAAGGCTGCGTACACGCGTCCTGGGCTCGACCCCAAGCTCATCGAGGACATCTCTGTTGGCAACGTACTGCCTCCTGGTGGAGGCGCAGGCGCTGCAAGAGTTGCGGCATTGCATGCTGGCATTCCAGTCGAGGCGTCTGTGAACACAGTCAACCGCCAATGTTCGTCGGGCTTGACAGCGATCAATCAAATTGCCAACGAGATCCGTGTCGGCCAGATTGATATTGGAATCGGTTAGTGGACGTCTTGTACGAGCGTTGATCGCTTTTGAACCTGTCTTTAGGTGCTGGTGTTGAGTCTATGTCATTCGGATACGGACCAGGGGGAACAGGTCCCCTTGACGAAGCCGTGCTTGTCAAGCAATCCGCGAAGGACTGCATGCTTCCCATGGGAATTACCTCCGAAAACGTCGCCGCCGAGTTCCAAGTACCCCGCTCCGTCCAGGATAAGTTCGCTGCCGCGTCATTCAACAAGGCCGCTGCGGCCCAGAAGGCAGGCAAGTTCAAGGACGAGATTGTTCCTATCGCCACAAAGATCAAAGACCCTAAGACTGGCAAGGTCGTGGATGTCGTCATCGACTCTGATGATGGTATTAGGGACGGTGTGACCCCTGAGAGCCTCGCGAAACTCAAGCCCGCGTTCATCAAGGAAGGCACGACGCACGCGGGTCAGTACTACGGTCTACCCCACTCTTCCATAGTGACTTACCTGAAGAAACCCTCTAGGTAATGCTTCGCAGGTGTCCGACGGGGCTGCCGCTGTCGTGCTCGCGCGCCGGTCAGTAGCAAAACGTCTCGGTCTCCCTATCCTCGGAAAGTTCGTCGCAGCCACCAGCGTGGGTGTCCCACCGCACATTATGGGTGTTGGTCCAGCGTACGCCATTCCCCGCGTCCTCGAGATTGCCAACCTCTCCCTAGGCGACATCGACTTTTTCGAAATCAACGAGGCGTTCGCCAGCCAGGCTGTCTACAGTGTGCAAAAGCTTGGTGTCCCAGACGAGAAAGTCAACATTAACGGAGGTGCTATCGCTATCGGTCACCCTCTCGGATGCACCGGTGCCCGCCAAGTGGCCACTGGGCTCGGCGTCGCGAGGCAGACCGGTGGGAAGACCTTTGTGACGAGTATGTGCATTGGCTCAGGAATGGGCATGGCGGCTGTCTTTGTTAGCGAGCAATAGGGTGCTCTGGACACGGTTGTATTACCACCTGTATCGTTTGTATAGATGCTCTCCATTTGTCGGAATCTATTTGCACAGTGAAACATCTTACTTATGACAAGATAGCAGGTCACTAGCGTGTATACGACCCTCAGAGCTACTTAGGCACCCTCTGAGTACCGCATGAGCTTTGGTAATGAACCACAAGTATTCTCGATGTTGGGCGGCGAGATCGGCGTTTACCACACCACGCACAGGGTTGAGAGTGGGACCAACATCCCCGTCCAGATCGGCGCGCCACTCACCCAGCAATGACCATTGGAAGAGTATGCCGCGGCACCAACGTTTGAAGCGGAGCTTGGACGGTCACCAAAGGCTCTGAATTCAAGCAACCTCAGACAATAAGTCTTTTTTGTCCGGTGTCCGTTTATTTTTGATTTATTCCTTCATTCACATACACTACGTTTTGCTATTTGTAGTGTATGCGCCTCTTATAATGACAGTCAGATTTTAAGCTTATATATGCGCCTGAGTCAAGTGTATGTGATTGCGAGGAGATTGCGAGGAGACTATCCGTTCAAAGATCGTCAGATTTTTATTCATCATGTAATCACCACCACACTCGGAGGAAGTGATAATACCAATCCACTCCATCGGTCGCACAGATACCCGCTGCCCCTCATTCCAACCTCGTAGCAGGACCCTCAAGGATCCAGACCTCGGGCCAGTCCTCTTTGTACTCGTGCCTACCACCTCCATCTGCCACTCCGGTTTTTTCAGACAATTCATGCGTTCACATTCGGGACATTTCAAATGATCAGAATAACGTAAATAGGGCTGATCTGCTTAGTACCATAGTTAATTCTGGGATGTATATTTCTCTAGAATTTAATGAACGCGTGTCCTTCGAGGCTTAGAAGATCAATATTGCGTGGTGTCGCAAGAAGTCACTACTCCTGTGCGCGAGACGCATAAGTACTCAAAAGAAATAAGATCAAGCAATTCATAGTGCACTACTGCTGAACTACAGTGCCCGCTCTTACTATGATAGCCCTGCGTGGTCGACAGAGGGGACGTCGACGTCAAGCAATTGTCGACGATGAACAGACAACGGAGCATCTGAAAAGCTCTCTGGACTAACAGCCGTGGTTGAAGTTTGAAGGTCGAATACAACGCTGAGCACAAGGGAAAGTTCGATACTTGTCAGTCACCTTTACGACAAATACGAATGTCAGACTTTGTGCACATTTGACGTATTGAAGAGGTCAAAAATCATTACGACATTAGCCAACGTGGATGCAATATTCACCCATGGTGGTCGCCGCCAGGAGGGTATTTCCCACGTTTGCATGGCTTTGGGGCCATAACGGCAAGTTGTTATGATCCTACACTTGTGAAGTTGCTTCGCTATTTCACTCCAAAGATGAATGATAAATAAATTTCGATTGCGTTAACTGGAGGACAAGTAACTATTTTTGTGTATCTAGTTGGGTGTATTGTAGGTGGTACATTTTGAATAATCAGTACAGTATTTTGCAAAGCAGTCAATCCAATCCTAAATATTGTATCCGGCGGGGGAAAGTATGCTCGAGGCGTGATTTTGCACTCAAAGGTTAGCCTACATGTGAGTTGAAATTGAGTCACCGTATCCAATTTGATACTGATCAATAAGCGTACCTTTGAGGGGGCGTCAGCGGGTGCAGTCGAGTTGTCGCCGAGTGTCACTGTGTACCCAAAGGTGACATCAGGCTGGTTTGCCTGTATTCAATGTCAGTATGCTCCACGGTGTGCATCATGATGTTTTACACACATTGGACGGAGCGGCACGAGAAACCTTTGCTGGCGCAGTGGAATTATCACCAAGTGTCACTGTGTACCCAAATGTAACGTCTGGCTGATCACCAGTCGTTGCTCGAGCGACCTTTGCGGGGGTGGTTGAATTATCGCCAAGCGTCACCGTGTATCCGAATGTAACGTCTGGCTGATCACCAGTAGTCGCTCGAGCGACCTTTGCGGGTGTGGTTGAATTGTCGCCAAGTGTGACTGTGTACCCAAACGTAACATCCGGCTGATCACCAGTAGTCGCTCGAGCAACCTTTGCTGGCGCAGTGGAATTATCGCCAAGCGTCACTGTGTACCCGAACGTAACGTCTGGCTGATCACCAGTCGTTGCTCGAGCGACCTTGGCGGGGGTGGTCGAATTGTCGCCGAGCGTAACTGTGTATCCGAATGTAACATCTGGCTGATCACCATTAGTCGCTCGAGCGACTTTTGCGGGAGTGGTTGAATTGTCGCCGAGCGTAACTGTGTACCCAAAGGTAACGTCGGGCTGATCGCCCTGATTAATCGATCAGTTTATGCGGTACAATTGAGAACATAAATATGTACCTTTGCCGGAACATTGGCACGAGAAACCTTGGTTGGTGCTGTCGAGTTGTTGCCCAGGGTGACTGTGTACCCGAACGTAACATCAGGCTGGTCTCCCTGCACGTGAGATTAGTACATCATGCTGCAATTCACAGAATCTGGTGTCCATACCTTTGAAGGCACACTGATGGGCACAACAGCAGCCAGTGTGGTGGCAACAAAGGCGAATTGAGCAAGATAGATGAGCTGCATGTTGCTTGGTGTGGTGTTTGAGAGGAAGTAGGCGATGAACGACTGTAGAGCACTGTGGAGAAGACCTAGTATTTATACAAACGACTGCACCAACATGCAGCCTTGCAGATTTCGCATTGGCTGAACTGAGAGCTTGAAGTCTGAGAGGTCTGTTTTCCATCCCTGATAAAATGCCGCGGAGTAGTAGTTCCGTCAAAAGATAGGACGTACGGCCATGGTGGACGCCCATGGCAAGGCACACACATCAGAGTCCGACACAACAATGTCACTTATGTCTTCCAACCCTATGGGAGTGTGGTCTTACGCGCTGGATCACAGTCATACATACGCTTATGGCAATATTTCTGCAACATAGTCCTAAACCACGTACATCGCCGCGTTTATTCTACTCCACGGCCAATGTGCGAATGCATGAGTGTATCCTCCGTGGCAGTAGAATTTCTTCGAGCTCCCGAGGAAAGCCATCAATCTTCTAAATTTCCGAGGACTCTGGTATTTTTATGGAATCGTATTCCAACGTCAGGTGCCTATTTGACATGCCCATGTAAAGAACCCGCTTTCACTACTAAGTTTATCCCTGTCCACAGTCGCAGTCTAAATATAGCAAGCACCCATCGGTGGTCAAGACCAAATGGGGTAGTTGATTCAACAAGTGTGGGAAGAGTCTGCGGAAGGATGTGATAATTTGCAACACATCATTTACTATTTTCGGATCAAGCCCGGCTTTGATGCCGATGGTCAAGCCGTTGCTTCTTTGTCCTTTACGAGGCAAATCCTGGAAGGGGCGTGATTCAGACTGACAAATCCTCAGTGTTTACTCAAACTCATCGCCAGACCTTAATTAAGCACGGGAGGCTCTAAATTTTGCAGAGTATTTAGAATGATATATGATACATGATGTATCAAATTCACCATCTCTAATATACATTCTTTTGTATGCGATCATTGCTACAATCAGCAGACTTTTCGCACAAATTTGTCATGCTCCCAGAAAGTTGTCACCACAGGTCACTAAATGATCATTGTGACCACTTGATGGCGGAATAGCGGTAGCTGGTCGCCAGCTCCGGTCCGGCTATAAAACGTGTGAAATCTCACGTAATATCGTCCCCTGCCAAATTTCTACCCGTTGTACCAGACCCTCTATCGAGGGTGCGCTCCGCGCCTAATCACCCTCTTTTAGAGGGCCTTGTCACGAGAATAGCACGTGCGCTTGCTTTTAACATAATCATCTCTAATCGTTTACGATACAAACTCACTGCAGACTTGTCAGAGTTTCATTTGATGATGTCTTTCCTGCTTACAATTAGGTAATGGATGATCGTCACCCACTTGATTGACTGTTGATTTCAGATTGATTGAGTTATCAATCCACCCAAAATCCGCAACGATTGTGCCGACTGCACTCTAATTGACGTTGAATTGACGTGACAGTGTCTCGACTCTCGAGCAGTTCACAGCGTAATGATCACAATCTTATAGAGACTTTCGCGAAGATTGGCACCCATATTGCGCTCAGTTCTGTCTGAACACACTCAATCTCTTTCAAACATAAAGAAAGCATATAAAAGTAAGTAACTAGTGTTGTGATTGCTGAGCTCAGAAACTATGTTATGGATACGATGTGAAAGGCCACTGGAGATTGCTTGTCTCCGAGACCGTTCCTTATCATTAACTGTAATCCGTAAGAATCTGTAGAGCCACCGTGCACCATCCATGATTAACACTTTCCCCTCGTGACACTTTCTCCGCATGACACGTTCTCCGCGCGACACATTCTCCGCGCGACATCCATCTGCGCGACTGTTGTGACGGTTCTTCCTATACACTTGTCCCCATGCCAGAGTACTATTTTAACACATGTGATGCCCGGAGGTCATAGACAATCTGCTGGCCCCTCGGGAAACCGTTCCAACTCAATTCACGGTACTCCTGAGCTACTTTTGTCCCCTTCCTTGGCTGACAGTTAGTTGGGTTTCCAAGTGGGCATCAGAGGGAACATACATCCTCGCCGGAAGGTATGTCTACACAGCAGCGACACTTATCCTCATGCCTCTGTCACTTACCTGTCCCTGAATGTGAACATTGTATTGTGAACATTTGCGCCGGGAGAGGCTACCTATCGGCCCTATCCCAATAATTTACATCGCTCATATCTACCACAGGGCCGCCCGCACGGAATCATATTCGGCGCGTTCAGTGTGATCGCTAGCAATCTTTTCAGCCTTGCTTCTTAGAGTTGCAAGCGTTGTTGCGCGGCACAGCGCTGTAGGCGCCGAAAACTCGACTTACTTCGCGCGATTCCACGGGCCGCCGCCACACGCCTCGGATACAAATACGACGCAACACAAGCCAACCGTCACGCATTCATACACAACATTCCCACTCGCAAAATGGCCCTGCCGGGCACGCCTGGACAAACTCATTGCGATGGATGATATCCTGTCGGAGGCCTGCCATTGCGAATTCCATCTGAAATGTAATATGGCTGCGCATATCCAAACTTTTCCCCCGGAAGTGTCTGACCCTGAAGGCATGTTCCCGGTCTGCCATGCTGGGATCTCTCCTTGGATGCTCTCCTATTTGGACACAGACATGAAAATTCATGTACGTTTTCAATTCTCAAGTAGATAACAATGTCAAAAAACACTCCCTTCTAGTCCCAGCTAGGAAAATCGACAGTGATATTACAGAGCAGTTGAGGGTCTTGTACATACAAATCCTAGTAGCAGCTGCTTGACTGCTGAAGTCTTGAAGATGTCCTTCCTTCTCCATTTTTTTTTATACAAAAATACCAAAAAAAAATCATGAGAGCAATTAGTGCCAGATTCATGGGCATTTATATGTGACCTGCCACAAAACACCATGCTGACCTGGCATAGGGTTATGAGTGTGACCCAACAACATACAGCAATGTAAAAAAAATGGCGGAAAATTTGCTTTGCGTGCAGAAATTGCCCAGGAGAGTTTTCCCGTAAAATTAGAGCCCATTTGCGAGTCGCGACCCTCCCACCAGGGCCACCCCCTAGCCAATTCTTTGTTTACACTTTGATGCATTGATAATGTTTAACTATGTACACACACGACCAAACACCTTCATGGACAAGACCTAGACACAGAGTGTCCAGGCATTCTCGCCCCCGCCCATCTATCGGTCCGTCGCCATACCTCGTTCTACATCGCGCGCTGTCAGCTCCCAACAACATTCCCTCGAATCAGTCCCAGAAACCGACGCAATTAAGCCCAGTTTGAACCAGGATACAACGACTTGAGCTATTGTGGAGCAACACGGGACACACGAAGGACCTTCGACCATCGCACAATGTACTCGCAACGACGCGTGCGCGCGCTACGCGCTTCTCCGGAGACGTACGATCCATGCACTCGACAAGCAGATGCCGCATTGGGAGGAATAAGAAGGGATTGAATGCTGTATTAGGGTACGAGTTTGCTTCACCGGTTTACTACCTTTCTTGAACCCCTTTCTTGAGCCACGCGGACAATGACTCCAGTACGCCAAACAGACATTGTATTACTATAATTTCGTATCGTGTTGTGTATATAGACTAGCCTGCCCGCACGAAATACGACAGTTTCGGTTTTCCCCTCTTTCTTACCGCGTGAATTTCGACCAGCGAACTGCGACTGCGACTGCGACCTTCGACGATTAGTGGCAACGATTGCCTTATAGCTGCGGTTCCCCCTCCCTCTCGCTCTCGACTTTGGATCTCCTCCGTTCGTCGTGCCCCTATCTCTAGCCCACACAACCTCCTCCGCCCTCCCCTCTCCCGTGGTAGACCTTAGCACCAGCCCACGAAACCCCGGACAACCCCGCGCCTCGAACACTCGGCACTATTTCGGGGGACGCATTCGCAGAGTTTTGTGTTTGTGTTTCCTCCGGCTAGGCGCTAGTAGGCGCATCAGCGTTCCTCCCTGCAACCTCACTTTCAATATGTCGAGCTCGTCCTTTGTGTGGTCTGTCTATTGTTCGTGACTGCAGGATGCTCTAAAGATCTTATTGTGGCCGCTGCAGAACCGCTGCCGCCACTTCACTGTGCCAACAAACATTATATCCGAGGCTACTCTGGAGAATGCCCTCGCTACGCCACTTCCCTGTGGCAATATGACACTATGTGCATCACGGTCTGACTGTTGGGATGCGGTTAATTGATTTAATTTTAGAGAGGCAAGATTCTGTCTTGTACAGAGTGATCAAGATTTCAATCTAAAATTGTGCCGACAGTCCCATCACCGCCAATCTACACAGATTCAAATCTATATATCCGTCATATTAGAAGGTAAGAAATTTAGGCATGACAATCACCATTGGCGCTATCCCCCATCACTTGAGCAAGAGACCATGCTTCCTTTCATCACATCTGCGAGTCGAGGAAACCTGCTGCACTTGTCGGTCCCTGTCCGTCCCAAAGAGTCATACCACCTCCTCGATGACGATGGTGGCCCTCAGCACGCGCCCCGCCCATCCCTTGTAAGAAGATTTGCAAGAGCGTACTCGGCCGTCTGCCTTGCTATCATCCTCGCACAAACAGTAGCCATTGTGCTTCTTCTGTCAAAAAAGTCTACGCGGGGACCTTACCTCTATTGTAGGTGTGACTACTCACACTGTATCTTTGCTTGACCAATGTGTATTAGTTCCAGCAGAGGAGGCTGTTCAATACGAGATCAAGACGTTCAACTTTGGTATTTCCGATGATAAATCCCCTTATCAAGGCTCACCGTCACCAGAGGTGGATCGTCTTTGGGAGGAGCTATACTCTGGTATGCGCCAGTGCACTCAGAAAAAAGTATGCCGACTTACCCGTGCTCTATAGTTGGCCTTCAGCGAATCCCAAAGAGTGACGCGGCGCGGCTGCCCAACAAAACTGCGGTCATTCCAGGAGATCCAGAGGGATTTTACATCACAGAGCTGGACGTCTTTCATCAGCTACACTGCTTGGTATGACCTCCACGATTCCCGGCAGCTCAATATTGTTCTGACAAGTGCATGCAGAACTTCATTCGAAAGTCGTTACACCCAGATTACTATCCTGCTCAGCGACTGGGAACCCTAGAGAACAACATGCATGTTAGCCATTGCGTGGACTCCATACGCCAGTCGCTGATGTGTTCCGCCGATATCAGTACTGTTGTTTGGCAGTGGGATGCCACACAGCAGAATAACACCTTCCGGGGGGGAGTGGCACACAAATGTCGCAACTTTGGTATGATACAAGATTGGGCTAGAGAGCGAGCGATTCCGTTCCACTACGATACATCTATCCACATTGACGACAGCATACGTATACCCATATACCGTTCCGATGGTAGTTCGTACTTCTCATAGCATGAATTGCACTACAAGACCAGTATCATCTTTTACGGTATGTTTTACGTACTCGCCCTTTTCATCATTTTATGTTATGTCCTCTCAATTTCAATCTTTGTAATGCAGATATTGAGACTCTGGCCACGCAGATAATGCGCTACCTTATACTCGCATTGTGGCTTGGTACAGTTTGAGAACTTTACGCATCAAAAAAATTGTTACAGCCATGCCAGATGGGTGTGCCAAATACCATTTGTACATGGTACGCAGTAGTGCGGTTTATCAACTGCTCCCTGTCTCCTGGTAGCACAACGGGCACAACTCTGCTTGCTGTTTGTTTTTCTCGGTAGTTGTATATTTATCTGCACGATATTTGCTCGAAAGTGATTTGATCACCGCAAATGTCAGAAACTGATCAGTGATAAGCAAGGACGTTTGTATATAAGTACCTGCAATAGAGTATTGCGTCGACAGAGGTAGAATGTATGGCGACAGCCTGCAGCAATGCGGTGGATTGACCGCACAAACAAAACAAAAAATGGAATTAGGATGCAATACAAGATTCGCTATCCATTGTAGTCCTTCATCCGCTTCGTGTCTACCCATGCAGCAACGAGGCAGCAACGATGAAAATTCTTGACTAATTAGACGAATGGCATACTTCATGGTCGGGAAAATCTTGCAATGCAGCAACACCCGAAATGCGCGATGTAACGGGGACGAAGAGATTGTTGGCTGCGCAAAGAGCTGGAAGGCACTCAGAACTTAAAGAGAGAGGTGACTCCCTGCATCCGCTCCTTTGACCTTGATTGGCACCGCTCGTACAAGAGTACACAATGGGGCGGGCAACAGAGGAGAAATGCGGGGAAAGGGTGGCTTGTAATGGACAACGGATACCCGAGGAGATGAAGCTTGTAGGGTTGTGCAGGTCATTGCGGGAGCCGTAGGTTTAAATGAATTGATTGGGTGAGCATCAACGTCATAATCCATGCGCGACTCACCGCAACAGACATATTCATCGTCCACAGCCAGCTGACAAGAATATTATGCGCGTACCTGCCTGCAGACTGCTTCCCACACTTGTTGAATCAACTACCCCATTTGGTCTTGACCACCGATGGGTGCTTGCTATATTTAGACTGCGACTGTGGACAGGGATAAACTTAGTAGTGAAAGCGGGTTCTTTACATGGGCATGTCAAATAGGCACCTGACGTTGGAATACGATTCCATAAAAATACCAGAGTCCTCGGAAATTTAGAAGATTGATGGCTTTCCTCGGGAGCTCGAAGAAATTCTACTGCCACGGAGGATACACTCATGCATTCGCACATTGGCCGTGGAGTAGAATAAACGCGGCGATGTACGTGGTTTAGGACTATGTTGCAGAAATATTGCCATAAGCGTATGTATGACTGTGATCCAGCGCGTAAGACCACACTCCCATAGGGTTGGAAGACATAAGTGACATTGTTGTGTCGGACTCTGATGTGTGTGCCTTGCCATGGGCGTCCACCATGGCCGTACGTCCTATCTTTTGACGGAACTACTACTCCGCGGCATTTTATCAGGGATGGAAAACAGACCTCTCAGACTTCAAGCTCTCAGTTCAGCCAATGCGAAATCTGCAAGGCTGCATGTTGGTGCAGTCGTTTGTATAAATACTAGGTCTTCTCCACAGTGCTCTACAGTCGTTCATCGCCTACTTCCTCTCAAACACCACACCAAGCAACATGCAGCTCATCTATCTTGCTCAATTCGCCTTTGTTGCCACCACACTGGCTGCTGTTGTGCCCATCAGTGTGCCTTCAAAGGTATGGACACCAGATTCTGTGAATTGCAGCATGATGTACTAATCTCACGTGCAGGGAGACCAGCCTGATGTTACGTTCGGGTACACAGTCACCCTGGGCAACAACTCGACAGCACCAACCAAGGTTTCTCGTGCCAATGTTCCGGCAAAGGTACATATTTATGTTCTCAATTGTACCGCATAAACTGATCGATTAATCAGGGCGATCAGCCCGACGTTACCTTTGGGTACACAGTTACGCTCGGCGACAATTCAACCACTCCCGCAAAAGTCGCTCGAGCGACTAATGGTGATCAGCCAGATGTTACATTCGGATACACAGTTACGCTCGGCGACAATTCGACCACCCCCGCCAAGGTCGCTCGAGCAACGACTGGTGATCAGCCAGACGTTACGTTCGGGTACACAGTGACGCTTGGCGATAATTCCACTGCGCCAGCAAAGGTTGCTCGAGCGACTACTGGTGATCAGCCGGATGTTACGTTTGGGTACACAGTCACACTTGGCGACAATTCAACCACACCCGCAAAGGTCGCTCGAGCGACTACTGGTGATCAGCCAGATGTTACATTCGGATACACAGTGACGCTTGGCGATAATTCAACCACCCCCGCCAAGGTCGCTCGAGCAACGACTGGTGATCAGCCAGACGTTACGTTTGGGTACACAGTGACACTTGGTGATAATTCCACTGCGCCAGCAAAGGTTTCTCGTGCCGCTCCGTCCAATGTGTGTAAAACATCATGATGCACACCGTGGAGCATACTGACATTGCATACAGGCAAACCAGCCTGATGTCACCTTTGGGTACACAGTGACACTCGGCGACAACTCGACTGCACCCGCTGACGCCCCCTCAAAGGTACGCTTATTGATCAGTATCAGATTGGATACGGTGACTCAATTTCAACTCACATGTAGGCTAACCTTTGAGTACAAAATCACGCCTTGAGCATGCTTTTCCCCCGCCGGATACAATATTTAGGATTGGATTGACTGCTTTGCAAAATACTGTACCGATTATTCAAAATGTACTACTTACAATACACACAACTAGATACGTAAAAAATGGCTACTTCCGCTTTCTCGTTGCTATATAAACTCTTTATCCATCATTCTCCATGAAAGTGAAATAGTGAATCGATATCACAAGTGTGGGATCATAACAACTTGTGGGAATGGCGCCAACACCTCACAACATTCAAACGTGGCAATACCCAGCCGGCATTTGTTTCCGACGAATCTAAAGCCTCCATCCATGAGCTATTGCTGGGCGAGATCATTATTCCGCTTCCGTACATCATTTCTCTCATGTTGCGAAAATACTGTGTTTCTCCGTCTACTATGTCACCGAAGCATACGACGAACTAATTGACAATTGCCTGACTGGTGCAAGGTGCCCGATGACTATGCAAACATTGCACCCACGTTGGCGAATGTCGTAACGATGTTGGACCTCTTCAACATCAGAATGTGTGTCAAATATGCACAACACGATATTTAGTCAGAAGTTCGTAAATATAACCCATAAATATTCAGTACATCTCGGATTCGAAATGTGCGGCCGATCATTGTGAGGGCGGCAATGTCCGCCGCACATTACGTATGGGTGGTGTGGCTCTGCCCGCCCTTTTCAGCAAACCAACCGTCGTTACTTCCAGTTGTAGACAATACTTCAGTACGTAAAGCGAATGAATTTGTTCGGAAAGGATCACGCTGTGAGCCGCCTTGAGATTGCTTTCAGTAACCCCCTTTTTCTGTCAAGCTAACGTCCGCTAGCCTCAACATTGTGTGGGTGTGAGTACTTCGGGTACACATTCTATGCTCCAAAATCTAACCTAAGCGTCACAGGGTGATAGAAGAGTCTTGTACCGCGTTCGTTGACTGCGCGATTGATGACTGGCAGTGACTCGTTACTTGTGTGAGGCAATCAAGTACTGTTGATCCACTCATAGATGTCAATCATTGCACAGGATAAAACAGGTCAGAGGAAAAAATATCGTCGAGAACAAACGAGCACTCTTGGGTCGCGTTTCTGGTGAATAGAGAAGGTAATCCATGGATACCAAATTGCTGATGTATCTTACAAGGTGAGCCTCTAATATTCGAACATACGGCCCTGCAGGGTTATTTTAATATACTAGAAATACAACTATTGTCGAACGGGAGAACCCAATGCTCTTGTTGGATGAATACAAGATTGACGACGCCCTTGGGCAGGTGGTCGGATAATGCCGCCCGCACTTTCCCAGCTATCACCGCACAATGATCGGCCGCACTTATCGAAAGCCAGATGCACTCTAAATGTTGAACTTTGCTTCCTACTTAGCGTCATCGCGACCTTCAACCATGACTGGTGATCCTCGGGGATTTGCCGATGCTCCGTGATCTGTTCATCGTAGACAATAACCTGACATCGACGACCCTTCTCTTGACCGTGCAAGGCCTCGTCGCTATTCGAGACCATTCCCATGATAAAATGCGCACACAATGAGAAAGCCGTACTTTGAAGGGTTTGTGTTGTCATTGCGCCATTTATAGTGCCTTCAATCTTGAAGCTTGGATATTATCGGGAGTTCACTTCGCCATTGCAAATCCCACTCGGTAAGCATCAAAGATATCAACTCGATAGCGACTTAGTCAACCGGAAGAAGGGTTCACAACTCCATGCTACAATTCTTTCAAGTATTCCCGGATATCCCAACTCCCATGGGCTGCTGGAACTGCAATTTATATTGCAATGGGCCGTTTTCTGGGATTATTCGTAAATTTTGCTTATACCACATAGTTTCCGGGTCTGTTTGATATATTTCTCGGCTTACGGACGTCGATAAGAACGTTTGAGGCTGCCCTTCTTGTACCCTCACGATTTCCTTTGGATCGGCAAATTTAGTCGCTCCGATTTGTATGGGGTTAGGGGCCACCCCACGGCAACTGGGAATACCCGGGACCTGGGGAAGACATGTGATTCGCCTCCGGCAACCGTGATATCTCAGCCAGTTTATAATGCGCCGGAAATCCCATCTCGTTTTGGACCACCACCATCCACTCATCCATCCACAATGCCCGCAGGAAAAGCCGCCCTCCTCCAGAAGAACGAAGACGACATCGTCATTGTCTCCGCAGTCCGCTCTGCGATCACCAAGGTGCGCGGTCTTCATACCAGAACAAGGACAAAGCTAACAGTTTTTGGACGCTCCAGGGCAAGAAGGGTGGATTCAAGGACACCAAACCCGACTACCTCCTCTCTCAGGTTCTCCGCGCTGCTTACACCAAGATCAACCTTGACCCCAAGCTCATCGAGGACATCTCCGTCGGCAATGTCCTTCCACCCGCAGGAGGCGCTTCTGCCGCTCGCATGGCCGCTCTCCACGCCGGTATTCCCGTCGAGTCTTCCATCAATACTGTCAACCGTCAGTGCTCGTCTGGCCTGACTGCCATTAACCAGATTGCCAACGAGATCCGCGCGGGCCAGATTGAGATTGGTATCGGTATGTCGCGTCCACCCCCCTTGTTCATCCTTTTCCGGCTCATTGTGTCTCCCAGGTGCCGGCGTTGAGTCCATGACCCACGGATACGGCAGCCGTGCCGCTCCTGAGGTCTCTGACGAGGTCCTCGAGAACAAGGATGCCGAGGACTGCCTGCTTCCCATGGGTATCACCTCTGAGAACGTCGCGAAGGAGTACGGTATCACCCGCGAGATCCAGGACGCGTTCGCCGCCAAGTCCTTCCAGAAGGCTGCCGCTGCCAACAAGGCTGGCAAGTTCAAGGACGAGATCGTCCCCCTCACTGTCAAGTTCGTCGACCCCAAGACCGAGAAGGAGACCACCATCGTTGTTGACCAGGACGACGGTATCCGCGATGGTGTTACCGCTGAGAGCCTGTCTAAGCTGAAGCCCGCGTTCTCAAAGGATGGAACCACCCACGCTGGTGCGTAAGCCATTATGTATGTCCCTTTTAGCTCAAGTTAACTTTTCTACTCCAGGAAACGCCTCGCAAGTGTCTGACGGTGCCGCCGCCGTAGTCCTCACTCGCCGCTCCACCGCTAAGCGTCTCGGTCTCCCCATCGTTGGCAAATACATCACCGCCGCCACCGTCGGTGTCCCTCCCCGCATCATGGGTGTCGGCCCCGCCTACGCCATCCCCCGCGCGCTCCAAATCGCCGGCATCTCTGATGCCGACGTCGACTTCTACGAGATCAACGAGGCCTTCGCGTCGCAGGCCGTGTTCTCCATCCACCACCTCAAGATCCCCTTCGAGAAGGTCAACATCAACGGCGGTGCCATCGCCATGGGCCACCCTCTCGGATGCACGGGTGCCCGCCAGGTCGCTACCGGCCTGAATATTGCCAAGCAGACCGGCGGCAAGGTGTTTGTCACCAGCATGTGCATTGGCTCCGGGATGGGTATGGCTGCTGTTTTCGTCAGCGAACAGTAGATGGCGACGACGGATTGAAGTGGACCCCTTGTATGCTGTATGTCATCTCATATATATCCCTCTCCCACCATATGTATCTTTTAGTAGCAGTAATGTCGTTTTGTTGTCGCTGTATGCATAGTAGCTGCATGTCAGAAGGATGAAATACACAAAAGTACGGAACCTTATAAGTAACCTGGAACGATGTCATTAGTCGTTGATGGATGTCTTGCTCAACACTGCCAGTTGGGGTATTCCGTGATCCATGCGCGCAGCATGGCTGTATGACAGTGCGAGCGGCGAGTGGAAAATTATCCCAGGTTACCTGGAACCATAAGTGTCGATGGAGAGTTGTAAGGGTCGCAATAAGTGTACGTGCGAAAATAGGAGGACACAAGAGAACGGTGCGACAAGAGAGTGATGCAAGTGCGCCACGGCGCGCTAAGGAGCGCATTGAAAGAGGGCCGCCCGCCGACAAATACAGTGACCGAATAAAATGCACCAATATTGACCCCAGTGGTGCAGAAAAGCGAGAAGATGACCGGTAAATAGCTCACAGATCGCAGCTCTGAAGTCATCCATCATACACCAAAAATGTATAACAGTTGTTATTATTCTATGCCGCGCTTGCGCACAAGTGAGGAAAGGAGTGCAAAGCACCAGAGAATAGAATAAGCATGTCGAACCTCTCTGGCACCGGACCAGCCGCAATCTCGAAGAATCGAGGCTGGGGACCGAGCTCAACCGGAAATGGTACGAGCATGAGGATAAAGTGAGTGAAGCGGTGCATATGCAAAAAGAGAAAAGGGAAACCGGGATAGTGTAAAGCTGGGTGCATAAAACCAGAGCTCACTCCCAGGCCCAAACGGGGAATGTGAGTGGGTAATGAGAATAAAAAAACATAGGAGAGTATCGAAGGGAGGGAGCTGATATACGAGCGACACACAGAATAAAAGGTAGCGTGGGCGATTGCTGCGTATAACTCAATCTAAGCGCTTCCGTGTGGACGCCGATGATGACGTGTGCCCCTCTCTAGCCATAGATATTAATTAACGCGTAAGTAATATCCCCTATGCTGGTTATATTGATTCGCGATTTGACTTCAATGATCAGTGGTAGATAAATTTTGTCTGTACCATATTAGCCTACAGACAAGAAACGAGAGAGCGAAAGATGCGATCAGGAAGCCGAAGTAACAATGTATCTAATTGGTGCATAAATATCTTTGGCAAAGCAGTGAATCCAATGCTGATGAATATGTTCATGGCGTGATTTTGTACCCAAAGTTGGCATCGGGGAGGTTGGCCTAATACAAAGTCAGTCACCGTACCCAGTCCGACACTCGTTCATAAGCGTACCTTTGGGAGAGCGTTAGCGCGGGCCTCCTTGGCGGGTGCAGTCGAGTTATCCCCAAGTGTCACTTTGTACTCAAAGCTGACATCTGGCTGGTTTCCCTGCATGCAATAATGTCAGTATATTGTCCGTGGCGCGTCATGAGGGTTTCACATACAGTGGAAGGAACGGCGCGGGAGACCTTTGCTGGCGCAGTGGAATTATCTCCAAGCGTCACCTTGTACCCAAACGAGATGTCTGGCTGGTCACCCTGGTCATCGATTCAATGAGCATGCTGGTTTCGACAGCGGTTGCGAGGCAAACCTTGGAAGGAACAGCGCGAGCAGCTTTGGCGGGTGTAGTTGAATTATCGCCGAGTGTAACTTTGTACTCAAAGCTAGTGTCAGGCTGGTTTCCCTAGGCGAGAGGTCAGCATCTGGGCTAGAATGGGGCGCATCTGATGGCAGTACCTTTTCGGGAAGGGCGCGAGCTACTTTAGCGGGAGTGGTTGAGTTATCGCCGAGCGTCACTTTGTATTCGAAGCTTGTGTCAGGCTGTGCTCCCTTTGTGTCATGTCAGACGGATTCTTCTCCCGGCAACAGTCAATGTGCTTACTATCAGAGGACTGACGGCGCGGGCAACCTTGCCAGGCGTAGTTGAATTATCACCAAGTGTGACCTTGTACTCAAAGGATACGTCAGGCTGATCTCCCTAATTGCAGTGTCAGCAATCTGATAGTTCAGTTCGAATGACTGCTGATTTCCATACCTTTGCAGGGATATTTGCGCGTGCAACCTTGCCAGGAGCGGTGGAATTGTCGCCGAGTGTCACTTTGTATTCGAAACTAACATCCGGCTGATCACCAGTAGTCGCTCGAGCGACCTTTGCGGGAGTGGTCGAATTGTCACCGAGTGTAACTTTGTACTCGAAGCTAACGTCGGGCTGGTCACCCTGATTAATTCATCAGTTTATGTGGTTCAATTGAGAACGTGTATTATGTACCTTTGTTGGAAGATTGGCACGAGCAACCTTGCCTGGTGTTGTCGAGTTATCGCCCAGAGTGACTTTGTACTCGAACGAAACATCAGGCTGGTCTCCCTGCTCGTGATATTAGTACATGGTGCTGCAATTCACGGAATCTAGTATTCATACCTTGGAAGGCGCTGTAATGGGCACAACAGCGGCCAGAGTGCTGGCAACAAAGGCGAACTGAGCAAGATATGTGAGCTGCATAGTGCTTGATGTGTTGGTTGAGAGAAAGTAGGTGATGAACGACTGTAGAGCACTATCGATAAGACCTAGTATTTATACAAAAAAAAAAACAGCACCAACATACGGACTCGCAGATGTCACATTCACTGCACTAAGCGCTTGAAATCTGGGCTGACTGTTTGCCCTCGATGTTACAATGCCGCGGAATAGTGGTTCTATCAAAACCAAGATAGAGTGTACGGCCGTGGTGGGCACATAACATACCCCAACACAACATGTCTTCCAGCTCTATGGGGGTGTGGCCTTCCGTGCTGGAGCATATTCGTACATATGCTTGACATACGCTTTTGGCAATGTTTATGCAACATAGCGCCGAATCACGTACATCACTATATCATTCAACCCCACGGACAATTTGCGGCCAATGTGCAAATGCGTGGGAGCTTATTATAGTATAGTCCGTGGCAGGGGATCTTTACGAGCTTCCGAGGAAAACTATCAGCATGCTAGGTTTCTGAGGGCTCTGATATTTTTATGCAATCATAGTCCAATGTTAGGTACCCTATTGGCCTGCCCACCCAACTGACCGGCTTTCATATCCTCGGGAAACCGTTCCAACTCAATTCGCGGTACCGCTCATTCACTGCTAATTTTGTTCCAACTTCTTTTGCTTGACCAACAGTTGTTGGCTATGCAGATGGACATACGAGGGAACACACATCCTCACCGTCGAGTATGTCTCTACCGCGGCGACGCTTCTCCCCGTGGCACAGTCATGTCTCGGTGCCTGAATGCGGGCATCATATTGTTTGTTATTTTTGGCGAGAAACCACTTATCACCATACTTTGCATTGCTCACTGGCACTACAGGGTGGCCTACCCAGACAAACGTTGTCTGTGCTACAGTCAATGTCATTATTACAAATCTTTCCAACCCAACTTCCTACCCCGGCAGATATTTCTCTCTGTCAGCCCATGCTCAATATGTTCAGATCCCTGTGCGCGTTCAGCCTATCGTTTATACCTGCAGGATGTCCAGGACATGCTATTATGGTCGCGGCGGAACCGGTGAGGGGTGCCAACAAAGTATCATATCCGAGGCCAACCTGGAGGAATGCCCCTCTCGCCATGTCACTTCCATGTGTGCATCGCGGTCCGACCGATAAGGTGTGAGTTATTTTTGACAAAGCAGCAATCTGTCTTGTGGATAGCAATCAAGATTTCTATCTAAAACTGTTGTCACAGTCCCATCACCTCCCATCACTCCCAGTTTATACAGATCCAAATCTGTATATCCTTTATATTACAAGGTAACGGATTAACGTATAACACCAACCGTTGGTGCTACCCCCCACACCTTGAACGAAAGAACATGCTTCCTTTCATCACATCTGCGACTCAAGGCAACCTACTGCACTTGTCGCTTCCTGTCAGCTCCAAAGAGTCGTACCACCTTCTTGCTGATGATGAAGACTCTCGGCACGCGCCTCGCCTGTCCCTCGTCAGAAGATTTGCGGGGGTCTACTTGACCGCCTGCCTTGCCATCATCTTCGCACAAACGGTAACCATCGTGCTTCTCCTCTCACAAAAGTCTACGCCGGGGCCATACCTGTATTGTAGGTGCCACTACACTGTATCATTACTCGGCTAATGTCTATTAGTTCCAGCAGAGGAGGCTGTTCAATATGAGATCAAGACGTTCACCTTCGGTATTTCCAACGATATATCACCTTATCAAGGTTCACCGTCACCCGAGGTGGATCATCTTTGGGAGGAGCTATACTCTGGTATGGGTCACTGCGCTCAAACAACGGCATGCTTGCTCACACATGCCCGTTAGTTGGCTTTCAGCGAATCCCGAAGAGTGACGCAGCGCGGCTGCCCAACAAGACTGCACCCATTCCGGGTGATCCAGAGGGATTTTACATTACAGAGCTGGACGTCTTCCATCAGCTACACTGCTTGGTATGACCTCTGCGATTCATGGCTGCTCAATAGTGTCCTGATAAGTGTGCGCAGAACTTCATTCGAAAGGCGTTACACCCCAACTACTATCCGGCTCAGCGACTGGGAACCCCGGAGAACAACTTACATGTTAGCCATTGTGTGGACTCCATCCGCCAGTCGCTGATGTGCTCCGCCGATATCAGCACTGTTGTTTGGCAGTGGGACGCCGCACAGCAAAATAACACGTTCCAAGGGGAGATAGCACACAAATGTCGCAACTTTGGTATGATACAAGATTGGGCTAGAGAGCGAGCAATTCCGTCCCACTATGACTCATCTATTCACATTGAAGACAACCTACGTATTCCTATATACCATTCTGATGGTAGTTCTTACTTCTCATAGCATGAAATGCACTGCGAATGGTTAACATTTCGGGAGTTGAGATTTGTGAGAAATATTTAAGCATTGCCCTCTGGCCCGAGACGAATATCCATTCTGCGGACAAAATTTCACCGTAAACGCAATGTGACCAACGCACTAAATGCCATGTTTACATGTTTGGAGCGGTAGCACAGGGAGCGCACACAATGACCTGACGAGGTCCCAGTTATTCATCCAACTATGGCACCCTACGAAGTGCCCACGCGTCGATCATTGTGCTCCAGAACGAAGGTACAGTATCGAGTCAATTGGACAGACTATACGAATACTAGATAGCGATTATAATAGAGGGTACTTTGCAATGTAATGCACCATTTGCGCCATTATTCCCGAGCCACAACTACGTTATCAGCACACAAATTACACATAGTTCATTACACATCCTTGTTTCCACACAGCTCATGTATACCTCCAGTACTCTTCTGACTGGGCGTTATCGTGGGGAATAGAAATGGTATTTTAGGCTAGCACATCCCACGGTGCCATATGAGCTGCAAATTCGACTGCCGTACAATATGTTCTGGGCTCATAATGAAGGGATTTGGTGGGTCACTCGTGAGATAATACACGGATAGCATGTCTACAGACTGGTAATAGTTGCAGGTTGCTAGCACGGTTCCGAGTGGCCCATCGTCGGAGGGTCAAGTGTGGGCGAAATTAGTCAGTCACATGCGCGAGGGCATTAAACTTTGCCGGGCTTCCCGCCGAGGAAAGTATTTGTGGCATCCGAGATCATACGGAACTACAAGACGATAGGAAATAGTGTCGATAATTCCGCATTTATTCCCTCAGGTGATCCTCGATGGCAGGTGTCAGAAAGCAACATATGGCATTGACACGAGAAGTGCGTGCAAAGTTATAGTAGTGGAAATATCGACAAAAACACCGGTAATCATATGGTAATAGATATGAATTTGGTACCTAAAACAGCCCAAGGGATTTGTAGGGGTCTTTACACAAACAACAATATTCATCAGCCGTGATCAATCAATAAAAATATTATGCGCACTTTCAGCGCAATGATTCCCACACTTGTTCTGGTAACTACCCCATTTGGTCTGAGCCGGTGGGTGCTTGCTATATTTAGAAGGCAATTACGACAAAGGATAAACTTAGTTATAAAGGCCGGTTCTTTGGATAGGCATGTCAATAGGGTGCCTGACGTTTCAATATGATTGCAATGGAACACCTGAGTCCTCGGAGACATAGCGTACAGACGGCTTGCCTCGGAGGCTCGAAGGAGTCCTATTGCCACATTAACATCGAATGAGCGGTACCGCGAATTGAGTTGGAACGGTTTCCCGAGGATATGAAAGCCGGTCAGTTAGGTGGGCAGGCCAATAGGGTACCTAACATTGGACTATGATTGCATAAAAATATCAGAGCCCTCAGAAACCTAGCATGTTGATATTTTTCCTCGGAAGCTTGTCAAGATCCACTGCCACGGACTATGCTATAATAAGCTCCCACACATTCGCACATTGGCTGCAAATTGTCCGTGGGGTTGAATGAATGAGTGATGTACGTGATTCGGCGCTATGTTGCATAAACATTGCCAAAAGTGTATGTAAAGCATATGTGCAAATATGCTCCAGCACGGAAGGCTACACCCCCATAGAGCTGGAAGACATGTTGTGTTGGAGTAAGTTATGTGCCCACCACGGCCGTACACTCTATCTTGGTTTTGATAGAACCACTATTCCGCGGCATTGTAACATCGAGGGCAAACAGTCAGCCCAGATTTCAAGCGCTTAGTGCAGTGAATGTGACATCTGCAAGTCCGTATGTCGGTGCTGTTTTTTTTGTATAAATACTAGGTCTTCTCGATAGTGCCCTACAGTCGTTCATCACCTACTTTCTCTCAACCAACACATCAAGCACTATGCAGCTCACATATCTTGCTCAGTTCGCCTTTGTTGCCAGCACTCTGGCCGCTGTTGTGCCCATTACGGCGCCTTCCAAGGTATGAGTACTAGATTCCGTGAATTGCAGCACCATGTACTAATATCACGAGCAGGGAGACCAGCCTGATGTTTCGTTCGAGTACAAAGTCACTCTGGGCGATAACTCGACAACACCAGGCAAGGTTGCTCGTGCCAATCTTCCAACAAAGGTACATAATACCCGTTCTCAATTGAACCACATAAACTGATGAATTAATCAGGGTGACCAGCCCGACGTTAGCTTCGAGTACAAAGTTACACTCGGTGACAATTCGACCACTCCCGCAAAGGTCGCTCGAGCGACTACTGGTGATCAGCCGGATGTTAGTTTCGAATACAAAGTGACACTCGGCGACAATTCCACCGCTCCTGGCAAGGTTGCACGCGCAAATATCCCTGCAAACGTATGGCAATCAGCAGTTATTCGCACTATCAGATTGCTGATACTGCAATTAGGGAGATCAGCCTGACGTATCCTTTGAGTACAAGGTCACACTTGGTGATAATTCAACTACGCCTGGCAAGGTTGCCCGCGCCGTCAGTCCTCTGATAGTAAGCACATTGACTGTTGCCGGGAGAAGAATCCGTCTGACATGACACAAAGGGAGCACAGCCTGACACAAGCTTCGAATACAAAGTGACGCTCGGCGATAACTCAACCACTCCTGCCAAAGTAGCTCGCGCCCTTCCCGAAAAGGTACTGCCATAAGATTCACCCCATTCTAGCCCAGATGCTGACCTCTCGCCCAGGGAAACCAGCCCGACACTAGCTTTGAGTACAAAGTTACACTCGGCGATAATTCAACTGCACCCGCCAAAGCTGCTCGCGCTGTTCCTTCCAAGGTTTGCCTCGCAACCACTGTCGAAACAAGCATGCTCATTGAATCGATGACCAGGGTGACCAGCCAGACATCTCGTTTGGGTACAAGGTGACACTTGGTGATAATTCGACTGCACCTGCAAAGGTCTCTCGCGCTGTTCCTTCCAACGTATGTGAAACCCTTATGACGCGCCACGGACAATATACTGACATTATTGCATGCAGGGAAACCAGCCAGATGTCAGCTTTGAGTACAAAGTGACACTTGGGGATAACTCGACTGCACCCGCCAAGGAGGCCCGCGCTAACGCTCTCCCAAAGGTACGCTTATGAACGAGTGTCAGACTGAGTACGGTGACTGACTTTGTATTAGGCCAACCTCCCCGATGCCAACTTTGGGTACAAAATCACGCCATGAACATATTCATCAGTATTGGAATCACTGCTTTGCCAAAGATATTTATGTACCAATTAGATACATTGTTACTTCGGCTTCCTGATCGCATCTTTCGCTCTCTTGTTGCTTGTCTGTAGGCTAATATGTTATAGACGAAATTTATCTACCACCGAGGTCAATATTGATGTATTTATAGCCGTCATATGGCACAAGTTCAGGCTTGAAGGAATGAATTCGCGAAGCAGAGCGTACTATGTGCTCTTCTACTAGCTGTAAATGGCCTAACTCTCAGAAACACGACAGAATTTGACCCTTACCAGCATGCGTAGATACATCCGGGTGTCTGATTTAAACGCCTGCGAAAAGTCAGATTTACTGCACTTGATTCACATTGACTAGATTAACTTACGCACCCTCTTCTTTCGTCATTAGATCATGCATGCGCCAGCCCTTTAATCTTGCTCGCACGCAACGGCAGGATGCGATGCTTGATGTATGTGGCGGCGCGGTGTTGGCGTCCCGTCGTGGGTGTATTGAGTCGGCGCCTGATTGTGGGCGTAAACCGATGTGGGTATGTGTCGGCTCAGGGGTGTGGGTGTTCTTTTTTTTGAACCTCGTTTATTCTCCTGTGTGGCGTACCATATGGTGGAGAAGCGTTCATACAAGTAGCTATGTAACTAGTAGATAGGGGTGTGGTTGTGAGTCGGTGTGCGCGCAGTGTTGAGGGAGCGATAGAGCGGAGAGGGAATGGTGCGGGCAGGACGCACTCTCGTCGTGTGGACATGCAGAGCTCATGGTCATCAGTTTAAGACAGTTTCCAGTTTCCTCGCGCTAGTGTATTGCAAGTTTGGCCAGTGAAGGCTGTCGCGTACTCGTGCTCACTGTCGAGACAGAGGAGACGCGCGGTGGTCATTTCTTTCCAGGCGAGGCGGGACGAGCTAGGAGTGAGGTGGTTGAACTGGAGCTGTAGCTAGATGCCAAGTTTATGCCGGCGGGGGAAGGGTGTGGGTGTGGGGGACAGGTATAGTGTCAGAAATTATAAATAGACTCGTTCAACGGATAAGTAGTGTACATGTGACCGATTCAAAGATGGCACCCGAATCTTATTCTGCAACGTGATCTAAGCGAACCACTAGTTATCTCAGGTTACCTCGAACCACAGGCATTGTCAGAGTCGTCTTTGCGAGCCATGGTGAGCGCTTTCTGCGTCTCAACTTAACCACCTTGATCGATTGATCGCTCGTGCATAATCGCGGCGCACAAGCCTGCAGATACATTTGACTTTCTCGGCCTATTCCCAGAAATTCGCGAAATTATATTCATCCAATATGCATTAACCCCCGACGCATACGTTCCCATGACCGTCCATGAGAGAGATGTGCTGAGGATCAGGAGGCCGGGCGATTCGATGCTCATATATTTCAGTCCCACGTTCGAATCATCACGACCTACGTCCCTCCCCCTTCTTCTCGTCAACCGCCAGCTATACGGCGAGCTCACAGCCTGTCTGCAGCGCCTCGCCACATCCATAGCGCTCCGATACGAAGGCATCGTCGAACTCATCAACGAAAGGTCCATTCATCCGACATGGACGCTCATCCCGATAATGGCAAAGCACATCCCCGTCGTTTTCGTCCAGATTCTCATTTCCAACTCTCCTGGGGAACAACGGGGTAGATCCGCGTGGATGGCGGCTAGCGATGGGCCAGGCCCCATGGTCTGGGGTCTCCTCTCTCTGCTGCAGGCGTTTGTGGAAGGGGGGCCGCTGCTAGGATGGAACAAGGCGCCGCAAGGCTGGAAGGGGACAGTTGATACGCTGGTCCTTGAGGTGAAGACGCCGGAGCCTGTGGATGGATTGGTTATCAAAACGCCCGAGCAGTGGAGACTCCAGGCGGCGGTCTATCCCGCGGGGCATGTGGTGGATGAGATTTCGGGCTTCATGAGCATGATTTTGTCGGGGGAGAACTACACGATCGGGTATGGGAAGAGGGTGGCCTCGTGCGTGAAGAAGATTCAGCTACTGTTGGATGGGGCGGAGATAGAAATGTGGGATGTGGAGGCTAAAAGCCACTTACGTGCACCGGAAATCAGCAAGGATGAATGGAGAGTATCTCCGGGCATGGTTTATGAGTCCAGCCAGAATTAGTGATGGGACTCTGCGCCACAGGGCACATCTCAATAATGATATCCCTCCCTCTTGTGTTATAGCAGTAATACAAAGCGACGCTCAGAGAGTAATCAAAGTAAATGTTGGTCAGCAGCTCAAACTCGTCTATCTGATGGTCAACCTGCCAGCAATAAGACGTATGACTACAAGGCCAGATGCGTGAATGCTGATTTCAGCCCTGAATGCTAATCATATCTAGAGAAAGCCCGCTCAGGCCAAACCCAGGTGGTCAGACCTGTTGACGAGAGGGGAGGCCAAGAGTGACCATGCTCTACATCAGCAAATCGGCAAAAAAGTTACCGGGTTTTTGATGTTTCTTCGGGTTTTCCCGGGTTTTGATGGCCTAGTCCCGGAAACCCCAATATCCCTTCAGATTGAAAGATCTATTCACAAGGCATAGCGGGTGGTTTCGTCTTCAAAGTTGGAAAATATACTAAGTAGACATTACCTCTAGGATATAACGCAAACTTGAGCAGATTTGATTTAGTCTGAGTGGAGTGATACCATGTAGAAATCTGTGTTCGTCGGCCATCAAATGATGTTTCGGCAAAAAGTGCCTTTGGTTTCCGTGTCACCGATTGCGCACCAAGTTTCAGGGTTTCAACTGGTTTTTGGCGGTTTTTCGGGTTAAAAAACCTCTAAAAACTTATTTGCCGAATTTCTGATGTAAAATCGGGACTCAGGTGGGATTCACACTAATGAAGTCGTTAAGTGAGGTACAAAAGCCATGGGCTGCTGCTTGAACTACGTAAGGGTTATTCTGCGATTGATACGACGCTCCTTGCTTCTGAATCGTAGCGCTTGTGGGCACATTGCCCAAATATGGTAAGTAGTGGGCGAATACTTTTGTTGGTTAACCAGTGATCGATCGACACGGAGGGGTTTGATTTGGCCTATACGACAGCGTTGTACTGTATATGCTTTCTGTGAAGAATTAGTACTTGTATTTCTAGATATGACAACGCTCAATTGACTGCTCCGTCACGGTGGACCCCTCATTGGACTCAGATCTCAGTCACTCTTTCATTACTAAGTCATTGCATACCAAATCTCCTTCTCTTTCGTTTTCGTGATACCAGGCTTGTCGCTCAGTCAAGATAAGATAATGAGACGCGTAACGGCACGTACGTACGCGCTCATCACGCATTGAATCTGCATTAAATTAACGCGTCGCAACCGATTCGCACGATAAACAGAGATTGTTTGTCAATCCCCAGGCTGTCATGCCGAAGCGTAGCTGGGGAGCGTTTGTATTGATGGCGCCGTGCACAGAGCCGTCGTTGGGCTGATGTTACGCCGAAAGTGCCCTCAAATTACCCATACATAGCCAGAACCCGCAGCTGGGATGCGAGTGGAAGACGCTTCAGATTGGAAAGCGCTCTCATCACACGCCATCAAAGGAGCAGGGTTTGCGCGGCCATCAACGGCGGGCTATGGAAGGACCCCCGAGAGTCCCAGGAGATGTCATATCCCAACTTGGCCAATTTTTATCCGGCAGACGTCGTCCCAAGGGCCTAAATTTTTATCCGGCATCACCTCGAACCTCAAAATTTACAAAATTTTATCCGGCTTGTAACCTATGACCTCAAAATCTCCCAAAAAGGCAATTTTTTCCTTCCCTCCGGGACCAGGCTGCTTTTCGGCGTTAAAACACACTCATTCCAGCTGTTTACAAGTCAATATTCACAACCACAATAAAAACACCTACCTAATATCCGTCGCAACTGCTAAGATAGCAGAGATATTCTTCGTGAGGATATACTGGAAAGTTTCCAGGTCTCGAGCTGATAAGACGTCGTCACATCCTTCGACGATCTTGGACACTGACAAAAGCGCTCGTAAACAGAAACGCGGTCAATCGGAAGAAGGCAAAGGCCTGAGGCTGGAGAAATTGTCAAATTTCTATCAAATCGTCGGGCAAAAGATGCTCAAAATCTGCAGAGCAATGTTGGAAGCGCCCATGATTACTCTTAGCGCAGTAATGAGTGTAAATTCCTGTGCTTTCATCAACCTTTGAGTAGATAGATATGTAACACTGACATAAGCCAGCGATATGTGAAGGGCAGATTAGGCTAAACCTGCCAGCATTTGGGATATCCAAATTAATTAAAAAATTTACGCGTCTTTTTAAGAGACTAATGGAACATCGTTGAAAGAGACTGGTGTTGCCAACACCCTCTCACCGAGTTATTATCTGACCTCTCAACACGAGCGGCGTCAGCAGTGCTTCTGTCCTCCCCGTTACAGCAGCCTGGTTTAGCGTACATCTCTACCTACCCGGAATCTTGCACCAACACCCTTGTCACCAATAAGCTGCTCGTCTGTTCCGGTTGACGGTTTATGGCCTTTCTATATTGGGTCACACTGAATTTGGGCCATAAGCTGAATGTTTACACTGTGTCGTGGTTGAGCAGTTATAGTGTTGCAATGTTCAGTTAGGCTGAGCTGATGTTCGACTCACTCAGGAGCTAAATTTTATCCGGCCGCCCTCTAGCCTACCACTAATCCTCAAATTTTTATCCAGCAGGGGGGTACGACATTGGCCCAAAAAATTCCAAATTTTTATCCGTACAGACCTATAACATTTCGAAGATTTTGCTCAAATTTTTATCCGGCAGGGATATGGCGGTCCCTGTGAATTTCGGGGGTCCTGCTATGGAGTCCGTGGTCATAACACCGCCAAGCACTTTTCGTAGATATGTGAAGTGCACTGCGATAGGCAAGTCGCTGTAACTCGAACTATAAGTATCGAGGGAGACCAGCCTTCTGCAAGTCATGGTGAGCCCTTTCCATGCCTCTTATTGATCAACTTGATTACTCTGAATCGTGCATGGTGCACAAGCCTGCAGATACATTCGACTTTCTTGAGCTATTCCCAGAAATTCGCGAAAACGTATACATCGAGTATGCATTAACTCCTGACTCATACATTCCCTTAACCCCCCCTGAGAGAGAGACAAAGATCAGAAGGCCGGACGATTCGGCGCTCATATACTTAAGTCCTACGTTCGAATCGTCGCGGCTCACGTCCCTCCCCCTTCTTCTCGTCAACCACCAGCTACACGGCGAGTTCGCAGCCTGTCTACAACGCCTCGCTGGATCCAAGACGGTCTGTTACGAGGGCATCGTCGAAATTATCCACGAAAGGTCCATTCATCCGACATGGACGCTGGTCCCGATAATGACAAGGCACGTCCCTGTCGTTTACGCCCAGATTCTCATCTCCAACTCTCCCGGAGAACACAAGGGTAGATCCGGGTGGAGAGGAGGCGTCGGTGGGCCAGGAACCATGGTCTGGGGGCTCCTCTCTCTTCTGCTGTCGTTTGTGGAAGGGGGGCTGCTGCTGGGATGGAACAAGGCGCCGCAAGGCTGGAAAGGGACGGTTGACATGCTGGTCCTCGAGGTGAAGACACCGGAGCCTGTGGATGGATTGGTTATCAAACACACGAGACGTGGGGGATGCGGGGGGCGGTTTATTCCGCGAGATATGTGGCGGATGAGATTTCCGGCTACATGGACCGGATTTTATCGGCGGATAGCTATACGATCGACTTTGGGAAGAGGGTGGGCACTTGCGTGAGGAAGATTCATCTGCTGTTGGATGGGGTGGAGGTAGAAATATGGGATGTAGAGGATATAGCCCACCTACGTGCATAAGAGGGTAGCAAGCATGATTGCAGGGCATTTCCGAGCTTGCGTTATTGGAAAATGAGAGCGAGCGCAGCTCGCTCTCATCAATAGATAAGATAGTGGCAGGAGCGAAAATGGCAAGAGGATTACTCCTCGGCCTCATCACTGCTGCTTCTCGTTGTACCAATACACGTAAATACTCATACCAATATAGAGATCCCTCGCGAGACGAGAAACGTTTCTCGCCCGTAGCCTTTTCCTCGGGATTCCACTCGCCTCCTCTCTGTTTTTGACCCACCCGCCTACACTCTCTAGTGCCTGGTATAGCTAGATTGGCTTCGGTTGTAGTGCCAGCCATCTGGAGGCTATCCAGGCGCTCTGTTTGGGCACCCGCGCGTCTATCTGCGGCTCCTGAGTTCTGAATCTCCGAATGAAGCTCAGCTCGAAAGGAAGCCGCTTCGAGCTCCTGAGTATCAATCACACAGTTCACTCAGGTGGTCAGATCTGTTAACACAGCGGGAAAACTAAGCTTTGTCCCTCGGGCAAAGCTGGGGAATATGCTGGTCAGAGACCAAATATGACCATTGTTAATTCTGTGGGATTATGTCAATCAGTTTAGAAATAAGAAACACCATGTAATCACATTTCGATTGAGGTTTGACCTTCAGACAAAGGCCGAGTATCTATCAAAATCTCACAGGCTTGACCACTGAACAGACACTGAACATATTTCAAATATACCCGATCTTTGTCCAGTGGACAATAGCCGGTTACAGTCCAAGCATGTCCCGGATGACTCCATCACTTGCATCAGACAAAAATCAATCAGGTTTGGAGTACTCGTGCTCCCGACAAGAATGGAGACACACGTCACCTTTGCGAGCGCGCGACGCGTTCTGCCCTATTTTCCTACGCAAAGATTACCTAGATTTAAACTATACAGACAAAATACTGCGCCTCGCGCCTACATTTATCAAAATAAATCACAAAATTGCGTTGTGTTTTGTGGGAGAACGTGCCGCGCGCACATTTGCGAAGGTGACCCGCGTCTTCATTCTGTCGGGAGCACGAGTGCTCCAAACCTGATTGATCTTTGTCTGGACATGCATGAGCTGTTACCGGCCTTTGTCCACTGGACAAAGATCGGGTATATTTGAAATATGCTCAGTGTCTGTTCAGTGGTCAAAGCCTGTGAGATTTTGATAGATACTCGGCCTTTGTCTGAAGGTCAAACCTCAATCGAAATGTGATTACATGGTGATTCTTATTTCTAAACTGATCGACATAATCCCACAGAATTAACAAAGGTCATATTTGGTCTCTGACCAGCATATTCCCCAGCTCTGTCCGAGGGACAAAGCTTAGTTTTCCCGCTGTGTAACGAGAGGGTAATTTAAAAGTTCTCAAGCTCTGAATCCCAGGTGGAACTCACACTAGTCAGGCCTACGTGCAGGGTATTCTACAATTGACATGACGCCTTGCTTTTAAATCGAGGTGGCTGTGGGCACGTTGCCCTAATATGGTAAGTTGACCTCTGTAGCTTAGCCAGTGATCGATCGACGTACAGGGGGTTGTACGGTACACACGATATTTAGGGTATAATTCGACTTATGTCTTCACTACAGCACTGTACGGTACTATACCCCTTGGTGTGAGGAATCGGAACTTGTATTTCTCAAGGACGACAATGTTGTATTCGCCGCTCCGTAACAGTAGACTCCCCCATTGGAGTCTGATCCCACTCTCCCTTCCATCACTGGTTGATTGCATACAAAATCTCTTTTGTTTTCGTGATGTCAAGTTGTAGATCCGTCAAGATAAGATAACGAGACGCGTAATGGCACGTACGTACGCGTTAATGACACTTAATTGACGCGTCGCAACCGATTCGCACGATGAACAAAGAGATCAATTGACATTGACGTGAGGCGTTGCTCCTGCCCTTTCATCTTTACCACCATCTTACCCAGCGTCGTCCATCCATGCTTGTATTATCCGGCAGTATCTGTGCTGTGTGCAGCGAGGGTAAATCTGGCTACAATGCCGTTGTTCTACCTTGCGGTGAGTCGAGGTTCTACCCCTATATCGACTGACTTTGAATGAAGTCACTTTCAGGGCACGTCTCTTGCGCTAGCTGCGTAGTGGACTCGGAGAAGGAAGGCTGGATCGAATGTGCCATGTGCCAAGAGGCGTTCTATAACAGTACGTAGGGCGAATTGACGGTATTGATTTACAATCAAGCCTTTCATGCACTAGGAGATTCGGAGCCCCGCGCCCCTCAAATCCTCGTTGAACCTGCAGATAACGCAAATTTACAGGCTCAGATTACTGCTTTGAAACGAGGCCTTGAAGATGAAAAGCGCTCTCGCAAGGATTTCGAGAGCGACTTGCTGCGCCAGCTTCTCAAGATCTCCATCAAAGAGGAGAACGACCAACGCGAGGTAGAGACACTCAGGACGGAGGTGAACATCATGAAGAACGCTATTTCGACGTATATTCAAGAGCTCGACGAGGCGCGCAATAAATTCGCTGGGATAGAACGAAAGTGTGCCACCCTAGAGAATGAGATGAAGGCGGACAAAGCTCGGGGAGATGAGGAAATCTCCCGCCTTCAGGAGGCTTCGAAGCAGGAAAGGCGTCGCTCGGATACGAGGTGAGTTTTCAGACGCTTGAGCATGCCATACCACTGAGCTAAGCATTCTCCATAGAAACTCTGACGGGGTAGGAACTCCTCTTACTACCCTTAATACCACGGCGTAGACTAACTTTTCAACAGGTCCCAGCTCGGTATACGAGTAGGGAAGTCAAGACCGAAGAGGGTTCCCAGGCTATAGATCCTCCTCGCACCGCGCCTCGTGGCGCCAGAGCTCCTGCTCCAGCTATCAAGACTGAAGAATCCCAAGCCACACCCAGGCTAGTGGTGCGAGGTATTGCGGTCGAGTCGCGCCAAGCCGTCGTGGCGGATGGTCGTCGTGGACGCGTGTTTAAGCCCGTTGCGCCTGTGAAGGGCACCAACTTCGACACGGACACGACAACCACGGACACGGACACAGACGCAGAGGCCGTCATTGATGCTAAGCCACCCTCCGAGCGCCCTGTTCTAACCTTACCCGCGCGCAAGACTCCCAGAGTTAATCTTCCTGCCAGCGTGCTCCAAGACAAGGCAACTAGCGTGCCGACTCCACCTGCGCCTAAGAAGCGCGAGCTGAAGCGGGGTGCGGACATCAAGTGGAAGGGATATGGATGCCCTCAGAACACCGCAGTGCCAGAGTGCACTGACCAGTCTGGCGTTCACAACTTCAGCGGAGCGGGGACGAATCAATACATGAGGAAATATACCTGCCGTGGATGCGGGTTCAGCTGCTCGGAGCGCTGGTAAACACAAGGTCACTGATGATCTTTCAAGTTGAACGAATATGTGAGTCTTGAGACCTCGAATATTACCTTGTGTTTTGTTTTGTTTTTTTCCGACATGTCATTGTTTGTCTGTCGAAAGTCTTGTATTATAAATAACATTGTACATCCACGTCGCCGCTTAGTGTCATCCCATTTCCTTATCGTATCTGCTCGAATATATAATGGTAAACATATACTACCCTGGTCATGAGTATGCGTCCCACTTTGTGCATGCAACTTGTATGCACCGAATACTCCAAGCCCCCAGATTGGAATCTTTACATTGCGGAAAAGCTGACTGGTGTCCACAACTGTCCCTTCTCAACCTCCTGCACCTGCGAACTGTGGGCGCAGAGAGAATCAACGTGATGACAATGAAGCGAAGACTCATTTGTTCATTTGTTGGGTCGGTTCGCGCCCAGCTCTCTGGGAACTTTCTTATTTCCCGATATGGTTTGTATTGTCGGCTGTTTCCTTGGATCCTTCGCGAGCGCTGTTGCATGGACAGCGGTGCAACAGTGGCGCATAAGTCCCTGTACAGTGTTTCGAAAGCGATGTTCAATTTGCAGTGGTTAAAAACGGGAGCGGTTGTTGAAATTTGACTACTTTCAATGACCATATGTACGCCTAAGACGACACCGAGTCCAACTTTGCAACTCTTACGAATTATATGGCGTATCGTTCCCTTTCCCCTTGTCTCTGACTTCCAACCAGCTTCCCATCGCTCCTCAGATGTGCAATGCGGTCATGTATCCTCCCAGTCGACTGCACATACCATCTGTTCCTCAGTCCCCCCCCCCGGTGTGCTGCTTCATGATGTTCATCAAGCAATGGATTCGTGACAGATAAGAGCTCTCTCAGGTTATCACCGGATTCTCTCCCGCTCCATACCTCACTTCGTTGTAATTGTAGCGCTGAAACTGTCGGCTAAAGAATACTCTCCCGGATGCTTCACTCACAGCATTTGTCGAAAATCAAGATCTTACAGATGATAGCCATCATTTCACAGAGATTTCACTCACAGACTCCACAGTTTACGACATATACACGACCTGGCACACCCACGCTCCTTATGGCTCTTTCTCTCCTTTCTTCTCAAGATTGTGGTCGTATGATCGGGTGCTCGTAGCTTCTCACCAAATGCTGAGGACAATCGACGGACAATCACTTTATTTGTAGCCCTCAGTATCTTTTGCCACTTTCAGTGTCCCTCGCAAATATATTTCCACATCATCTTGGAAGCGGGTCGAACTTCAAAATGGCGCCCGGAGATGGACGTCGACCTGTCTTCCCACATGCCCTAAAACGGAAGGAACCTATTCATGATCAGCACAACCATTTGATAGTGCAAATGAACACTTGCATTTTTGACTCACGAAGACTGAGTACTGAAGTTCCGACAGTGCAAGACTTTCTTCACTGTTACACCGGCGTCCGGATAGTCCGGGTGGAATACAAAATCATACAGACTTAAAATCTTACATAAACACGAGGCGATGCCCATGTCATGAACCGAAGACAGCGGGCAGATCAACCCTTCTTCATCGCCAACCACTACGTCTGCCTCCAAGGCCGCACAGAACAGGGAGATAGCATGGCCAATACTGCACCGCAGGAGATTATCGACGACATTCTCGACCATTTCATCTATATTCACCTCCTTCCACCATCCCAAATCCGGCATGAAGAACAGGCGTCTGAATATCAACGCAATCTCGAGGTACTGCGCGCATGCTCACTAGTATCGAAGGCCTTCTCGCATAGGGCACAAACACACCTGTACTCTGTTATCAGACTGTGGCCAACCTCGAGGGACAACGGAAAAGACGAGAAGCGCAGAGAGCGATTATGCGCGATATCTGATCTCTGCGTGGCGAAACCACACATAGCCAACAACATTCGCGTTCTCGACATACAACTTGATGGCATTGATGACTACTCAAGCTTGTTTAAACGGGACGATGTTGCTATTCTGAAGGTTCTCACTCATGTTTGTGGCAATGTTACGACGCTCTACATTCGTGGGCAACACCAAACTCTTTCGCTCAGCGCCCTTTTCCCCACCTTCAACTTGGTGAACATTACCGGCCTTCACATTTACCATGCCAAACTTGCTTACTCGACCATGGCGGACCTCGTCAACCTGTCCGACCTCTCGTTCTCGTCCGTAGCCCTTGCCGAGGAGGACGACTCCACGGCGCGTCCTGCACAAATTCGTCTTCGTAAATTATTTCTGCAGAATGTCGAAGACGACGTTCTTGATATTATCATCCATAACAATTACGGAAGGGCTCCGGTCTGCTATCCGGTAATGAATCTCTCTACTCTCTGCTCTTTTAAGCAAGGTCAATCGAGTAAAAATGATCGTCGCGGATATCTGTATACGTTGGAGGACATGTTGAACAAGTCGAGATCATCCTTGAAGGCCTTAGAAATTTCGAAGCATCGTGCGTTAACCTCTTTCTTGGTTTACTCGTGTGGCTTTGGTGATGATATTGTCTTATGTCACATATAGCGTACTTTGCCGGGTGGATGAGCAAAGAACAGGGCTTGCCCGTTCCCAAGGGCCTCAACTCGGGATCATATAATCTTTGTCATATGGAACAACTCCGCGACGTGACGATAGTCTCAAATCTCTGCCACATTGACCCGGTCTATGGTTTGCATGGTGAACTCCTGTCACCCAAGACAGGCATCGAAACTTGGCTTCAGTTTCTGGCGGAGTCCAGATTTTTAGAGAATCTCATTGTCAAGTTCTCGTTCATAACTCGCGAAACGGACGCATCCAACTTCTTCACTGCCTGCGAACCAGTCATTCGGTGGAAGTATCTCTGCACCTTGGTTGGTCGCGTATCAAATGGCAGGAGCATGTCTTTCAGGCTCCATGTCGAGTGGCTTTACTCCACTCAGGGACATTTTTCGAATCAGGACACCAGCACCGCAGTGGATGTTCTCAGAGAAAACTTGAGTGTCCCTCTACGATCCCTATTCGACGAATTTCTATCCTCACCGTGGATTACTACCTCGATGTTGTTCACCGCGAGAAAGATAGTCGCATTATGAGAATGGTTTGGATTTTGCGCAAGCTCGCAGGTATGACTCTGCTCCTGTGCATGCCTTTCAAGCAAACGCAAGGAGCTCACACATTCACAGTGGGTTGTCGAACTACTTCGTAGATCAATGCACTCAAGGAAAAGATTGAGTGGGTTCAAGTCGGGGTTGGGTTGAAATGTTGGTCACGGCAGATCTCCTGATTTAATTGATCGAGAAACCCTCAGGATGGGATAGCATAATTTGCCGCCGGGAGGTTGTTGCTATTCCAGTCAATTGGTATTTTCCCATGAGTGATAAGCGCCCAAAATATCTCAAAGCATGCATCAGAAAGTCTCGGGGTACTCGATAATTGATCCTTCACGTGCATAATTAGAAACTCGAGCCTGCAGTGACCCTCAGCAATAATACATCAGGCAACCGAAGGATGTACGGACATGCCTGTGGTATCGGTCGAGGATATAGCTGAAATACAGTATACGTGTCCCCTTATTACCTTATATGTCCTCTGGTACTGGACGAATGGGATCAGGCAGACGTTAATGTATTTGGATTGTCATAGTCCTGAATGGCCAAGCTGAAGTCAGCGATCGGCAGTCCCAAAGAAATTCAACGGAAATCATGAACCGATTTCTTCACGGAAAATTGTTAGGTACCTAAATCTAGGTTAGCAATGTACGTGTGTCGTCAAACATGGACGTCTTAATCACTTCCTTTGGATGATTATGTCCTCCTTGTTTGCCTGTGGCACTGTTCAGTGCAAGTTCAGTGTGTGTTGAATGGTCGCCGTTCTCGCGCGAGTCACAGTCCGCCTTCTCGCCAAGACGGTGACCGTGACAGCGACTCAAAATTAATTCAATTCCCAAAACACCCCCGGATGATGCTTGAATGATGCAGTGTATACCGGTTGCCATTACGAGGAGTTAGAATGCTGCGTACGCGGCGGGCGTGATGGTCAAGGGCCGACGACAACGACAACGAACACGTTGGCTGGCGTTCTCACTGTTTTCATCACTCTCACCACCACCTTGCCACTCTTTTACATCATCTTCTACAGCCTCTTGGCCACTAACACACTCTTTACGGACTCAAAACACCTTAAAAGACGCGTCCATACGGTAGCGATTTCCGCAGACCCACGCGGCTAGAGGTTCTCCAAAAATTTCAAAAGACTCGTGTGCACCGACGTGTCACCAACGGAATACGGTATGTCTCCACCGATTGCTTTCTGGCTTCAGGGGCTGGGTTGTCTTTATACACAGGCTGACCGCCGAGATGAAATAGGAATTTGGCCTGTGACCCGACGAGTTGCTTGGTGATACAAAGATACGTACGCCATATCTCCAAATATCTCCTCCACACGCATCGGTCTTGGAAGCGTATTTTCTGTTGCCAACACGTGCACTTCGAAGCTCACCCGGCTCCCTAAATCTCGACGCGCCTTGCGGTTTTCTTTGTGGACCCCACTATCACCATCAGCTCCTGGTATCATGTAGGTGATCCTTCAAACATACTTCCAGTCCCGTTTCACAGTTGTTGTTAGGCATGAGCATCGACCAACGATTTCACGAAGGAATTGCTAAGAGCTTTGCTGGATTATAGGTATCGTACGTGGTAGCTTTGTTCTCTTCATTTGTCGGTATTGAGCTATCTTAGGACCCTACCATGGCACACGCTCAGGCATCTCAATATACGACCCCGCACGAAACATTGTCACGCCCACACCCTATCATCCGCAGCCGCACCACATCGCAGACCCGCACGCAGACTCAGACGCAGTCATCTCCCTCTTCCTCTTCATCATACCTCAAAACATCGCCCTCATCGGCATTACGGTCGCCGCCGGCTTCCCATACTCCTTCTCGTCCTACACCCCCACGCCCAGTACCTTCCTCTTCTTCATCCTCCGTTTCAGCCTCTTCACCGTCTTCCGTACTTCCCAATCCCCGCCAACATGCATCTCTTCCCGCTGTTCCCCCAGATTCACATTCCACCACTGGACGTCATAATCTCCATCATCAGCATCAAAATCAATCTCGTGGCACAGACGACCGTATAGACCGGAAAGATCAGCGGCGCGGCGATATTAATAAGGATCGTCATGTACTATCAGAAGGGCAAGGGGGCAGACCTTCTTTGGCACGCCCGATTTATAGTCATGAGCAAATGAAGATGGACACCGGTGCCAATGTAGGGAAGCACTCTATTTCGGGCTCAAATGTGTCCACTGTCGTGAATGGCATTTCTTCTAGCTCCAACTCCGGCGAGCGGACTCGCACCACCAGTGGAGGGGCATATCCCAAAGCTCAAAATGCAAATGGTCAGCAGCTATATCCCCGGATGCGTACCGTATCAGATGGGCGGGTCAGCGCCGGGTCGTCAAGCAGGGATGCGCATATTAATGTTGCTGGAGATCCATATTTTAAAGCTCCCGGAGTACCGTCGCCAACGACTACAGCTCGTGCAGCCGCACCGCAGCCCCATTCACGCTTGCATTCACAATCCGACCTTCCCACGACGAACCAGTGGGATGGGAGTGCCACTATGGCGAGTGGATCCAGCTCTTCTCCTGCTAGTCTCCCTACAACGAACACGTCTAGTAGTGTGACGGCGGCGGCAAGGCAGAACACCAACTCCATCCAGAGGAAACCTCCGCCGCCCATGTCGGAGCCACCAGAGCCATGGACGACCTCCCAATCTCCTCCTCCTTCATCCTCCTCTCCAGCTGTAATGGCTTCAGCACCTCTGGCTAGTCCACCAGGGCCAGCCGCAACGCCCACGCGACGACCCTCGCTAGCTTCACCTCTCCCTGCATCCCCCATTGTACCAGCGTCTTTTCCTCGTCAGCGAGCCACCCCTGCTCCGCTCAACCTTGGCGCAGCGGCGATACCTTCTCCTGCGGCGACATCGAATGCATCAACCATGGCCACACCCTCACCGCGTCCGCGGACAGGATCTGCTGGTACACACCAGAACCAATTGACGCCAACTGGAAATCCTAATCGCGCCCAGAGTCACAGCGCGGGTTCGAGCAACTGGACACCTTCGCCCGCGCAGTATGCGGCACGACCCTCATCCTCGTCCGGGACGGGCCATGTGCGGCCCGGGAGTAGCGGTGGTGGGAGTATTTCGCATCCAGACTCGCCATCTGCCAGTGCCATGATGCGGCGCCTGCTGTCTAAACCTGCTCCAGTGACGTCGATGTTCTCCTCAGGCGCAAGCGGTAGTGAGAGTGAATCGAAGGGTCGGTGGGTGAATCGTGCGCCAGGTGGCTCGCGTACGAGTGGTAGCGAGAGTGAGGGCATAGGCATCGTGCTGGGGCGAAGAACCGGGTATTCGGCGTCGGGGCTGGGAAGGGCAGCGACAGCGAGCGCAGTGTTAGGTTCTGGTGCGGGCGCGAATGCTCGGGCTGGAGTCTCCTCGCGGACACACTCTGGCCTTCGGAGGAAAGGAAGCTCAGGCAGTGTTGGAAGCGGAGGAACTGGGAGGAAAGCGAAGCGGATGGCGATGACTGACGAGGAAAGACCCACCTTACCTGATTTCGAATTCGACTTTTCGGATGTGGACGTGGGTCCAATTGGGATCAAGCCACTAGGCACGGATGCGAGGAGAAAGGAGACGCATTCAAGAATTGAAGAAAGGAGCTCAATGGGACATGATAGAGAGGCAAGGGACCCCCAGGAAAAGGGCAAGGAGAAGGAGAAGAAGACAAGAAATGTGCTACGCCGGCGCCCTAGTGCCCCCGCAAATATGACTTCGCCATCTAGCCCCTCTTCACCACCCTTGTCATCAAAAACAACGCAAATACCTCTGGTCATGCCGCCTCTTCCCAAGAGCCCACCTCCACCAAGTCCAGCCGAGCGCCTACCGGCCATAGAGCCCTTCTCGCCTTTAACTCTCAGCCCTGCAACTACGCCGCCTGAATCTCGTAGGGGCTCAAATACGGAGTATCTGCAGCCTTCCATACCAGCTCGACCACCTCTCCTTCAAAATCGAACCTCCAGCTCTTCAAAAAACATTCACAGGTCGATATCTGCGGCAGCTGGCCCGCCGTCTCCACGGCGCGAGATGCATGAACACCATTCACGTACAGCATCTCAATCACAGCCAGTAGGACGTGGCGCAGCGTCGCCTTCACCTCGCCGCTCGGGTTTCATGTCTATGGATGCCTCGGCGCCTGTGGCATTGTCTCCGTCCTCGAATATAGCCGTTTCGGTATCGCCCCGCCGGTCGGCCTTTGTCCTTCATCCAAGCAGTAGCGCAAATGTGGCCAAAGGCTCTGATGCCCTTTGTGCTCCATCAGGGTGTGCCCCGGCCCCCATGAAGGCGAGTTTTCATGTAGACGCCGTAACGGCATGAGGTTTTTGCAGAAAGCTCACTCATAACATTCATTGCAGGTACCCCCTTCATTATCTGGACGATCTGCCAAAGAGCCTGTGTCGCTGAGGACGGGAACAACCCCTGCAGCATCACTGGCCGAGGCATATAAACGCCAGGAAGCTGAAAAGGAACAGGCAGAGAATCAGGAGGAGGAGCGCCGGCGAGAGATGGCGGAGAAGGACCGAGCGAAGAGAGAGGGCGAGTTGCGAGCTGTGGAGCGGCAGCGGGTGATGATGATGGAAGAGCGGGAGCGAGCAGGGCGCGGAAGGAGGTACAGCGAAGATGCGAAGCCAAACATGAATGCGAACCTCGTATCAGCAGGCCGCCCCGCCACCTCATCGGGTATTGGCAGATCCAGGACAGTCGCCGTGACGCACCTCTCTGTGAAGGAGAAAGAGGAGATTCGATCCTCGCTTTTCAGTACCCATACGAACGGGAGCCTTGACAGTGTTCTCCGAGTGAGGGCCGCACGCAGTGGATCGACAGACGCGTTGAACGCGGGCTCAGGTTTTGCTGCTATTGAGCGTTTGGCGGGCACGATACCGCCAGGACCCACTGATCCTTTGGGAACCTCCAGCTCTAGAGGCGGTATCCAGCCGGCGACAGCGTCCACGAGCACTCTACGAAAGTCAGATCACTTTGACGTTAAGCCGACCAGTCCGCGAGCATTTGATGGTGTTGAGAGGACGCTGGGGAAAGATGTCGTGGACAAGCCCAGTCTTCATGAGAACATAGAGGAGCAGGAGAAGCGAAGCAGCCCTGAGCCCTACTATACAGTATTTGGTGGGTTAGGGGTGGGTCTTGGAAATGGGCGCGGACGAGCGGGGGCAGCCGGAGATGTTTGGGCAGATGTACATCCATCCCAGTATGCGACTTACTGGGATGTGCCGGGTGTTTTACAGGCGAAGGAATTTGGGGTGCGTGAGGTGCGGAACACTGGAAAGGATAAGGAGCGTCCCAAGGAAAGTCTCGGAAGGACTTTATCGAGGAAAGTATCCGGCCATTGGAGGAAGCAGGTGGGTGGTGGCGTCGTGAAGGATACCCAAAGCAGGGACGACGATGGAGAACAACCCAAGCGCCGACTCCTCCGCAGCAAATCGAGTACGGCGGCTCTCAACTCCCGACTTCAGGACCTTGCCGGTAGCGACGCAGAATCAGAGATCGGGACCGAACTGGGTCTTGTTTCGCCGCAGCCACAGATATTACGTGCAGAACTCAAGGCGGATAGTCCGTCAACACCGAGTCCTGGAGGAAGCATCAATGGAACTCAGGGCGGAGGAGCTACCGAAAAGGCAGAAAAGGCGAGCGGAGGGAGATTTTGGAAGCTGATGAAGCGTATCAGTGTTGGTGGACTGAAGGACAGATTCAAGGACGATTCGACTATTGCGCCGCCAGTGCCTGCACTTCCGTTGGATTACCGTAGTCAGACGCTCCCGTCTGGACGCGAACGGGTCCGCGACGACTCCATGTCGTCGCCTGCCTTACGTTCGACCATGTCGACCCCCGCTCGAGCCATTCCTCGCAAAGCGCCACCAACGCCTGGGTCAGTGCCATCATCTCCCGCTATATCACCCAGCCTCATCGCACATACTTCCTCGTCATCGCCCATGTCGGCTACTGATGTTGCACCATCTGTATTATTTGTTCACCCCCATTCTCCTCGCTCTTCAACATCATCAATCGGGACCCACCTTCATGGAAGTGGGTCCTTCAAAAGTGACGACGCCCCGCCGCTGCCAGCGCTGAACACGACCAGGCGTCACATCATCTCTCCGTCAGAAGTCGCAGCCACTTTTGGCCAGCAAAGCCCAAGTGCCGCAGTGCCCCAGGTCAAGTCAACGCCTGGGAATGCTCCTGTTCGGCCAACCATCTCGTTGCCGCCTCATACACAGACATTTAGCCAAGATTGGATTATTGCTCGTACACCTTCTGTCGAGCTTGTGGCCCTCCCACTACCGCCTGCGAGACGCCCCCCTGCAAGCACTGTTCCGCCGTCGTCGTCGCCTCTTGCGGTCGGGACAGGTCCTAGCTCGGAAGAGAAGAACGAATATGAGAAAGAAGAGGTGGACAGGGCGGAGTCACCCACGATTCCCAGCTTCTCAACGACTGGCGCAGTCAACAACTTCAAGCCTGGTCGCCGTTCTATCGGGAGTTCGCTCAAGTCGACGAAATCAAGAGGGTCGCCTGTGGCATCATATGCGTCGCCTGTGCTGCTGCGCTCGCGCTCTCAGCCTACCTCACCTACATCTGCGCACCAGACATTCACGCCTCCATTCATGAAGCCCAAACCCTCTCCGTCGTCGTCGTCCTCTTCTTTAGCTTCACCTACCTCTCAACCCCCTCCGCCACGTCCAACGCGTAGCTCCCAGCGTCCACCACCTACGAGTGCTGTGAGTCCCCCATCACTTCCAGAACTCAAAGTCGACGACAGTGCCCCATCACTTTCACTGTTACATGAAGATGAATTCCTGTCATGGAATAATAGAGAACCCGCAAATGCAGAGCGCAAGTCAGAGTCAGCGATACGTGACATGCCCTCCGCCCTTGGCAACCTGCGTGACCTGCCTCCCTATACGCAACACCAACGCGACATGCGTGCGCACCACCGGCGCTCGTCCGACGCGCTTAGCAGCACGAGCACCGCGCGTCCGCGCCGCCGATCGAGCTCATATCAGCTCTCAGTCACTCTCGGTCTCGGTGGACACAAGGGTACCACTGCAGGTTCCATCATCTCCGTGTCAACCTCCGCATCTGCGACGTCGTTGTCGCCGCCACCGTCCGCGATGTCCACGTTGACCTTTGGGCCCGTCTCTCCTGTCCCACAGGAGAATGACGAGCAGCTGAAGAGGCCGCTGACGGAAGAGGAAAAGGCGGCACGGTGGGATGACCTGCTCGAGCGCAGTGCGCAAGCAGGCGGTACTCTACACATCGCGGGCGGTGCGCGTGTCCTTGCCAGCGATCGTTTGAAGTTCAGAAGAAAGAAGTGAGGGAGAGGAAGCGTGGGAGCAGTTGTGGCGCATGGTACTGGTTATCTTTCTCCTCACCTGGCTTCGTTCAAAATTCAAAATTCTTTGTTCATATCTTCATCCAGCATTCTTTTTTATACAGACTACACCCGCACTGAACAAAAGCTATTGCTCCAGACACTCGCACACTATTGCTCTGTACTACACTGTTATAATTATTTACCCACTTGGCAAAAGCAAAACCGTCTTGACACTCATTTGCGAAAGATGTTATACTCATCCACTCAATCTCTCACACACCAATTAGTCAGCCAATACTATTGAGACCCAGCACCTCGCTCAGATCACCACCTCGCTCAGTCACAGGTGACAAGTGATGGCATTTCAACCCCCGCTGATCGCTCACTTTCGCCGCGATCAGGCCGCAGTGATCGCTCGATTCCATGCGGGCCACGGCAAGGCCACGGTCTCGGAAAATTATCAAGTTATATACAGCTGTGTTTGAGTTGTGTTAGCACTAGTTGAATGATATTAAGTGGTGGTCTATGGTAGATAAAGTGTCCAAAAAGCGACAGATGATTGAACACAAATCGAGAAAGCAAGGTTTGAGCAAGGTCAGTGGCAAACAAGTGGCACAAATATGACTTTATACAAAGCAAATGAACAGCAAGCTGGACAGAATTATACGGCAAGTATAATGATGACTAGGAGGACAGCCGTAGGTGGGAAAGGGATAGGGGAAATATAGGTTAGGATGATAGAGTGGTGCTCAGAGATATTGAAGGTGCGGACTGCGCGGTATTGGAGGAATTAATGTGAAAGGTTGCGGAGGCATTACAGGGTGCATAGCAGGCATTCCATGAGGGGACAGAGGGTCTGACTGCGCGATTGGCTGTTGAATCTGCATGTATATAGGCGAAGTAGGCACAAAGTCGACATTGAAGTCGATTTCGGGCTCAGGTTAGTTCTCTGTAGCACTGGCACAGCTACCATTGGGTTGTCAAACCAAAAACAGACCAGAAAACCGTGCATTTACTGTCGTTTGCGGAACATAAGGCGCCAGCCGATTTTGACTAGGTGCACAGTATATCGTATATAGCTCCTCCCATGTATCTCTGACCGCTACGAATTTGATACTGTTGGAACGGCAACATAATATCGCATCGAGTGGTCAAAGAATATTGGGAAAAGCTCAACTCGTTCCGGAGTCATTTGAGATTTAGTTGTGGCGGAATAGTTGTTGATGGCATGTCAGAGTATTCTCCAAATAGCACTCTCATTTCTTGCTACGGAACCCTCACAGACGTATAGCCCTCATCAATCCGCACTGAGAGACAACTCTGCTTCATGTTCATCCATGTGTAGACAGATTCTCAAAGCTGCTTCATAATTCCATCACCTGGAGTCCAAGTCCCATCGCTTTTGAAACGGCACGAAGGGTCAAATACCTTCGAGTGTTCATCGAGTCGGACCTCTCAATTAATGACACGACGCGTTGGGTGTGCGGGCTCAGGCTGTGCAAAACGCCCATCAAATAATTCATATTCCGCACTGCCGCCCAGCGGCAAGCGTGACAAAACACCAGTTCGTATTCTTCTCAAATCGGTGTCGGGGAGGTGAAATAAAGCCACAACTATGTTTGGGAGAGTAATAGGAGCCCGTAAACCTAATTTTGTGTCCTCAGAGTGAGTGGAAGGTGCTTATTTTGAAAAGTGAGCGAGGTGGTGATCTGAGCGAGGTGCTGGGTCTCAATAGTACCCCGAATGCCATATACCCTAGATGTTTTTTGTTCAGAATGATAGCGAAACCTCCTCTTCATCCAGTTTATAGAGCATGAGTAGTACCCGAGTAAATGAGCAACACGAGATATCCGGGTTGCTAAAGGTGCGCTATGGTACATATATCCAGAAAGCCCGTAAGGACTTGGATAGGTGAGTATGGTAAGTGATTTACAAATGATAGATGAAGGAGGTTACCATGAAGGTATATAGAGAATACGATCAGGAAAGCGAAGAAAGGAGAGTAAACGGCGCGATTGTAGCGTAACTGGCACTGGAAACTCTGATTACTGCGCAGGGGTGTCAAGAGATTGCACAGACCATCGCAGATTGGACGGGGGGACAACATATGTTAAAAAATGTGGTGAAAGGAATCATAAAGCTGGTGAAATGCAGTCATCGACTCAACTGGCATGTACTGATGAGCCCTGATGTCCTCGCAATTTTTTGATTGGCAGCACTACTTGCCCCATCGTACTTGAGGCTTCGGTTTTGAGACGGCATGCCCCGCTACCTGTCGCAAAACCCGCTTGGGTACCACAGTCTGCTTTGGTTCGACGATGTGCTCGATAACGGGTGTCTCCGGTGGATCGAGTGTGAGCTGCTGCAACGCCTCAAGCCACGTCTCAACCTTATGCGTACGCAACTCTGTGCCGTGCTCCCAGTCCCAGGTCTCATCGGGCGGGCGAACACCTCCATTCCACCAGTATTGAAGCTCAGTGGCCTCCTTTTCCTCCTCCTGGGTATGATTCCACTGATTTTTGGGGCGCTTAGAGTGCGTTACTACGATGAAACCGTCATCAACGTCGTTCACGGGAGATGGGGCTGCTGCCCTGGGTGGTAGTGCAGGTGACAGCGGTGGTGGCGCAACGTTCTGATAGATGGACAAAGAGGGACACGTTGACAGCATGTCCGAGGAAAAAAAGGAAGAAGTCTTTAGCTCAGAGACTCTAGCAGTAACGCCAGCAGCAACAGGAAGTTCCTGCTGCGTCGGTCTCGAGTCAGACTTCGGTAGATTGACCACCGCCGCGGGCGTATTTGGCGCGGCTTCTGCAGCAGCTTTACGCTTCTTGCGGGCTTTGGCTGCTTTCGATTTCCCTTTTCCAGGTGGAGTTTGAACCGCCTGTGGTTCGGGCGGAAACAGAGGCAGGGAGGGCATTATCGACTACGCAAAGCAAAGTGGCGGTTAGTGATTGAAATGTTTCTAATATTGCTTTGCAGATGTCCACTCCCGATTACAATCACGCTGACGTAAGAACACAAATTCGTCTGGAATGTCACGGTAACACGCATTTTCCAGCGCATTTCTGCGCCATATGAAAAAAATCGATGAGCAAATAGCAGGGCACATAAACTTGAGACTTTCCATGATGCATCACGACGGATGCTTTCTGCTTGGGGTGATGTCAAACGTGGAAGTTCAAACGCGCCGTCGCTGATGTTCCGCCTCGTTTTTGATCTCCGCCACATGAGAGTCAAGACGGGATCATCACAAGCCGAATTTGGTCCATGGTGATGTATTGATGTCACTGTAACGAAAATGGCAATTGTCTCCGTCAAGCCACACACATTTCCCACTGGAGAAATCATACCAGCTTCGATCGTCAATAAAACCAAGAATATTCCTAACGGGAGTAGGTGTTACCGAAAAGTGCATTTTGAAGCTTTATGACCGTTTGAATTGCGTTTGAATCCCGACGTATACGTAGTTTTTGCAAGGGGAATGGCCTACTACTATGTACCTGGAGAGCAGCAACTTCTTGATCTCCACTTGTACTCATATCTTATCATGACCTCGGTGAGGTCCTCTATTATTGTTGGATCCTCAGTGACGAGAAGTCGTTCGTGCTCCACGATGCCTACATTGCAAAGACATTCTGGCACTGCATCGTTGGCATCGTCATCCTTTTCAACGTCATCCTTCACGCACACCAGGTCGACAATTGTGATGCCTAGGAAATTTTCTACATGCTGAATACGGCTCCCAAGTAAGGTTATGCTTCTCTGACGAGTCAGATGACATCAGTGTTCTTCTCGAGCAATGCAGGGGCCTGTCTTGGAGATTTTCGAGAAGCACTAGTTCTAATTTCCTGTGTCCAAACCTATTCAAAGGGCCATACAACCGACATGATCTGACAAGCGGTTGTTTTTTCTCCCACAGGTCTTCCCACCTCTGAGCTGCTTACTACTGATCTTTCTACTGGATTGTGAAACGTTCACGAATCTTGACGCTCACCAGATATTTGAGCCTTGATACTTTCTCTGTAAGACTCTAAGACACTATTTATTGTATTTATTAGAATTAAATTCACAATGGATAGCTGCTACTGCGGCCTACCAAGCAATTGACAGCATCTCGGAATATAATTACGTAAGCTAAATTTAACTTCGACTTACATCATGACCGACGACTTACTTTTCGTAGATTCCGACGTCATCGCCCACCATTCGCGATGGATTCAGCCTGTTTACACCACGGGTCGGCTTCCAAATCTCACTCCTCCGTTCTAGCTTAATTTTCTTCCCTTTTTTTAGAGTTCTTATGGGAGAATGTTCCCGTTTGTCGAGTCGACGGACCACGGAAGAAATCTAACGGTCTTTGTATAAATGGTTGACCATCTCAGTGTGACACCCTATCTTACTTCCTCCAGCACACCTGAAAAACCTATTCTGATTACCACTGTCATGACTGGTACGTGCGTTCGCAGAAATAGCCTACTTTCTGCTTATCCACCAAAGTTGTAGATAAACACAACCGTGGTCCAGCCGACAACCGAACATTCGTTCGGTCAAGGCGAAGCATCCTCTACGCAATTGGGTTTGCGTTGATATTTGCGATCAGTGCGTATAGCTAGCATTTTCGAGAAATTCATCGCTGACTATGAACAGCCTGTGCCGACTTGGCACTTATTTCGCAGCAACTTCATAAGTACGGAAATCACAGTTCCAACTATCCGTCGACGGAGTACAGGAATGTACTTGGTCTAGGTGTTGCTGCCGCGGTCGTTTCTTTGTTACTGTGCTTTCTCCATTTCCGGCTCAGACTTGAACGTGAGTAGAGTTGTATCTTTACGCTCTGGTTGAACACTGTTTGACTGGGCAGTAGTCACCGCTTTCTTCTCCTTCGTTCTCGCCGTGTTATTTGGGACAGTCGCTGGAGTCATCCATCGCGACAAGCCATTCCGAGGGTCCTCCTGTAACGCTGGGCAGAGTGCAAATTCAGCAATTTTCCAACGTCTCTTCATGGACTGCCGCAGGATTATGGCGATCGAGGGCCTCTCATGGGCTCTTCGTGAGTCATCTCCTTTATGTTACTCTCGACTTTTCAAACTAACGTCTTCGGAACAGTTGGCTTATACACTCTCATGCTGATTGGAACATTGAGGTACATGTTGAAATTCGCTCGCAGGACAACCCCTGGCGGTCATTACGGCTCAAATGCACGCTCTGTCGCCTGAGCATCTGTCAGAATGGGACACATCAGCAGCAACTCGACTCTGTAGCCACGGAAATCGTCAATCCTTCTCCGTTTAATGTCAATGCCTCATCTGCTCTAGAAATCAAAAGCCTGGCATGCGTCATGATGTCTCGGCTACTGGCCAATGAACTCCGACTTTTCCAAGACCTCAGTACTATATACGAAAACATATTCATCACTTGCACTATGGCTTCTTATGACATACGTTCTCTTTTTCTTGAACTAGTTCTTCTTTCTATATTTTCCAGCGTTTAACAATAATATCTGCTTTGATACTTTCCGATCAGTTGCAAGACTTCTTGCTGGCTGGAATTATTTGCGTCTATAACACCAGCCGTTTGGCTTGACCTCGACGTATATAAAACATCATTTACTTGATGTGTTGGTGCTAGTTAAGGTCATCTCCTCATCTATCTTACCGTCGTCATCAAGCATCGTATCTCGATGTCTGTGGCGTCCTGACGGGTCTTGATATAATCGTTACCCTCCAGTTCTCGAGGACGCGTCCCGATGTAGCGGTAGAGGCGCCCACACCCCACGTTTCCTAGACCAGATTATGATGCGATCAATATCGTGGAATGCCAGACTGAGTGGTATTACGATCCAGATTTGAGCAGTTTGCCGGTATCACAACATTAGGTTATGCGATACCGAGGCGTCGTAGAATCCAGGTAAAAGTATATTCTTTTTTACTTATTTATATATATACAAAAAGGTTATACCATCGCTCTAGTCATGAAATAAAACAAATTGGCATTGCCCGTGGTTACTAGGCGGGATATCCCCCATACCCTAAGTAATACGCCCCATGTACTCCTCTCTCCGGTGCTGTACGAAAATTTTCAGTTGAGATAACTTTGCTCAAAATAGCGTGGAACAAATCTACCCCGGGTTGATGAGCTGTATCCAGCAGGTGGGCCCAGAAGAGATCCCGCACGGGCCTCAGACGAACCAACAAATGGTTGCCAACTCTTTTGCTGGGGTGTAGCATTCAATGAATGCTCATGCCTCGCACGCGATTCGAGCGTGACCGGAGGTGTCCGCAAGGGTGGAATAATTGGGTTGGACTGTATACCAGGTCGGCCTGTACCATAAGCCGAAGAGTGAATCAGAGGTGGTATAGAACGGGCTGGTGAGGACTGCCGTTTTCCGCCGAAGTACTAAATGGAGAAGTTAATAAGCGAATATTATACACTGCCGGCAATAATAGCATCATGCACACACACATCATCGCCATTTCTGAACTCGCACTGACATCCGAGTAGGTGGTAGCTCGAGCCGTGGAGAACCGGAATGACTGGAGGAGTGGGATCATAAGGTAATTCGCCGTATGGGCTGCGGGACTATGTATAGTTTCAGCGATGTAATAGATGTACGTGGGTTCTGTAAATATACTATGCATACAATATGGGAGTGGTATACATCCCTGGACAGGTTTGGAGTATTATGACGCACGCTAGCATTCACTACTACAGTTGTAAAAGAAGAGATGTCTGTTCAATCGCACCGGATTAGCATCTAGTCATGTGCTGACGATGTAACTGGGGTTTTTACTCACCAGAGGTTACTTGCAAACCACACCCAATGCATGATAGTGATCTTTGTCCCTGCGTCCTTGCCTCGTTGAGTGCATACATAACGCAATCCAAGCAAAACAGGTGACCTGAGGCTCTTGGGTGAACTATCTTACGCAAGTAACACCAGGCAGACTCACGGCATTGCGCTGTACAGAGTGCACTGGGCCCAAGGTTTATGTGACAGCGAGTGCAATGTAGTAGATCCATTATGAGAGTAGTGTCGTTGGAAACACAACCCCAAGAGTTCAAGGTCCTTTATAGATGACAGGGCCAAGAGGTCAATTTGGTCGTTGATTATCTGGTTCATTGTAGGTGCATTTCGTTAGCGACTGTAGACAGATAATTTATTATGGTGAATAGCATCCATGTCAACGCATTGTTTATTATGTTGGTGGTGAGCAGGTTTAATTGTTTGGTCACTGACAAGCTTGTTCGGCAATCGCCCTGCCCTGATTGCCGACAGTATAGGTCCACATCGGCACAACCCTGTATCATTTAACACTAGTATGAATGCTTGCCATGACCCATATTCTTCCTCAAGGACTTCTTCCTCTCCCTCCTACAGTTTACCCTCTGCAATGTTATTTCCGGTAATGTCCGGCGCAGATGCACTGACCTCCTCCAATACTGTCGCACTATCGCCCTATTTCTGAGCTCTTTCGCAACACACCAGCAACCTTATCATTAACAAAATCGGCATTGCGTACGCTGGCCTTGGTATGCCACGCCTTCCTTACTGAGGCTTAGACAATATACATCAAACCAAAAAAAATATTGAGAACAACACGGAAGGGACGTATAACAAAACAAACAAAAAGCTAAAGCACAACAAAATAGGAGACAGCATTCGCGCCTGAGAAAATACAACAACAGAAAATATAACACACAACATCCCAACGCAGGGTGTATAGATTGTGTCCAAGATAGCATGTCAAATAAATGGAAAAATAAGAAAGCAATGACCAATGAGAGATTGCGCATCTGAGAACTTGAATCAGCGTCGCGATCATGACGACGCCGCTGGTGGTAGATGCTCTGAGTCCGGATCGTGTTGACCCTCTTCCGTCCCAGCCTCTGTGTCGAGCACGACGGGAGCAACCAAATCTTTATCCCTCTCCAGTGCGCGCTGGTCCTCAACCTGCGCTGCAGATTCAGCCAGCTGACTCTCCGCCTCCACCTGCCGAAGCTCGGCCACAAAGGACGATGTGGCGCGATAGAGGACAAAGCGCTGCGCGGAGCCCGCGTCATGAGAGTGACAGTTTGTGCCTATGTCCGAGTCTGTGTGTGCTCGGCGTAGTGCCGAGTGTGGGTGTGGTAGTGGCAATATCGGCGCCGAGAACGAGGACGCGTGGTGAGTATGATGGAGAAGGGGAAAAGAGAGCGACAGGTGTGCGTGCGGAAGGAGAGGCGGGAGGAGGCCTACTGCGATCGTTGGCGACGCGCCGGTCGATGAAAGTGGAGAAGGGGTCCCTGGTCGTGTCTGCGGTGGGGACAGGGCAGAACAGACAGAAACACCAGGAGGGGGATCCATGAACGACTCTTGATTTCCTCGTTCATGTCGTAAGTTCGGACTCCTCGCCGCTGAGTCTTCTTCTAAGTAAACCTCATGGGGTGAGGCAGGGGCATCGGGATCACATTCGGCATCCAGGTCTTCTTCGACGCTCGACGCTGCCTCCGACGCCGGGCGACGCACATTTCCCCAGCCCTCCCACCCATCATCATCAGCACTGGAGTCACATTCAAGATTACTATCACCATCGTCATCCTGAACGACAGGCATGGCACTGATCGACAACAGCGGCGTCGCGAGCTCCATCGGCATCTCCCCATAGTCAACATCTTTCTGCCCATCTTCGCGTTCGCCTTCTCGCGCGTCATCTTCTCTTACTCTCGTTTCCTCCTCAACCGCATGCAGGTCCGGAACATCGAAGCCCAGCAAGTCCCCGACCGGTGCTGGTGTGGCCTGGGGCGATTGTGGCGGTGGCGATGGGTTCAGCGTCTGCACCGCGACGTCGCGCCACCACGCCTCGGCTCCGTTCTCCTGTGTTAACACACCGAAAAAAAGTGAGCATATGCGCCATGTCTGTCAGCCGGGGGCAGATGGAGACGTACCTGGACAGCTGATGCACGTCGTCCGCTGACCGCACCTCGTTCAAGGTCACCGTCCCAGCGTCCGATTGGAGTCCCTTGCACCTGGCCCCCGCGCGTTACCGCCTCTATGTCCTTCTCTTCACGTTGCCGCAGCTGGGCCTCCACGACCGACAGAGCACCCTCTAACACACGCACCCGCGCCACCAGGTCGGTCTCGCGTTTGCGCGCAGCCAAGAGGGCGGCCTCGCACGTCTCGTGTGGGTGGTCGTAGCCAGTTTCGTCGTGCTGCGGCGGTGGCGGCGGCGGAGGCGAGAGCGAAAGCGCAGAGTGGGTCTGTGGCGGAGGCACGGGCACAGGGAGGGACAGCGGGAGAGGCAGAGGTGAAGGCGGAGCGGCGCGCGTATATGGCTCGTCCGCGTCGTCTTCCTGTGCGGCCTCGGCATGAACCTTGTGGTGGTGAGGCATGCTGTCGCCGTTAGGGCTCCGCTGTACATGCCCAGCCGCATCCTCAGAGTGTGTCTCTTCTCGCGTGTCTGGGTTTCTGCTATTCCCTATATCTTCCTCGTCCGGTGTTCGATCACTCTTTTCACGATGCCCACCACTGACAGTCACAGGTACACCCCGCGTTCCCCGCGCATGTCCGTCGCCTCGCTCCGTTTGTACGTGCCCCGCCTCGCCCGTCCGCCCATCCAACGAAGCCTCCGCAGCGCGTCGCCGTTCCGCCGCGAAAGCGTCGATCTTCTCGCCCAGCAGCGCGATCTGGCGGTGGAGGGCGTGGAGGGAGGGGATGGGGACCGCGACTGACTTGAAGACGTCGTAAGCTTGTGGGTCAGGATTATAGATGGGGTCGTGGTTGTAGTTATGTTCGTGATTAGAGCCGTGGATCGCCTCGCCGAGGTCGTGGCCAACAGGCTGCGTCACGCTTTCGTCCTCATCCTCAGCTTCGTCTTCGTAGGTACTAAAACTGCCCGCCTCAGCGTACTCGTGGTCGTAGTCGTTGTTGTATATGGCGCTAGGCCTGGAGGTATATTGGTGTTGCCGCGGAGTAGCCATCCCCGCAGCACCAGAGGTCGCCGTCGACGGTGGTGAGAAGGACAGGGAGGACAACAGAGAGGCGTCGCCCTCGTGTTGTTGATGTGGGGGTGCGGGTGCGAACGGATCCCGGGCAGCGCGTGCATGGTCGAGCTATGTAGAAAATATGAGAAGCCTGTTTATAAAACAGAACCGTACGGACACGCACCCGTCGAGAGAGCAGCTCCACCTCCCTCTCCAGTTCCCTGTTCCGCTCCACGCTCACGTCGAGGATGTCGCTCATCGTCCCATCTGGGTCAGCGTCTGCTTCGAACGGGTCATTGTCGTCTCGTGGTTTCCGGCGGGATGCGAGGGCAGTGTGAACCTCGCTCCAGATGGGCGTTCGTCCCTCCAGCTCTGCATCCCTCCGCGCAAGCCTCGCTTCCAACTCCAGCACCAACGCCTCACTGCGCTCAGCGCACACGAGCGCCGCGTCGCGTTCTACGCGGAAATGTGATATGAGGGTGGTGGCGTAGGCGAGCTGTTCTGTTAGTGCTGCATGGTCGCGGTTGGCGTCGTCTTGCAACGGTGGCTCCTCGGGTGGAAAGGTGTGAGAGGCAGGGTGTCGGTTGCGGCTGGACTTTAATTTTGACTTCGATGGGGAATGGTGAGGTGAGTGGGTGGAGAAGAGTAAGGAGGGTTCTGTGGAACGAGGATAGGTGTTAGATAGAGAAGTCTCCCGCAAGATGATCAGGAGGGAGCCGCACCAGATCGACTAGACAACTGAATCTGCGAGCGCGGCCAGTTCCTAAAGTCGGGCGTGGCTTCGACTGCGTTTTCATAGGAGAGAAGAAGAAGAAAAAGTCAGAATATGCAGCGAGTTTTGAAAGAAGGATAGAAGGGTAAATTCGGATGCTGCAAGAGCAGACAAACGACCGACAAAACCAGACGAGCACCACATTCGAAAAGTACGCACCTCTCTTCACTAACATCTCCACCGCATGCCGCATATCCATCCTATCCGCCTCTCCCTCCCGCGCCGTTTCCTCCGCCACGCGCAGCTTCGTCTCCAGCCGCTGCTGTTCGTGTGCCGCGGCCGCCAAAGCGGCGGTGTGTTCATGTTGCAGTGCGTCGAGCTGGTCGAGGGTCGACAGGAGCCGGGCGCGCACGAGGGAGAGGTGGTTGATGGTTTGGTCTAGTCGGGCGTCGAGGCTGAATATCTGGTTAGGATGGGAGGTACCAACGAGCAGAATGCGGTTGGGGTGAAGAATAGGAGATCAGTCAGAGGATGAGAGGGTTTTCCTGAACGACTTGAATATGGGAAGCGCACCTGTTCATCTTTTCGTGCTATGAGTGCGTCCGTCTCGAGACTTTCATGTTGCCTGCGACCCATGTCAAGCCCATAGATTGTATTCGAGTTTGGTTCAAGTATCCGTTGCGTTCTATCCAAGTCTCAGCCGTCTGTTTCGATTCCAGTGCTTTCAGTATGGAGATATGAGCTAGATGCGGTAGTTTCAGAGATCAGGCGTGTAGAGAATAGATAATGGAGGAGTCGAAGGAGGTGGTGGTTTGGTCCGGAGTCTGAGAGCCATTGTGGACCAATCCCTATATTGGGTTTGGATCACGGTAAATGCCGAGTATGACCATGCTTCCCTTCAGTGGCACCCAGCACCACAACAGATCCACGCAAGAATACCAGACACAGGGCTGTTGGTAAAATCATGTAGAACAAACCTACTCTACTCGTCAGACACAATCCTCCGGAGCGAAAGCCCTCGTAGTAAGCAATATTCGCCACACATTCGTAATTGATTTACAAAGCGTGATATTGATCCATACTTGAAACATTGCTAAGACATGGCGAGCAAATGGCGAGCCGCAATTTCCTACACTCTACTAACTATTTAGCTACTCTCCCCTTGCCTTCTCAATGTCCGAATCAGGTGCAGCACCCATCTCTTCATGCACCTTCTCGTTACCCGTGGAGCTCTATCGCCCCATCGCTGAACAACTTGGCACCCCCTCACAACTGGACAAATCCACATTGTGTACACTAGCGCTGACATGTCACACTCTACGGGAAGAGGCGCAGCGGGCTCTGTTCTCAATTCCATACATCCCGGAGCTCACGAAACGCGAGATATACAAGCACATGAGCTTCCTCCAGGCCATCGCCGACTCTCCAGACCGACTGGCCCTCTTCGTGACGCAGTACTCGCAGATTTGTGTCGTACGCCGGACGGAAGAGAGAATCGACGGAATATTGGAGAAGATCAGTCAGGGAACCGCGCAACAAGTTGTTTCGGAGCTGCGGGACGCAACGGCGCGTGGTCTGCGCGCGATGGTCAATCTCAAGCTGCTCGAATACTGCTCCTCCGACGTGCCACGGCTCAACCGGATTCCGTCCGCGCACCTGCTTCACGGCTGCCGATTCCAGCTGGAGGAATTCTCTTGGGGATGCGACGACGACGAGCAGGCGCTCCTGCGCGATTTTTTCCCCGCACAAAAACGGTTGAAGAATATGTGCCTTGCTGGGATAGACGCAGGCAATTATGCGTGGCAGTCCACCGCATACTGCGGTATTCCAAGGCCAGACACGCCGCCTTGCCCTCAGATGCTTGCGCTGTCTGGGCCGTGGGGTGTTCTGGATATGTTCCTCCCCGGCTCGTCAGTGCGGTACCTGGAATGGTTTGTCCCTGGGGACTGTTGGCATTATTCCCTCACCCCGGGGCCGTTGAATACAGTGATGAAGGCCGCTTTGAACAGAGTGGAGCACTTCAGCTATCACAGCCCACGTGGTGCACCACCATACACTGGCCAATTGACTTTGATATGCGAGAGTTTGCGATCATTAAGGCGCCTGGAGGTACTGACAGGTGACCTCAACGATGTGAGTCGTTGCGATTATATCGAGTGGTCAAAATTAACTCAAGGCAGGAATCCGTACTCTTGTCGCTAGAGGATTATAAACTTCTTGGGCAGCTCCCTTTATTAACACAATTCGGTTTTTTCATCAAGGAAAGACATCACATGGCCAAAGCCCCCATCAGCGACAGGCTCGCGTCAGAAGTGGCAAACTCAGCCTTTGGCCACTGCAGATTACTTGAATTTGTCGAAGTTGGGGTTGATGTGGACCAGTACATCCGCTATCAGAGACTATCGGTAGGTAGAGTGCTCCAGACAGATCGAATCACGAGTTGGCGCTATGTACATGATTGGAGGGTGCGTTGTCCCCCGTCTTCCATCTCTTGTGTACCATTTTCCCCTTGCTGGTCACACTGATACTTACCTACGTATATGTGAATATCCCAAATTGACTGTGACGTGCATCTCATGTTGAAACGGAATTTGGATGATTTTACATCAGAGCCCACTGCTGATGGTCATTCTGTCGAAGACTCATTTGAATGAAATGCACTGATCGTGACTTCTTTCATTTAGCTGCTTTTTCATTATTTTGAAGTGCTTGGGGGTAATTCAGGGTTAAAGACGGAAGTATGCAGGTGCTGTTTCATCTTTCTCGAGTGAGTACAATAAATACATCCTTGTCGGCGTCAAATGCCAGTAAACTATCTCGTCCTAGGTGTATATACAATTGCTGTTTCATTTCTAGGCTCTAGGTCCTGCTCTCCATCGTCGTGTCATCAGGTTGACTGTGGCGGAATGCTATCGTTCTGCGAGTGAGATTGTCCTCCAGCATGGATATGGTATCATTTTGCCGGCGTCTTGCGACCCGGTAGATAATAAGAAGTGGTGACATGACCTAGAGTAAAAGAGCAGTATAAATGGATCATCCGTTATGCGTGACACCAAAGATGGAGTACCTACACATATCTGTGGGAGGATTATTACAGGGATGAGATACTTTCCAGGGTAATCAAAGGAGCGAAAATCCCGTTGACCTCCGAACGCGAGGCTAGTCGTGATCATAGAAACCATTGCCCATGCGGCTATCATCGCACTTGACTCGACACATATTGCCAATGCAATCATGTAGGGGGATTTGGCTTTGTGGTTAAGGCCATTATGGTTTGGCATCAAGGCTGTCAGGAGGCGCTGAGAATATAAAAGTCGTGCAGCGATTAATCCTGAGACCACTGTGTTTACTGCAATTGTAGATGGAAGGATGAATTGGCTTGCTGCTTTTAGTGCTCTATCAGACGGCCCTCCAGTAGCTGGTGGCGTCCAAAATGAATACACGCCGCTTGCTGTCATGATTAGATAAAAGTTGGAGAGTAAGTCACAATCCATTCTGGTATGCGCAGATAAGGATGTACCCAGCGAAAAAGTGGCAAGGACCGCCAATATAATATGCATTATTCTTTGTTTGAGGGGAGTTACTGCTTGATAAAGTACCAAACACCGCCATATCTAGTCATTGTTGTTAGAATTACATGTGAGTCATTCTGCAATTCTGGCCGATTTAATAGACCTACCAAGATCCCATCAGCACCCCATATGATAATAGGGAGAGAAGGTGGGACGACAAGATTGAATAGATGTGCGGACCCATATTTGAACGCAAGAGTTGAGAACTTCTGGTCGATGCCCAAGACGCTCTCAGGAGCACCACGTATTATGACCCTTGCTAATTCGACCACGGCCAGGTTTGAATGTACAACAGCCGCTGTTGCAAGTCCTAACATGCTGCTGATGTAAATACACATCATGATGAGCCGCTTTTTGGGGTCATCCTGCCTTCTCACTCGGAGGAGTGCACGGATGCACATACCAGCGACGACGACGTTGAAGCTATAAATGACCGTTGATGTGACAATGCCGGCTAGAACCCATTGCATATCGTCCATGAGCCGGTTTGAAGAAAGTGGGGTGCTTTCCCGGGAAGCGGCATGTGTTTGTCGTTGCATCGGGAGAGCTAAATGGACCTCTGTCGAGCTAATGATCATAAGAAGAAGTGGTTGGAGGAGATGTTGCTTGCATTTGTGGGACAGTGCGATTTATACATTATGCGCTGGTCCCGCAGCAATTGCTCGTAGATGCTAGTCGCGAAATGTAGCCAACTTGGGCCGACTTATAAATAGAGTTTGTGCACAGCCACCGGTGGCTTTTAGCGGCTTTTTAAGTCTTCGATATGAGCATATTTTGTCCAAAACCACCACCATTTGGCCAGGAATTGTCTATCACCTTTCCTAGGTAGTTTAAGGGCCCAAAAATCTACTTGACGCATGCTAAAAAGAGTCGTACTGGATCAAAAAGCCAGCTGTGGCTGTGCGCGAACTCACTAATACCACGGACAGAATATTGCCAGAACTGGAGTCGCGGTAAAACTTGGCCTAAGAACCGACACCTGCATCGAGGAATGGGTAATGAATTGATGATTTTTACTCTCTAATGTTAACGACCAGATCTTTACATTTCCTGCCCAGTAACTGTGAGATTCGTTGTCATCGATTGTCATTTCCTACTAAATTTAGGAACAACACTCCTTCACAACTGATAAGATCCAGGGCTCAAGGGACCGGATCTACATTGCTCAGTGGTACCAGATGATATGAAATTGCATCATTTAATTTTCCCCTTTCACGATGATTACAAGAGGTTTGACTGCCCGTATAACTGCGCTGCTGCCTGCTTCAGTTTCGTCGGCATCATTATATTATCAGTGTGAGAGCCTACTCAGGAGATGCATGGTCACCGAAGATGGCTGCAAGATTGCTGTAAGAAGACAATGTGATTTTCCCATTTTATCTCCAACTCTCTGTTCGCAGCGTTTTGCTGCTAAAAATTGTCGTACAGATTTACACCCGCCCAACTCTGACCCCACTCTCGCATTCCTTACTTGCTGAGGCCCCACAAAACCCATCCTTGTCATCCATTTTTCTATAAACGAACGATCTGACGTGGCTACTAGTACTTGTGACCGGATTTAGTATAGGAGGGCACGTGACCTCTCATATCACTTGCCATCCTTATAACACCCGTAGAATGATAATAAGGTATCTTAAACCTTTGAGACTGGAAACGAGGCATTACCCATCAATCACAATGAACCTATTCCAGAGATTCGAAGAACAAATAGTCTATTTTATAAGTGGCATCAGAGGGTCCTCTGCAATAGATTCAACAGCGTAGGTTGGTTTGCACCATAGGATTATCTCAACTTGTCGTAAGACAACATAGTCTTTTCCATGATGCTTGGACTCAGATTCGGTTCAAATGCGCTGAGCAGATAAGATTTATTACCGTTGGTTTAGACACTTAAAAGAGCTCAAAATCACTGTTATAGATGAAGAGCGCTCTAAACAGAGTGGAGCAACTCACCTATCACAGTCCGTACTCACGCCCTCCGCATACTGCACAGCTTTCGCTGCTACACGAGAGTCTGCGATCACTAAAAAGCTTGTATATCATCATAGGCGACCTCCATGACGTGAGTGTTATCCGCAATCGCTCGCCCAATCACCAAATCTATTTCAATGCAGGACCCCGTTTTCTTCTCGCTAGAGGATTTTCATCTGCTTGGACACCTCCCTTCGTTGACACGACTCGGTCTGTTCATTAAGGAAAGGCTTCATAACGTTGAACAGCCCTCTGACAGTGTCGTATCAGAGGTAGCCAATTTAGCCTTCAGTCATTGCAAATTACTCGAGTATATCGAAGTTGGGGTTGATGTGGATCAGTACATCCGGTATCAAAGACACCTGTTGGTAGAGTGCTCCAGACAGACCGGATTACAAGTTGGCGTTATGTACACAATTGGAGGGCACGTTGTCCCCTCTCGTCGATCTCTTGTGTACCGTTTTCTCATTGTTGATCACACTGATTTTGTGCCTACATATAGATGAAAATATTGCAAATTGAATGTGACGTGTATCTCGCGTGGTATTTACTACATATAGAACCCAAATGGCTTTACACTCGAGTCCGCTGCCAACGTCCTGCCATCCAACTTTCCACGTCGATTCATTGGGAAAATGGAGATATGTATCTGTGCAAGGCCAGCCTCCAGAGTTGGACACGGCTTTGGTCTAAGCGTGATGAAGACGAGGATATATTTGAGTTGGGGAGGTGAGCAATGGGGTGAGATCGGAATACGTGGGCCGACCGTAGCGAGTCTTCAAGCTTGAGCGTCTACCTAGGAAGAGTTTCGGGTCTTAGATACGCCTTGCTACTTATCCTAGAAGCTGAGATTGCAGCGTTTCGTAGATAAAGAACTTGAACGGTCGGGTTCCAAGGTAAGCAAGAGCAACGCGAAGCTGCGGTAAAAATTCAAACAAGATTATATTATTGAATCTTTCTTCTAGTGATTCTCCACGTGAGTGTTTTTGCTCAGAGAAGTTGTAGCAAAGAAGGGTGATGTTCGAACTTTAAGACTGCAGGTCTCAATGTAGACCGGGTTCTGAATCCTATGGTGCGGTCGAGGACATTTCAGTTCCAACGTTCAATCCTGCATGTTAGTTTTGTGCGAACCACAGAGTGCATCATTGAACGTATATAAAAGACGGCGCAGGTGGAAGAAGATTTTGCACCCAATCTAATTCTCAGAAAATTAGCAGCCAAGGTTGATAGCAAAACATGACTCCGAATAGCCCAATATGCGTTACATATTAATTACATTGCCCATCTCTTGATACATTCTAGGCGCTAGGCCCTACTGTCCACACTTGTGTCATTAGGCTGGCTGTGGTAGAAGTCTATTGATCCGTGGGTGAGGCTATTTTCCAAAGCTGTAATTGGATCATTTCGTCGGCGTCTTGCTACACGGTATATAATTAGAAGGGGTGATATGACCTGGAGAAAAGAGAGGGATGTCAATTCCAAAAAGCATGCTACACAGCATATGTCACCTACACATATCTGCGGGAAAATGATTATGGGGATGAGATACCCTCCGGAATAGTTCCACAAAGCGCCCTGGGCGTCAACGTCTGGGATGCTAGTGGTCATCAATTAAACCGCTGCCCACAAAACAATTGCAGCACTTGACTCGACGCATATTTCCAGCGCAGTGATGTAGGGAGATTTGACGTCGTAGTTGCCGTCGTGAGCTGGAAATGATATTGCCAAGAGGCGTTGGGCGTACAGAAGCCTTGCGGCAATCAACCCGGCGACCACAGTGTTTATTGCAATTGAAGACGGAAGTACGAGTTGTCTTGCTGCTTTAAGGGCTATATCGCCTCCTTTTATTTCGAACAGGCCAGTATCAGGGCTCATCTCCGATGAGAATTCTTCAGGGTTCCAGAATGAGTAGCCACCACTGGCTGTCAGGTATGAATCAGAATCAAGTTTTCTATACAAATGACTACGTACCCAATGAAAAAAGGGCAAGTAAGGCAAGCGTAAAATATGTTATTCTTTTTTTGGGAAGGCTGACTGCTTGATAAAGGACCAAACATCGCCATATCTAGAAAAGTTATTAGTACTTTATGGAACTTATTAAGATAGACATTTCCGGGTCCATGAATAAACCTACCAAAATTCCGTCAGCAGCCCATATTGTAACAGGGAGAGAAGGCGGTACGACAAGGTTGTATAGGTGCGGAGACCCAAGTTCTAAGACAAGATTCGAGAACAGGCCTGTAGCACACCCGATTGTCTGGGGGACTCCCAAGATCATCATCCTAGCGAATTTGGCAACAGCCAAGTTTGAATGTACAACGGCGGCGGTTGCAAGACCTAACATCCCAATGATGTAGACGGACAATGCACCTAGCCGACCTTTGGAATCGTCCTCTTTCCTTGCTTTTAATAGTGTGAAGAGGCAGAGTATCGCGACCATGACGTTGAAGCCATACACAATTGTCGATGCCACAATCCCCGTTAGGAGCCATTGCATATCGTCGATAAGCCGTGTGGGATCGTAGAGTCCAAAAGAGGGTTGAAGGTCGCAGAAGTCTGAGTCCATTCTGGAGAGGCGACTAGCTTGGGTTAAACCTGTATGTCGGGTGGAGGTGGCCGGGAATCGAGGAGGTATTTCCTGGATAAGTTGAGCAGCGCAGGGAGCAATGAGAAGCTGACCGTTGTAAGAACCTTGATGAAAATGGCCAATTTTATGGTTCAGCTTGCAAAAGATTGCTGAAGTTGCAAGTTATGAGACCACAATTCCTCACTTCCCATCAGGATCTATTTACCAATTACTACACATGTCAAAAGCCGCAGGGATGAATTCTCATCAAAATGAAGGGTAGACGCCTCTGAAACCGAACGTTGCTGATGCCAGCCAGTAGAATCAACCTTGATGCCGGTTGTGAAGAGCGAAGATGGCTGTAGAAGAATGTTTGATTGTATCCATATTTACGCTTTCTTCTGACAACATGGGAAATACAGCATTTCCGGATGCCTCAGCACCAAAAACGCGCAACTACCGAAAAGATGATGCTGAATACACAGGAAAAATTCTTGATCTTTTCTTACAAAATGCTTTAGAAAAGGCCCTGAGAGGTGCCTTTGGGCATGAAGTGATAGCCATCATATTGATAGCCAAGGCGCTCAGTACACACTGTCACATTGTGACACAGCGGGAAAAGTAAGCTTTGTCCCTCAGACAAAGTCGGGGAATATGCTGGTCAGAGGCCAAATATGACCACTGTTAATTCTGTGGGATTATGTCGATCAGTTTAGAAATAAGAATCATCGTATAATCACATTTTGATTGAGGTTTGACCTTCAGACAAAGGTCGAGAATCTATCAAAATCTCACAGGCTTTGACCACTGAACAAACGCTGAACATATTTCAAATACACCTGATCTTTGTCCACTAGACAAACGCCGGTAACAGTTTAAGTGTATCCCGGATGAGTCCATTAGTGGCATCAGGCAAAGATCAATCATGCTTGGAGTTCTCGTGCATCCGCTGCGTGTAGAAACACACGTGACCTTAACGAAGGCGCGCGCGACGCGTTCTGCCCTATTTCCCACAAAATACAACAAAATCATTGACCAGTACCTCGTACTTTACCACTACCTCGTTCTGTCACACATTTTGGCGGTATATGTGACAGGAGCGTTACAAGGGTCGACTTTTGACCACCCATTCCCGTCGTTTTCTCCCTCTTAATCGACACCAAAGCACATATATAAGCTCTAGGGCATCGTATCAAGCCCCCACGACGGAAAATTCTGGAGGAAAACGGGAGGAATGGCAAAAGTACGAGGTAGTGGTAAAGTACGAGGTACTGGTCAATGATAGTATAACTCGGATGTAAATAGAAGCCTGATCGCTTCTTCGGGGACATCCGAGTTAGTGTCCCACTCAAAGAAGTATTGGACGTGAATGGGTCATCTCTAGTTCTGCGTCACAGGTATTGCATTCATTTGGTCAATAAAATATGTGCGTAATTGCTCTCGGTGTTGTACGGGCTACCGGGCCCGGAACCGGGGTGATTAGGCGCCCAGTGATAGGTAGATAAGTGTCAAACATAAGTAATTGCATTTGGTACACAACGGCCTAAGTAGCAGTATGGTTGTAATCTAACGCGCTAGCAAAGGTGCTTTAGTGGGAGAAATGAATGTCTGGATTATAAGGAGCAGGCTGCAATGGTCCATGATACACAAATGATACAACGGCGGCGGCAGAGTCGTGTCCACGCCACGCGAAGGCAGGGTAGCATCGAAAGACAAAGCCGTGGAAGTTGTTACACTGCCCGAGTTGGCTTTGACTCGGCGAAGTACTACCAGTGGCCAAAGCACCATACCCTTCGTCGAGCGGCGGCCGCATTTGCTGAGGACATTGAAAAAGCAATCTAAGTAAACAGCCCGTCAATATTAAAAGAACTGCCTACGTTGTCAATGCAGTGAGCGTTCATATCGTTGGAAGTGCGTGGCCTGCTGATCACGGGCATGAATGCCATGAGAGTCTACAAGCAAGATACTGACGAATGCATGGGCATCGTACTGCATTCCGCGCATGATTCCGCCAAGAATCGTGAGATTGACGCCGTCGCGGTAGATATTACGGTGTGATTGCTCATTACCGTTTTTACTCGAAGGAGATGCTTTCCAGACATCAAGGGGGATCAAGCTATATGGCTGGTAAACAGCCATCAGCAAAAAGGTCACCTGAATACATGGTCCCCGAAATGCCATATATACTTGCCAATCTGTCGTATAGACCGGAATAGTTAGCTAGTATCACAATGATATAAACAATGGAACGTTCCATTGTTTATGACACTAATAATTCCGCCGTCTTGCAACGCGCGCCAATAATTGGACGCTATAGTATTCAGGTGGCGGGATTATATTATATTCTATTCAACGACATAGCATAAAATGCAGGTAAATACCAATAGACGGTCTCTTTGAGCGCTCAAGGGTGGTCGTGCGGGAATAAGCATCTATTCACTTTGATACGTACACAGGGGGGTCACAGTGCTACAGAAAAAAGACCTACACCTTTTGTAAGGGCGGCGTGTTCACACGTGTGACCGAGATAGAAGATCCTACAGCCCCATCAATAGTATACCTAACAAATCCCTTACAATGGCTCGGCTAGGCTGCAATGCATACTATTACTATGCACTTTTTTGCTGATGGCTGGCAGCGCAAATTTGCTTCCAACACGTTTATCTTTCAGCCACGCTAAAGCACATTGAATTAGTAAAATAATCTTGAATGCAAGAGCTGTACCAACCTTTTGCTTTACGACCCCCCGAGTTAATTAGATCAAACACTGCCTGAATATCTGGGTGAGGAACAGACGACGAGAGACTGAGCATTGCCTCCCGAACATCAGCTGAAACATGATTTTGCATATCCTGAATGTGGCGCTTGAAGTGGACTACGCAAAGGCGAAAAAATCGCAGCAGGTGGCCATATGGATCAAGCATTGTCATCACCGACTCCAGCGACGACGACCACTCAGCAGTCCGCAAAAAGATCAAAGCCGAACCCAATGTTCACGAGGAGCGAAATGCCAAGGGGAAGCAAAAAGAAGTCAGTGTTTTTGAACGTTTTGATAGACATGAGGGAGTTACCCTTGACGAGATTTTAACAGATCTTGTTGCTCTTTGCCCGTACTGTAGCATCTATATCCGCGCAGATGGTCTTGAGTACCATACCTTATTTTGCCAGGAGAATACTAACCAGAGACTTCACGAATACGTTGGGTACTATTCCATGTACATGGATAAGATACTTACCGTGATTGATAACTTGTCCACTGTCCCGATCCTTCTGTTGTTCCGGGAAGGAAAAAAATGGCCGTTACAGCAGCGGTTTGAGGGTGGTATCGTGCAGGTCAGGACATAACGGTTTGATATTGAGAGCAGTGTTGGGCCGTCGCCGAGCAGGAGACACAGAGTCGATGAGTGGGTTGTCATCAGCCACGTTGAATATACCAGGTCGTGGCGGTCATCATTTCGGCGGCAGGCCCGCACCTTGTAAATACGGCCGGTACAGAAAGGAGTTGTAGGTCCCACTATTACTATTAAACGAATCAACACCTATTTCTTGAATTGATAAACTGCTCTGTGACCCCGGAAACGTCACGGTGCTTCTCCCAACGGAGCACTATCTCCGACCTGTCGGCTTTCGCATTGCGGCTATCATTTACTTCCGAGTTATACCAATCGACTACAGACTCCCTTGCAGGGGTCCAACAGGGGTTGTTGAAGAGCTCGTTCATTCTGACTCAACAATATGGCGTTGAAGCCTGATTGAATAAATCCAGTTGGTTGCTTAATATGCCCCCTTACAGGCTGCGTGGCTATAGACCCAAGAAGTTTCTGTTTTGAGGCAATAGAACATAGCATTCAAAATTTAATTGAATATGTCTGCGCTGTCTGCGCCATGCTTTCACCACGCCGCCCCAGGGTCGAAGAGATCGCATTAGCAGTGTATATAGGTCTGCATAACTAAAGGTTTGAGTAGAGGAAAATCTTGCAGCATCTGTATCTGTGCGGTGGACCGTGGCACCTGGTGTTGGTTGAAACTTGGTGGCACCGTAAACTTACTTCAAAAAGCTAAGAAATGTGGTGGCCCCGGGTGGGCATCCTCGAGGAGCAGATATGCTTACATTGAGAAGATTACAATAGAATGCTCTCCCCGTTGATTGAAAGAATTAGGTGCGCATAAAGTATAGGTCAAGGATGATTCGACGACCAAAGTTGACTTAGATGTGACATCTGTTGCCATAACTGATTGCCGAAATGCATTCCCCTTTTGGGAGTCATGTGACTGATGAGCGCAGGGCGAAAAGTCAATGGCTGCTGGCCTCAATCTAATACTGGGGAGGCGCAAAACCGCATTCAGAGCGCGTCCGCTGACTAAGCGTACAGCCACCATTAATCTAACAAAAACCTCATCGGTGTTGGATTGAGTGGAATTACATTGGAATTACACGCCCGAACATATCATAGGTTAAAATAAGTTGTTGCAAGTAGGCTTATACGTTCTATATGTTGGGGTTAATGGGTATATATGAGGTTTATCGTCCATACAGCAGAAATAGATGTCATCACCATCGGATAGATAGTGCATGTCAGTGTTTTGCACCTCTGCAACTGGCGCTGAGGTACTGTAAAGTGCTGCTGTGACTGATTAAATGGTCTCTCTACGATTGATAAATCACTTAAATGCTCCTTTCAGCTCCTTGACGCGATTGGCCATGCGTTTGATGTGGGACTTGGGCGGAAGCCCGTACCCAGGTTTGACACTTTGTGAGTACTCTACCACCTCAGGGAATACAATTTGAGCGTCTTCTCTTTCATATGGCGACAGTCGAGCTGGCAGTCGACCTTGTCGTTGCCCCAAACCCTGTCTGTTATCAGGTTATTGATAACATTTGTGTCAAGGACCAGACTTTGCACTGTGGCGAGAAAGATGCTGTCCTTTGCGCGTTGAGTATCTTCTTTTCCCATTGCCCTTCGTCGATTCTCGGCTGCCTTCGCAAGGTCGGCTTGGGTTTGTCTCCTCTTCTCCTCAACTTCTCCTCGTGACATTCTTCTGCTCAGTACTTTGCTCTGTCCATCTTTTTTAGAGGCTTTTTTTTGGCGTTCAAGGGTGCCTAGTATACTGCACGCTTCTTGACAGAGATTGGCGGGGCTGAGGCACAAGAAAAGCCGAGATTTGCTGCGCGACACCAACTGAACGCGCCTTGACGCGTCTATAATTGGATTACGTAAGCATATCAATGCATCTATTACTGTGTTTTGCGAAGGTCGTTTGTTCTCGTTTCTTTACTACACAAACCTCCTTTTTTCTCTACGTAGTAATTACATATTAAGCTCTAGCTAGGAGCTTTAGGTTGTAAAACTTTTTAATGTTGAGTGTAAAGCGTATTTATTTCGTCGAAGTCGACCCATAACACACACTTTCGAAATCTCACAACCGTAAGCTCCCAGATACCATTGAACAGAAATTATTGGCACATAATTTGAGCCCTGAAAAGCCCTGTTGCAGTGAAAAATCGCACTTGCATTTCTCCTCAGAGATGATAGAGAGGACAAACATAGACAAACAAACCAGTCAATCACAGAGTTTTGCGCCTCCCCACTAATACAGTGTCTTGCATATGACAGTGCACTCATGATTCTTAGGTTCGGAGCAAGCCCACGTGCTCCGGTCGCGAGCGCAAGCAGCGGCTCCTTCGCAGAAGGGGCTTGGGACAAAGTGACAAAAACTGATGGGTCTGATGTTTTGGCCACTGCCTGTCCCCAACACCTATTATCCCCCCAGCTAGTACATATATCTGTAGTACATATGTTAGGCTATGCATACGTGTTTTCCAATGATCGAAATCTTCGGTATAAGAGATGATATTGAGCCTATAGTCGGTGTCACAGTAGAATTGACCCCTACTCTATTCCGACGAAATATTAGGCTTTTTCGCTGCGTTTTTTTCACGAACTGGTGCTCACTGCCATACAAGCCAACCTCCCGTCGCTACTTTGGTCAAAATACCTCTCAGTTGCAACTGAACAAAGTTTTTTTGTGTCCGGCTACTTAACAGTCACAGAAGTGTCACACGTGTGTCTTAGCAGGTCTTCACCGTCGTTGTCGAAGGTCTCAGTCGTTTTGCACATCTTTGACTGCGTTCACACTCAAATAAAAATGGGTGACGATGTACTAGCTTATGGCGATGCCTTCTGGCAAGAAAAAATCGGCAACGACATGAAATATCTCCCTCTACAGCAGAAACAACATGCCATTTTCTCTCTGCTCGTCTATCTCCAAGTCAGCCTCCTTCAGTTCCTCACTTTCACCTTCACCTCACCGATACATGCTCTTCGCATGCGCGCTGGTCGATTTGTATCCTACATTCCAAGTGCTCGCGACGACGAAAACAAATTTGCACCAGCAACACTTCTCCGATTGTGGTACAAGTCATTCCCGAAGCAGACAAACCACCTCGACAATATGATCAAGCCGTACGCTGAAGAAATGGTCAAAAAAGAAAGTGACCAGTTAATTGAGGAGAAGTCTTTCCAACTGAAGCTACGAACACTCACTTTGCGGTCCATTCGAGAACTCTTTTCACCACAGAAGATCCTCGAGAAGTATCAATCACTTGCTCCATTCACATGGAGTCTTCTCTACTCATTTGCAGCGGCCCCCAATCGCTATCGAATGTACAACCTGACTAAGAGTGACGAAGATCAGAAAGACGCGGAGAACGATGACTGGGATGATGATCCAAACCTGGCGGATGACGAGCCTGAGTCCAAGTGGGACCGTTCAGATATCCCAAAAGGTTTCTCCCGAAACCCTGCTCTCGTAGATGCTTCTACTTATATTTCCTGTTTCTGATACTGACAGGCAATTATAGGCTGTATTGATTGCAATATCAATACTGATTTTCGTGCGGAACAAGGCCTCAAACCACCTGCCTTTGTTAATTGGCCTATTCCTCAAGGTTAATGGCACGAGCTCACGGGTCATGACTGTCCTCAGCAATATAGGTCTATGTGTTTCGGGGCGAACTGTCGAGCGGCTCAAGAAACGGATTTCTGAAGACGCCATTGGATTTGCCATTGAACTTGTGACCAGCGGAGGTCTTTTCGCAACTGTGTTCGACAACATCAATATCTATCTTCGCAAGTTTCAACAACGGATTACGAACCAGAACTCCATGATACATGCAACAAACTGTGCAATCATTGGAATAGATGGTGACGGGGTTGACGCAGCTGCAGCTGAAGATCTGAAGAGCAAGCTTTCGATGCGAGGGAAAAGACCACAGGCCTCTTTCAACGACTTGGTCCCAACCCCCAGCGATGACGAGCACATTAGAAAGGCGTTCAGGTGCATCATTGCCGAGTTCATTGTTCGCTACACGCCTGGAAGCAAAAAGTGGGATGGGCGCGGTGAGATGTTGGTAAAAATTGAAGGAGAAATGCCCACCGACAGACCTCTTCCACCCAAGAAGACAGACGCTCGGCCATTTGGGGTATTTGATGTCAATGAAGGCTCTAAAAAGGGTCTTGTGAAAGTTCTTGAAGCAATATGCGAGCGTATGCAACTTACATGGCAAGCGTGGTCCTCAAAAACCCGGCTTATACTTGGCGACTGGCTTACTTCAAACAACCTACGAGCCGCACGGCGGGACCGGGCAGACGACATCAATGCAATGGAGCGCCTAGAATACGCTGAAGAGCTCAGTATGCTGTGGCATTATGCATTACAGAATACGCACCTTCTAATGCGCGCACACTATGGGCACGCTGTCCTAGATCCAACTTCCCTTGCTGCACACAAGGGTCTCCTTGGACGTGTATGGGATGCCAGTAAACCAAATTACGCTGCGGCAAAATCACTTGTCCGACACTCGCTGATTGCTCGCTCCTACACATCACCATGGTCAAGAAGGGTCTTCGACGGTGGTCAGACCTACAGAAGTGGCATCCAACTCTTGATGATATATGGGACCTTTCGAAGGATATATGCGAAAATCATGCCAGTTCATCAGCAGCTGAAGAAATGAAGAAACACGATGATGATTGGCATGCTCACGATATCTTGTTTATCCGAGATGCCTTGTTTTTCTGTGAATTCGAGCAGGCAGTAGCATATGCTGACGCAGGTCGTGTCCTCCGTGTCTTATCATTCTGGTGCTTCGCTTTTCGAGGGGCAGGACAGCACAATTATGCGCGAGAATGTGCTGAAGTGATTTTGAAGTGGAAGTATGAGCTTACTGATGACTTGCGGAAGGTGCTTGAGCGCTCATGGTTTGTTAATCGGTGGGGTAAAAAAGGTCGTTGGATTGCCACAGATCTATATCTAGAACAGCTAAATTTCTGGGTCAAGGTGAGCATTTCATGTGATGATAACGATAAAACCATATTACTTACTATATCTATGCTTAGCGGGTTTTCATTGCACAGGGAAGTGGGGTGACTATCAAGTACATCATCGAAAAGGGATCAGCCTGTGTTGAAGCCTTTCGAGATATCACACACCTTGTTGCAACATTCTTCAGCGACTCAGATGCGCCACGACGCTCAAAGGAGATCGCATTTGCTGAGGATATGTGTGTCCTTGTAGAGGATATGGAAAAGCATGGGATTCACCGAGGCACCAAGGCACGAATGGTGATGGCTCCAACAAAGCAGTCATCTGGGAAAGGAAAGAAAACAAAAACCGAGCCCAAATCAGCAATCATCGACATTCATGTAGCTGGAGCAGAGGCATGGCAGCACGGAAAATTTACCGAGTACATCAACGCTACAGCCTACGATCCTGCTGTGGGATATCCCATCACCGATGTTGAAAAAGAATCGACAACACTATTGAACTCAGACTCAGTATTCGACACCAACGAGGAGAATCCAATTGATCATGATGCTTACGAAGATGTGTATGGAGATGAAGGTAGCGCTGCATCGTGGGTAACCTCACTGGGCGGTGGAGAGGAGTTTGCAACAGGCGAAATTGTGGTCTGACTGAGTCCAAGCCTTGGAGGAACATATCGTGGTGGCAGCATGGCGCTCATTGGTGTTACAGGGTAAGGGTAGACAGTCGAGTAATTGTAGCTGGGCGTCATTAAATGATGATAAGGGTTATATCCAGATATGTCCTGGGCTCGCAATGGCGTGGAGGTATGAGGTGGCCTTGGGGCCATTGCAGGATATCCATGATGCTGGCTAAAGTTGGGCTGCAAAATAGAATGTTGGCATGGTGGCGGTCGTGGTGTAAGTGAAGAAGGTGTTACAGGCTTCCGAACTTGTGCTCGAGGCGTGCGAGACGACGCGCTTGACTGACGTGGAAGCGCAGGTTGACATGGGGTAAAAATAGGTTGCGCGGGAGGGGCTTCGCGAGCTTCGATGGCAACACGTCCTCTTTTCGACTGCCGGCGCTGAGATGTGGGCGTATTCTGCACTGGTTCGAGGCATACAGACTCACGCCAGGTGGTGACTAGTGCTGCGATACCTGTGAGATCATGTTCGTTAGCAGATTCCCATTTGATGTGCTTGCGAAGGAATTCCGGCCGAATAACTGGCTCAGAAACAAGCCTGGGGCACAGATCTAGTAAGTGCCTTATCTGCATCGGAGGAAGAATAGTCGATGCCGAAAAGAACATTGGAGAACCACGTTTGATGTGCTGCTCCTTGCACCACAGAATCAGAGCTTCCTCCAGGTGAGCGAGGTCAGCCTTCGAAATCTTGACGTTACGGGTTGAGGCAGTCGTCGACGCCTCCGAATAATTACTATTGATGGAACTTGCTGCTGAATTTGGCCGAGAAGGAGGGAGTGCAAGTGGCTGCTTAAACTCAGCCGCGAACATAAAGAGCCGAGGGTCATTCTTGGAAGCGCTGGCATATGGTTGAGATTGCTGCGGGTTGCATACCCAACAACAGCGTTCTGGTGGAGGCTGTCGTTTCAGGTCAAGTGCAGTCCACGTCAGCTCAAAGGCAGAATTACGTGAGCGAGAACCAGCAGTTACACGCCTGGTATTGCTCTCCAGGCTTGTATATGTATCCAATGACGTGGTTGGCGAAAAGGTCGCACATGCCATCTTGTGTGCACATTCTAAAGGTAGTCGGAGATAAGTGACTGAACATAGCAAGAGATGAACCTAGAAAAGTACTAGAACTTACGGGGTGATGGGGTTAATGCAGACCCATTAATGAATCTCTCGACTGTTGCATCGAGTTTGGCTCTTTTGAGTGTGTCGGCTTTTGTTTCATTGAGGCTCTTTCCGGTTTGCTGTGCGAGGCGTTGCTGAATAAGACTGGAGGCAGGACGAAATGCCCACCGGGGTACCAATAACTGGCACACAGCCTGCGTAGCTCGATCACGTCCACCGCGTCCCCAGCGCTGGATGAGAGAACCTAGCGATTTGGGGCAGCCAAAAGAGATGACATGCTGCACATTGCTGATATTGCATCCCATCCCAGCCGCGTCTGTAGCACACAGAATGCGGTAAACACCAAGTATGAACAGCTTCCAGAGAACCGCCTTCCCTTCCTCTGAAAGATCTGATGAGAATGCTTGCACACAGTCCCGTAGGTGTTTGGGTAGACATTTCCGAAGAAACTGGACAGCCGTCCTGCAAGCTGCCTCAGAGTCGAAGTAAAGGAGAGATTTGGCGATGGCAGCCTGGAGTGTTTCATCATTGAGGTGTGTGGGTAAGATGTTGAGGATGTCGAGCATAGGCTGTTTGGGGTTTTCAAGTGGACGAGCAATGTAAAGCAGGTTGGGTCGGTCCACACCAACGTCAAGACCCCAAAACGGTCGGTTTCCATAGCCCAAGGTGTCCCATACAAGGGTGAAAGTAGACGTAGGGCATGTGGCAGTACACGCTACAATCGGGATCTCCTGGCCGGTGTAGTTCCGCAAAATGTCCAGCTTCCGATAGGCTGGGCGAAAGTCGTCGTCGCCCCAATCCGCAATACAGTGCGCCTCGTCGATAATGACGGCCGTCAGACGCTTCCGGAACCGCGAGTCTTTCCAGAGCTTTTGAAAGCTCTCAGACAGAACCATCTCCGGCGACATGTACACAATTGACGCCTGTGTTCGTGCGCTGGCCCAGAGTTCAGCAGAACGCGATGTGTCTTCATTAAGTACAACCGCGTTAATGCCCTTCTCCCTCGCTTGCGATGCCTAAAATGAGCGAAATCAGATATTTTATTTGTTGTAATAGTGAACTGGAAATACCTGATCGTGTTCGAGAGCCTTGAGCGGGCAGATGACGAGAACAAGTCCTCCTTTACCTCCCAGGATGGCCAGAGACTCGAAAATGAGGCTCTTCCCATAGCCAGTTCCCGCGCAGAGAATAGAGTCATATCTCTGCAGAATACGACGTATGAGATGTATCTGCCAGTCATCCGGGGTGTAGGTGAGCTTGAACGAGGTGGTGATAGTATCCCGGATGCTCGAGAGGGAGAGATGTGGGGGTAAGGTGGTCTTAATGCCCAGGAGGCGCTGAGAAGGCGGATTTTTTCGCTTTCGTGGCGTTTCTGGAGCTAAAGAACCGTTTACTGGACGACTGGATCGTTTAGAGGGCGTCTGGGGGCACGGAAGCGAAGGCGTGACAGGGGATGAAGGTGGTGGAGGTGACTGTGGAAGCACAGAGGCCATGAGCGGTCTCCGAACGCGATTTTCGGCCTGAAAAGCACACAGAGTCAGTATAGGATGCTCCTAAGTTCGTTTAGAGCATACCAAAACGCGAGATACGGGCTTTTGAAGGCGAAAAACGCGACCCCAAATGAACAGAAAAGCAACCAGATGTCACTTTTGTTGAGGCTATAACACGGTGGCACAAAAAGGGTAAATTTCAAGATTATTATAGACAGTTAAGAGATATCTTAACTACCTGGTGGCAGATTCTCGAGGCGGACAAAGAGGTCTCGAGTGAACGACGCCGTTTCAAACGTACCCCTCGTTTTCGTCACTTGGTCCCAAGCCCCTTCTCCCGAAGGTGCAGCGGAGCTCGAAAAACAACCAAACATTGCACTTATTTGCATGCACCAAATAGCGGGCCGGAGGGGAAGGGGCTTGTTCCGAACCTACATGATTCTGAGATTTCTATTTGCATTTGCTATTTGATCATCAAAGTCACAGGTCGTCACACCGGCTTGCCACGGCAACACGCTTGTGCAGGTTCATTGATGCAACGTTGATTCTGCTCATCACCCTGCGCAAAATAGCCTGTGCGCCTCGTTCTAGAGGCGTTCTCCTGGGGTCATACTTCAGATTAGTGATGTGTTTTTTGCTGTCGTAGGGCTGCGATGGTAGGGTTGTGGAAACAGGGTGGCGATCAGATGTGAATCTGTGATGCGTCGTTTGACTTGTCAAAGTCAAAGAAGCTTCACCGCGTCGCGTCTGCGCTTTGTCTGCGCACCTTCAAGCCTGACATAGTCTATCTTCAGTATGTATAGTGGATCCCTCTTGCGCTAAAACGGCAGAGTGAAGAGTGGAAAGAGATATCACTCGCCAATGAGGGTTAGTGCCTAAATGATGTATTTTAAGAATTATATTGTGAGTTCTCCATGAATCCTCACGCACCGAGATTGCCCGCGTTTAGGGGTAATCCCGTCAGAACCTCACAAAATTCAAAATTCAAAAAAACCGGCCCGCGCCGGACCTTTTTAAAATCACTATAAATATCCTGTGTCAAGGAGAAGTTTCCCTCCTGGCTGCGCCGCAATGGGTTTGACACTGTGGTGGTCTCAGTAAAATGCAAGAATGTTGAAGAAAGTCCGACAACTGCATCCCGCCAGACCAGCAATCTCCGTTGCCTGTGTCCCCTCTTCATGCCTTTGTACGATGCATTTGCGAATATTTTTTGGGATGCGAGGAGCCATGATGAGGCTGATTACAAGCCAAAACAATAAGCGCCTCTGGGCGGCGCACTCACGCTGTCTGGAAATGGCATTGGTTACGGACAGTCACTTGAGTCACGACCAAACAAATGCAAATAATATTCTCAGAAAATGAAAGTGCACTGTCATATGCAAGACACTGTAAGGAGGACCTTGGGTCGCAGCCAAATAGCATGAATTGATGCTCAAGGTGCTTATCAAATAAGATTAGTTTCCCATTTTATATATCGATAAATAATCATAACCTTGGGCAGGTAGAGGTAATTTTAAAGCCCTAGCCCCTTGCTCTGCACGATCGCGGCATTGGGCTGCATATGGTGGGGAGCAATTGATATATGAGTGAGGCTGTCTTCTAAAGCTGCGATGGAATCATTTTTTTGGCAACTTGCCACCTGGTAAACAATGAAAAGAGCTGACATAATCTGGAACAAAAAAGACAGATGTAAATCTTTATCACCATTATGAGCAGAATAGATGACCTACACAAATTTGTGGGAAAATTGTTATGGGGATGAGGTGCCACCCGGAATAATGAAAGGCATTCTGTCCGCCTCCGTACGCAATGCAAGTGGTGATTACCAACACTATTGCCCAAGCAACAATCAAGGCACCTGACTCAATACATATTGCCAACGCAATGAAGAATGGCGGCTTGACTGTGTAGTTGCCGCCTCGGTTTGTGACCGAAATTTTCAAGAGGCGCTGAGCGTACAGCAACCTCGCCGCGATCAACCCTGAGACCAGTGTGTTCAGTGCAATTGTAGATGGAAGCATGAGGTGGCTTGCTGCTTTGAGTGCTATATCGTTCCCACTGTGATCATTAGGCGGACTCCAAACTGAGTAAGCTCCGCTTGCTGTCAAGTATACATCAGTATTGCTGGTGCGGTGCGAATGAAACCAGGAAAACACACCCAACAACAAAGTAGCAAACAAAACCAGCATCAAATGCATAAATGCTTGTTTGGGACGGCTGACGGCTTGGTAAAGTGCAAAATATCGCCATATCTAGCAGTTGGCGACAAGTTGTCGTTAGTGTGTTATCGTGTTTCTTTCCTGATTGCCTGAATGTACCTACCAAAATCCCATCAGCAGCCCATATTGTTACAGGGAGAGATGGCGAAACCACAAGATTGTATAGATTTTCGGACCTATACTTATAGGCAAAAATCGCGAACTGGGGCAAGTTGCACCATGACAATCGATCTCCAGGAAAAACGCTAACTATGATCCTTCCGAATTCAACAATCGCCAAATTTGAATGTACGACGGCGGCTGTTCCAAGACCAAATATGCCAATGATGTAGATGCACAGTGCAGTGGGCTGTTTGTTGGAGTCGTCCCTCTTTCTCCCTTTGAGCAGCGTACGGAAGCAGATTATCGCGATGATAAAATTGAAGCCATACACTATTGTCGATGTGACAATGCCCGCTAGAAGCCAGTTCATATCGTCAACGAGCTGGCCGGGAAAGCAAATGGCTGAATGTCCTGAATCCATCTAAGAAGACCTGACTGAGTTAGCCTTCAATTAGTATGTGCAGCGGGAATGACTAGAAATGAGTGGGTGTTTCCAGTATAGAATGGACTACTCAATGTAAAATATATCGGACATTTTATCATGATCGTGTGCAGTACCATCTGCTTCAGATCAGCGCCATCAATTGATATTTTTCTCTTCAAATTCTCGCCTCCCCTTACATATTAGAGCTATAATAATCACAATTGATATGTCGTCAGACCAGTAAGATCATTGGCCAAGGTCGCGCATTTCGTTCATGAATTTCATCACGTGAATGTGGTCCGTCAACCAGTCCTCCCACAAAAATGCGCGCCTCCACCTCGCACAACCACAAAATTTAGTAGGCTCGTGACTGGACCATTTGTTATCGATAGCCCCACGCCCTAACAGAAGCGGCGTGAGGCACGAGAATTGTAGGGCGCATGAGAGAGGACATCCATAAAATGCCGGATATTTTGATGCAGATCACCCTTTGAAAGTCACCTTCATGCGCTCAAACCTGGATCCGATATTCTCACTGGCCTGAAGACCTATCAAATGTGTTTATTATAGCTCTAATGTGTAAGGGGAGGCGAGAATTTGAAGAGAAGAATATCAATTGATGGCGCCGGTCTGACGCTATTAAAAGTGCAGATGGTACGTCAGAGCTGTCCCGTTCCGCTTTCATCACCTGCATCAATTTTCACGCACTTGCCTCTGTTCTCGGTTATCTGTTCTCTGATCTCGGTTTCCATCCCACCATCACTTCGAAGTGAGCAGTCACTTCCTCCCCACCATTAGATTCGCCAGTCTGAACATTGCTAGCGATCGCAGTCGAACTCCTCCTGCCGATCTGCGCACACACGCATTCGCCCCTGCTCTTACCTCTTGGACACGGGCGTGGCACTGGGCTGTAAAAAAGCGGGGTCCGGGCACCGCTTCGTGTTGTGCCATGCGGCCTCGTTTTTTGCTGCCGAGCTGCATCAGGCTGAGAGCCAGCTGGTTGGAGTGGCGGCGCTGATTGCTGCCGGTATCGCTTTTGGGGACACTCGAGCATTGGTCGCGCGAGTTATCTGAAACGGTGTTCCAGTCATTATTTATCACAGTCTGTCGCTATTTCTCAATCTGAGTGGAAGAATATTCCCGATTGTGATACGCCCTTTTCTTGAATACCTATCAATTGTGCCGCATGTCGCCATGATTTCATTGAATCGATTGAGCCAACGCAGAGCGCGGGTGCTTAAGTGTCACTACTACACACGTACATACGCGTCTCAGAGGCAGATACGTGACTGGGAGATGGATTAGCTGACCCAGAGACCGGCAACACGGGCTGACCACAATCACAATTGATTACTGCCTTCCGGATACGGCAGCGCCACGCCGCAACGCAACGAACTCATGAATGGCATCGCCTAAATTCTCTCCGGTAGGTATTGCACCGGCGCACCTTTACCAAGTATTTCATATAAAGCTCCCTACTAATCTTGATGATCTTAAAATGCCCTTAGGCCAATAAGTATGGGCGATCAGAGCACTTATGAAGCGCCGACGAGATAAAATGATAAGAATCAGGCAGTTAGTCGACTATGTAGTGATGCGTTGCAATGACGATCCTACTGTTCTATTCTGTGGCTCGTCGTACTTAGTCAGTTGCGGTCGAAATATGTATGTAATGGCTTGATTGTCAGCACAAAGCTGGGGTATTGTTCAATTGACACGCGTACTTTCGCACATTTACGCGGAAGCACAGCCAAAAAAGGTTTCGAATGAATTCATGCTGGAAGTCCAGTCCAACTCTTGCCATAAGTACCTCTGCGAAGAACTCAGAATGAAGAACGTAATCGTTTCCATAACGTCAAGATAATCTCAGGGAACATAGCCGTGCCATTCACACATTTGCGATCAACGCTCAACCACGATTCCGCGCTGGACAGAATGTATAATCTCGATATGCATGAGAAACCATATAAAACCAGTACTTATAGCATGAATGATGTCGCCGCTCATCACATTACTCCTCCCAAAGTGAAACTGTTGCGTCACTACACCTCTGCGCCACATCGACTTACCATACGGCAAAACACAAGGCTATCCAGCTCTCACATACGTCCTGTTCGTCATACACATACAACATCGTACCAAGACAGGTCACGATGCAAAAAAAGCTCCTTCATGACCTCCAAGGAATTGTAGCTGGGGCAGCAACATCCACGATTCTTTACGGCTGCAACCTCATTCTCGCGGCTTCATGTATCCAGATATTTCACAAATTAAGGAAGAGGGAAGATTCCAGGCGCCGACAAGTGACGCTTCTAATATATATTCTGGGCATGATGGCTCTCGCAACGCAGGCCGTCGTTCATACCAATCAAGCCCTTATCGGGGTCACTCAACTCATAGCATATAAGCCCAACGTCAGTCAACTCGCATTTCTTACCTACCTATTCCCTCCACATCTGTTTACCCTGTTAATCCCGATCATCTTACCCATAACTATATGGGGAGCGGACGGAATCTTGGTGAGTTCATTCACGCGTTCGACTGGCTGGTCAATAGTACTGAACTCAGGACTTAGATCTGGCGATGTGTGGTTCTGTACCAGGGAGTTGAACGGAGAAAAAGGATCGCACTACACGTCCTGTTGGGCATGATATCTATGTTCTCATTAGGTATGCGTCATTTCTGGCATGTGTACTCAGTTCATTGATTCGACGTCTTTGCATTGTAGCCAGCGGCGCCTACTCTTTCTGGACACCATCAGACACTCGGGGTGGCGGCGGCTGTGATATAGCCCTCAAATCTGCAAGTCAGTTCATGCTTCCAGCAACATTTGCCACCAATACGGTCGTATCGGGGCTCATTGCAGCCCGATTACTCTACGCCCAAAGGATCTTGACCACGACGATGCCGAATTATATTCAAGATCAAGAATCAGAATCGCCATATATGTCCGCATTAGCAATATGCGTCGAGTCCAGTGCTTTGATCGCTTTGGTTGCCCTGATCTCTCTGATTACCACCAACATAGCGTATGGAAGAGGGACCAATGCATCATCTTACCCAGCCGGCTTACTGTTTCCGATCATTATCCTCCCGCAGATTTGCGTGAGTGGCTCATTTTCTATACGAAATTATAATCTCATGCCCTTCCCCTTGTGGTATATAGGTCATGTCTCCACTGCTCATCGTTTACCGAGTCGCAAGAGGAAGAGCAAGTGATGTAGTTACCAGATTCGAGGACAAACTCACTCAGAGATCAATAGCCTTCCGGAGAAGCGTTGTTGAAGGCTCTATGATAGATACCGAAACTCAAACCAATGTATAATTAGAGCAAAATTAGAGCTTATTAAGGTTGTACTAATGCTATCGCCCCGGAATATTGAATGAGGGGTTCGTTATTTATGTGATGCCCGACCTAACTCCAATAATAATTATACCAACGATCATGTGGGCACATGGTGTAGTTGGTTATCACGCTCGCTTAGCATCTCCTTTGAGACGATTTGCGAGAGGTGTTGGGTTCAATTCCCAATGCGTCCAATCTTTTTGCAATTCGCATTGCTTCGTACTCTCGCAGGCTAGTTGAGAACATATTAGGTGTCCAGTAATGGTATCTGGGGGAAGTCTACAACAACAAATAGAAGATAATTGCTACAGCGCGTGCCGTGTGCACAGTTAGCTCCTCGACTTCCTCTTGGGTGTTAGTTATTTGTTAATGACCAGGTTTCGAAGGCTGTCCTCGATCTCGTTCGCTGGGTAAATGGATTGTTGAAGTGTGGAGAGGGCTCCTCAACCTTGCTGTTTAGAATTTGTGTCTTCCGCGAACTTAGCACTCTTCAGTGATCACCACTGCAGGCCATCTATCGGATTTTAATGTCAATGATACCGCCGCTGACCCTTTCTTTCGGCGCGACAAATCTTCAAGGATACGAGACATGCTAGCTACGAGATCGCAGGGTGGTTCTCCCTTCCCATGTGCCCAAGCTAAACCTTTGAGTGAGTATGTTGCCCTTCCCACGTCTTGGCGCCTTATGATGGCAGAAACTCAGTGCGCTCGCGTTCGCCCCGAGGGAAACAAGGTTGGGAAAGGAAGGTTGGTTGCAGCCTTTTCAAGGTAAACAGACCTCTGAACTCTTGTCAGGAAAAGATAGCACGGTGATGTTTTTCGAGAATTTTGATTGAGTATGACGTTCCGATAGCGCCGTCAGATCGCGGGTCATCTTACATCTTAACGTGTCGAGTTCCACAGATACCACAAAAAGAAGTCAGGGCACGAGTTGATGCCTGTGCCGACATGGATGAGGTGCTTCGAATTGACCATGAGCAGGATCGCACTGGCAAGGATATCCTGGTGGGATTAAGAGGCCATGTGTCGTCTTCTAACTCGACCAAGTCCTAGCTTCTCAGCGTCATGCTAGCGCTATTCACCAACAAATCAAGTCAATAACGCCGCCTGCTGATACTTCCCCGTAGTTTTTGGAACTGTCGTGGCGTACTGTAGGCCGAGTACAAGCGAAATATGTGGATATCGAACTAGACCCTACTGAGCTTCCCCTCGTAGTACTGTGAGCGCCATCAATGGGCTGCATAAGAATGAATTCGACTTATTGCTTGCGGACACGATATACTCTGCGATGGGTTGTAAAGTTCAGGGAGGAAGATAGCATAATGGTCAGCGAAGCGGTTGATCCATGCACTAAGGTACAGGGTAGCCTTGTTAGACTTTTACGATGTGGCGGAAGACAAATCGTTGGTTATAAGAAGGCATGCATGTTGCAAGATCTGCCTGAATGTGCAACGTTTCGGGACAGATACAACCACTAGAGGATCAAGAGCAAGCGCCATTGAGATGCTCATGTGCCGCGTCAACAATTGGACGACTGCAACTTCTGGAGCGCCATGGAGCAGACACAGTATATGAACCCAAGAGAACTCGATGATGATCCGTTTGTGAGTTTCACTATTATTGGCCCACTATTCCCACGGTATCGGAGCTCGGAGCCGGGGACTCTGTGCTCGGGTAAGAGTCTCCAGCCGAACCTTGCCTTGCTTTGCTCCTATCCACCACCATCCTCTGACCCGACGCATCCTCCTTTTTTCCGTCGTCCGTCAAAGCCAGCTCAAGTTCTACACCACAGACCTTCAATAGACTGGGACCACTTTCTTTACGCAAACAAAGTACAGATGGCCCTCCGATTTCTGTCCGCGTACAAGTGCGTGCATCCGCCCCATTCCCTGCGCCTCGAGGCATACTCAAGTGGCCGAAACTCTACGCGTACCTCCTTCTTGAAAACTTGGGACGAAACCTACTTGAAACTACATCCATAGTAACCTCCTACATCGACGGCCGATGTTAACGCAGTGCGCGACGGGAGCGGTCATCTTTGCTGCCGGGGATCTGGTCGCACAGCAGGTAGTAGAGAAGCGAGGGCTGAAAGGGCATGATGTGAGTCTGTTTTCTGCGTGGCTGCGTGAGCTTGAAGCTTTCATTCCGAGGCTATTCAGCATTCCCTTTTGGTATCCAAAAAGTGAACTGATAAGACACTTTATGCTCAGTTGACACGGACAGCCCGCGTTGTAGCCTATCGGGGCCTCATATTTGGACCTCTGCTCACCAAATGGTTCCAATATCTGAACAGCGTCAACGCGTCTAGTTCAATACGAACACTAGCGTACCGGGTGAGTCGGACGCTGGATGACATTTCCGTCTATCATGGCTGTTTTCTAATGTACCGTGTCGCTGGTATCAGGTTGGGTTAGACCAGTTCGTCGCAGGTCCCATGTTCATCGGACTCTTCTATACGACCATGAGCGTGATGGAAGGTGTGCCACACGAAGCGTTGCCGAGGCTGGAAAGGGTATGCACATGTGTCCTTCCTCACACCGACATCCAACTAACACGGAAATGGTTTTCAGGCGTTCATGCCCTCGCTAATGGTTGGCTGGTGAGATATTATTCTTTTCAATCCGGTGTTTTCTTACTCAAAATTCGTCGATCGTATGACTCGCAGGGGTGTGTATATGCCGGTCCAAATTCTCAACTTTACTCTGGTGCCTCCGCATATGCGTGTGCTGTTCGTCAGCGGGATCAGTCTTTTCTGGAGTGCGTCTTTTTCTCTTCGCTCAACGATATAGTGTGGATGTTAATGTACTCTCAGATGCATATCTAAGTGCCGCGAACAACCAACATAGTAAAAGTGCCCTTCCTGTCTCTGGCACCACTGATTCAGAGACAATCGTTACCGCGTTACCAATACCCATGCCTGTGGTTCTCCAAGAAGCAGACGCGGCTACCGCTGCGTCGGTAGCTGTATCAACAGCCACTGCGATAACTTCAAAAGTGAAGCACCATACTGTTCCACGTAAGATTACGACGACAGGGCCTGCAATCGCGTGAGAGAACCTCGTCCGCACATCGTTTTCTGCTTCGAGCATTGGTCGGGCGTAGAGTACAGGGCGATGGTTAGATCGTCAGAGACGCTGTAGAGATAGAGATGCTTTAGGCATAACCCACTAGAATCGGAGGAACATGTAGATTGTATATCCTATGTAATGTATCGTAATATCTTCAGTTCTAATAACTTTGTATACGAGTATGTGTTTCCTTTTGATTTTCAAATAGCTACACTGTTGATCATTCCGAAAGTCTTGTATTGAATTGTAGCCGTACCAGCTTGAAGCCGCCCAAAACGATAACATGTCCGCCAAGAAGCTGCCACAAATTGTAAAAAGTGTGGACGCATTGGGAATTGAACCCAACACCTCTCGCAAATCGTCTCAAAGAGATGCTAAGCGAGCGTGATAACCAACTACACCATGTGCCCATATAGACGAAACGGCACCTATGCGGTTACTGAGCCATGGGCGCTTAGAACGAGTGGGCTATTATTAGGACATGGGCGCTTATTCGCGAACGGACCGCTGCAAAAAACACTTTGTAGTATAAAACGATAATCGCTGCATAGGTCTAGCTCTATATGCCGAGAGAATCTCTACTGCGTTGATTGTAAGTAGCGCACAAGGACTTTGCAGTAAAAGTGATTATAAGGAACGGGGAAGTAGACGCATCTGACATTAAAACATACGAGTTTAGATCCTAAAACAGAGATTATAAGTACTACTGACCAATTGCTAGTCACTCCAGCGCGCCACGTAGTCTGCCATAGCACTACGCGCCTTGCCCATTGCCTGAGGAAACTCCTGCGACATCGAGGTGAATCTCTTGTGCATACATGTGGCCACAAGGCCGTCGGATTTCCCAGCTTTCTCCAGGAGAAGGGGAACTAGGAGGAGGAGGAAATGGTATTGGTCCATCTGATATCGTATATGGTGCGTATCAAGCCTTTTGTCACCCTTGGGCTTGTTTGTAAAGTAGACGATTTCGTGACGTTGGACGCGGAGAGAATATCGTTCCCGCGAGTTGTAACGCCCATATTGCGGGAGCCACATCCAAGGCGTTTCTTTGTTGTCGCCCACATGCTCTTTGATAATCCGGCGATGCCACTTCCAGGGAAAACAGATTCGCCGACGGCGTAGGCGTTCGGAGATAATTTCTGGCGCCACTGTTGAGTCAAGATGGGCACAGAGCTGCTCTAAGCAAAAGTGGGCGGCATCGGCGAATGTTTTGCGTTTGAGCTTGGCACTATGTTGCGACGAACTGGACAAATAAGCGACTAATACTTTCTCAATTGGAACAATGCAGGCTTTGTTATCTTCGTTAGAATGGACTTCCCACTGGAGAATGGTACCTGTGGCGTCCGACAGTGACAAGACAGTGCCATTTGACAATGACAACAAGGCCAGTTGGAGGTTATCTAGGTTGATACTGAGTGTGCGCGCACCAAGTAATAATTGATCCCAGACATTGTCCATGGCGGGTGAGAGGCGTTGAATTGTCCATGTCCCTGCACTGGTGCTGCACTTCTAAGATATAAGTTAACAACGCAGAATCGGTAGAGGAAGGGGGAGGAATCATACCACTTTGCGGACAAAGTCAACGAATAAATCCACGAACATCTCGGGACTACTACACATACAGAGATGACTTTCGACAGGACACCTTTCCCAACTATCTCTGTAGATGATTTCTTTTGTTATTGCGGGAGCCGTACATTTCTCGGTCGTTGCAACTGTCAGCCAATGAGGTACTGAAAACGATTTCAATGACTTCACTAGAGTAGACGTCTCAACCGAATCAATGTTTTTGACGTTCTTGCGTAGGTATTTCAATGCTTCGTTTAACGCGCTGATGGAAGAGGCTCCATGGGATTTCCCTAAGAATGAGAGGTCACCCGTCAGAATAGATTAATGAAGATATTGATATGATCAGCTCACCGAGGAAATCCAAGCACATGGCAAAATTATGCTCAGTGTGATGTGCAGCACCTATGTAGTAAACCCCCGATCTCGAGTGGTCGCATAGAAAATCGTGAAAGGAGACATGTTTCAGAGTAAACTTCGTCAACTCTGTTCCATCTGCCTCAACCTCCATTAACGAGCGCAAATCGCAGAAGAAGACGTCTATTGTCCCCAGCTCCATTGAGAACAATAACTCCAACCCATGAAAATGCATGAATGTAAGTCCATCCGGCTGCAGGTCCAGTGAATCAAATGAATGCTGTATAGGGATTGATTTGTATGAAAGCATAAAATTCAGAAGTTTCAGAACGGTGTCGATGTGTTCCACGTTGGAGAGAATATGGGTATATAGTGCATCCAGCTGAGCGAACGGCAGCGATCCAGAAGCGGGTCGCACACCAAGAACAATGTCAAGACTGACTGCTGGGTTACGGCGTGGTGACTTGACATATCTCGTGACTGTGGAGGCATAAATAAATTGGCCAGATGCCTTCCCAACCAATTGGTATACAGCATCGGTTGGTGGCCAGCCAGGTGGAGTCAGATGCTTGAATGGGTGCGAAGTTCGACAATCATGGAATTCGTTCTTCAGAAACTTCGTTATGTCAGCGTCGGGATGATATTCCTGATCCAGGATAACACGGGTTAGGATGGAGTCGACCGTCGTCACACCGAAGAACGTTTCTATGTCGTGCTCCAGGCGGCTGGCAATAAAAATCAAGAAAGGTGGGTTGAAATGTTGCCAGACATATATTATACTCTTCAGTATATCGATTTGCATATCGTGATCCGGGCACTCGTCGAGTCCATCGTACCAACAAGACATCTAGGAGGGTCGTTGCGTTCGCCAGAGTTGTGGAAGGCGGAGGGAGATACGGCTTGAAGGAGACGATCGAGGGGACCTGAGAAATAACGGGTCAATTCAGGTTAAGTTTTCCACCAGGGGCGTAACGAGACAATAAACCGACCTAAAGTGCTGCGAACGTTGTGATTGTTGTTGATTAATGTGAACGATCCTCCTGCAATAACGGCATTCGAGACGAGTGAAGTCGGTGGGTTCATTGCTGGAGCTCTGGTGAAGTGGGGAAACTGAGCACAGGTGGAGTTTTATTCCAATATCGGTGTTTGACTTTGAAATGGATGGAGGGTCACATTGTAGGGGAATGAGGCTGTGTTTGTGAACCTGGCCGTGAGGCTATGCGAAGCTTATAACGGTCGATTGGTATGATTCTAAAGACGGGACAGACATAGCCACGTATGCAAAGTACGCTCGTTTGCTGGATCGTTTGCTGAGTCCTCAGCGAAGAGAAGAATTGAACAGAAAGAGCTTCTCATGCAAAACACGTACATTCATGGCGCAAAGTTACCAAAGGAGAGAGCTAGTATGAGGTACAAGAGGCTCGACATTTCATTCCGCATCTTATCCTTTTCCCTTTCCTTCGTCGTGATTCCGATTCCGCCGCGAAGGCGTCTTCGATCCTCCAGCTCCATCATCCAGACGAGATGGAGGTACATAAGTTATGGATTCTCCAAGCAGATTCTCCCATGGTCTCCGAGATTCGGGTTGCCCAGGAGCATGCAAAGGCTCAGCATGTGGAGGCGGTACCCGTTCTGGTTCCGGTTCAACGGTTTCCGCTCTGGACGCTGGTCGAGACGTGACTGGGGTACTGGTGTATGACGACACCATCACTTTCCTGTTCGATCCTCCAGTCAATGACATGACTTTATGGGTTTGTCGCACTGGCTGAGGAGCAATATGAGCCGCTGACGGTGGTGGCGGGAACCCAGATTGGCCGCCAGGCGGTGCATTGGAGAGGGTAGGGAACGCGCCTGCCGCGCGGTGAGCTTCCTCAATCGCGCGTTCCCTTTCTGCGATCTCCTTCGCGATGGTTTCTGCGAGCTGGGTGTCGATTTGGTCGATGAGAGAATCGCGCACTGTAGGTGCTGATAGGAGATCGCTTCCGCAATGAGGACAGGCGTGATGAGGAAGGTTGACAGAACAGAGGATTAAGCCACAAGATTTGCATATTGGGGTGTATGGTGAAAGTTCATGGCTTCGTGCTTAAGATAACAACCAGAGCGAAGTTGACGCGTCAATCATCGAACATGTGTATTTTTTAATGACGCAGGCGTACCGAGACAGAAGCATCCTCTATTAGGGTCTTTCTCATGTCCTGAGACACTTTTAACGTGCGCCAATAGCTTCTCCAGCCTCTTAACTTCTTTACTCTTCGATGGCTCCGTGGAGTCATGTTGCTTCCCTTTGCCCTTGGATTTAGCTGTTACGGCGGGGCCCTTGGCAACAGGTTTGATACGATCCGAAGGCAAGGACGATGCTTTGGACCAAGCTGTGCGATTCATAGCGGCGGAAAGTTGTGTTCCTAGTATAAGGGAGGATAGAAGGTAGAATGAGGAGCGCCAGAGATTACTATTGTGGATCAGATGTTCGCTCAGACCATAAGTTCGCTCAGTCACATGTGACAATCATCACTATTTGAATCTCCGCTGATCGCTCACTTTGAGATCAATCTCGCTCAGCATGAGTTTGGTCATCCTACAACCGACGTGGTTTACACCTCACTGTAGATCATTGAGTATAGATGGTCCTATCAGACGTAGTTTAACCTGCATAACCGTATGCAGAAATGTAAATGAGGATCTAATATAGATAAAATCGAAGCAAGCAAGCGAAATCGAAGCATGCAGAAAAAAAATGTACAGAGCAAATGAACGAACAATGAGCAAGGTTACCTGGTGCCCGTACATTATGAACTAGTGGAACAACAACATTACCTTGTGCAAGTGGCTTGATTGGCACATGTCCATAGGCTGAGAACACTCCCCTTGCCGCAAAGCCGGAATGTTGGCTTCAGGCTGTTCAACATTCCCAGGCGCGACGACGGACTGAAAACAAACCAGAGAATTGGGGGTTGGCTGATATTTCAGCAGCATTCTCGCTCATGTGCACACGGATGTCCAATGGATTCCTGGAGAGTGTGGCCTTGTCTACAACCCTTTGCGCTTCCGTCTCGTCGGCAATTCTTCGCGTTCTACTCATTCGAGGAGCTGAAGCCATGTTATAACTTATAGGACTGAAAATGGGCTGGGAATGCAGCTACGCCAGAGGAACAGTGCAGCGAGGTCCCTCCGAGACAATGACGCGACGCGACGCGAGAATAAATTGCACAAGGCAGGTCGGAGGCTGTGGGTACTCCATCAAATGATTCAGGTTCCGCACTGCCGCTCAACGGCAAGTGTGACAAATCCTTGGTTTCTATACACCTCAAACTGGTCTCAAAGTGAACAAAAATGATAGATCTCTGTTTAGAGCAACTATAGAAGCCTATAAACCTAATTTTGTGGCCCCAAGATGAGCGGAAGGCACCAATTTCAAAAGTGTGCGAACTTGTGGTCTTAGCGAACATCTGATCCACAATAGTATAACAAAGAGCTGACTTGAATAAGTAGATCAGCATCGTCGTGATTCTCTCAGCGGGTCCGAACTGCCCTTAAAGTTGAAACTCCGCCAGCTGGATTAAATGGACCTGCCTGGTTTGCGACTGGTTATTGTCATTGGTAGTGAGTCGACTATCGTGTGCTTTGTATCATCACTAACCTTGGCTTCTCACGAACCCCTACTACCACTCGGTCTTCCCCAGTAGTCTTCCTTTACTGGTACCCGCCAGCCTCCGGTCAATCTTACTATCAACGATGCAGGATGAAGACGAGACATGGCACAAGCTACCAGTGGAGCTCCTTCACAGAATTATCGCTCAACTCTCACCCGCGGATGACAGAGCCACACTTCGTGCAGCTGCACTGTCGAGCTCCATCGTACGCGATCCGGCACAACGCGTGCTTTTCAGTAATCCACGTATCGACTATACTGCAAACAACTACCATGATGAGTCCTCCCATGATAGGCCAATCGCATTTTTAGAGACGGTCATCAACTCACCGGAGCGACTTGCCCTATATATCCGCTACTATACCTATTTCTTTCCCCTCATACATAGGAAGATTCGCATCTTGTTTGATCTCTCCTGCCGCGCTCTCAAAGCCATGGTCAATCTCAAAGGGCTCTACATCTCGGGACTCGATAACCAACGTAACAGTCCAGATCTTCTTCGCGGATGCACGTTTCAGCTGATGGAGTTTGGATGGGGAAGCGCCGACGACGACGTTTTCATGGTTAGGGAGTTCCTCCCAGCTCAGTCCAAGTTGAAGCACTTGCGTCTCAGAAGCGAGCATGAGGGCGCGGGCTTGAAAGCCCTGATGCCTCTCTCGGAAAGTCTCGAGTCAGCGCACAAGATTTGTCCGAACCTTATCACTCTGGTTGGAGAGAGGGGAGTGCTTGACGCATTTCTTCCCGGAAAGAAGGTACGGTACCTGCGCTGGGAGCGCAACGGAAACAATGGGGATGAGCCTCCAAACCCAGTCGTAAGCCCTGGGGTAGCAGAGGCGCTGGGATATGTGGAATACATGACATATGGGACAGCGTTTTATAGGCCGCCGTTTTTTTTGATCGCGAAGCATCTGAAGTCTGTGCGTCTTCTCAAGATCGTGGGCTGCCGAAATGAGGTGCGTTGTTCCTTGTCCTGTGGCGGTGGTTTTTATTTACTGAGATCACCGCATAAATTCAGGAGTACAGCCTCTTGAAAGAGCTTCCATGCTTGGAAATTCTTATCATCGCAGCCTGCGGAGAGGATGACCCAACAGGTGTTCCAAACCCGGAAGGCGAATTCGCGGAACGAAGTGTGGCAGACCGTGCCTTTTTGTATGCGCAGAAACTCCAGTACATCGACATTCAACCTTTCCGATTCGCCCCCTACTTTTCCCGTTTTTTCCCCGCGTCGCGTAATATGCCCTCACAGGAGGTGTCTTCTACAGAAGTTCATGCATGGATTGATGGAAAAGTTGGGATTTTGGTGTCTAGTGAATGATTTATAAATCACCGAAATCAAAAGTTGTCCATCATCTTTCGAATATCATAGCCAAATTCAAGAGGACCTCATTAGTGAAGTATTATCTGATTTGGTCAAACTGATACGTGATGCGGGTATTCGACACGATTTGTAGTATATCTAGCCTTGCTATTCCTGTGAATATGATCGCAGCTTTGAAGCCGATTTCGAAGTCGTTGAGGAGAGATAAATCGCCGCTTTGTCTGTTTCCTTGTCTACCAATGTAATGCAGCCCATTCGTTTATCCAAGCAGCGTCGAGAACTCTCTCCAAGTAAACCGTACTTCATAACTCGAGACACGCCGCCGATGATCATTGAGTACTAGCCACTGGTACAAGAACGTACATATATAGAGTAACGAATGCATTTGAGAATTAATTGGCCGAGGTCTGCTCTACCCTGACCAAACAGCAAATGGTTTAGAAACCGGGAGAGTTCCTCAGAATGGAACCCGGGAGTGAAAACGTGATCAGGGCTGGATGGACCTATATCAGAATACACTCGAACTGAACATGCATAGGGATACTAAGTACTCACAAATTTACTTCCACTCCAACGTTTGACATAGGCGGTCATAGCCCAGCGCGCCTTCCTGCTTGCCCTTGGGAACTCCTGGGACATTCCTGAAAGTCTCTTGTGTGCACAGAGAGCTAACAGCTCTTCAGACTTCCCGGCTCTCCGTAAAAGTAGGGGAACATAGAGCAACCACAGATGGTACCTCTCCATCCGCTGTCGTATCCAGCTGTACAAAATCGTAGGCTCCTCAAACGGCCGAAATTTTTTGGTACCGTAGACAATTTTACGGCTTTGCAATGCAAGATATACTTGAAGGTATCGGGGGTAGGGCCTTGAAACTGAAGCCACATCCACGGCGATTCTTTGTGATCTCCAATATACTCCTTTATAACTCGATTGTGCCACTTCCACGGCAAATTGATCCGTCGAAGGCGGAAGCATCTCGTAATTATATGGGGGACCACAGTTTCGGGTGCATAAATGCATAATTGCTCCAGGCAATATTGAGCACCCCGGGCGAATATTTCACGTTCCAGTGCGAGTGATCTCTGATATGGGTTGGATAGATAGGCCGAGTACCACTTCTTCAAGTCATTGTACAAGCACTGATTGAGCAGGAAGTAGAAGCGAGATTCATCTGGAGATGAGTCTGTGCGTTGACGGCGATTGTATACATCCTTGGTCCAGTTATATTCCACGAGGTCATTCCAGTTGACCGGCCACTGCAGGATGGCGCAAGTGCCCTTTGAAAGTGTCAGAAGAGAGAGTCGGAAATCGACCTCAATTCCCATGCCATGAAGCGTAATTGTCATTTGTCGCCAGAACTTGTCCATCGTAAGAGAGATATGCTGCGTGACGTCCCTCATGACTTCGCATTCCTGTCATTTATGTAACTCACACGTCAGTGGGTTCAGAATGTCGTGGGCAGATAAAATTTCGCACCACCCTGTGATGTATAAATTCGAGAAAAATAGTTACAAACTGGATGAGGAAGGAACCCCCATATATGTTGTCTAACCAATCCTCATCCGCATGAAGTCGGCCAGTGTCCTCTGTCCTAGCGTCGAGGTCGGCATGGTATTTTAAGGGTATTCCGGGTAGCTTATGCCAGCGGGGCATGAGAAGAGCGGGTATAGAGAACGACATCAAAGCATTTGTAAGGATAGGAGTTTGGATCGAATGAATATCTTGCAGCTTTTCTTTCAAGTCCCTGAGCGATTTTTCCATGATTTCATGATAGGATCGGCGATTAGCTTTACCTGGAATAGGTTATAATCATCAGTGCACAACCCCAATAGATCTCGAAGGGACAAATTGAGAACTTACGAAGGAAGTTCAAGCATATGAAACAATTATATTCAATTGTTTTCTGAGTGTGAAGGAAAAAAAACCCTGATCTAGAGGAATTGTGGAGAAAATCTGCTAGGCTGGCATGCATGATGGTAAGATATGAAAATCCATGATGAGGACCTTCTACTGTCATTAAAGAGTTCAAGTCGCAAAACAATATAGCCATGGCCCCGGTCTCCACACCAAAGAGATTTTCTAACTCTGAAAGCGTCCACGAGTCGAGCCCCCATGAAGGCTTTGGAAGTACAAAGTTCAAGACCTGTAGGACGGTCTCGATATCCTCGACCCTTGATAGAATGTGAGTGTAGAGAGCATCGAGCTCCGCGAACGGTGATGTCCCCGATGTCAGTCGGAGATCCAGAATGGCATCTAGACTATGTGCTGGGTTGCGACGAGGAGATTTAACGTATTTGACAACTGTCGACGCAAAGATGAATTGACCGGATGACTTCTCGATCAATTGACTGATAGCCTCTGTTGATGGCCACGAGGAGGGAAGCAGATGCCTGAAAGGATGTGATTTACTACATTCCCGAAACTCGTGAAGCAGGAAGGTCGTGATGTCCCTGTCTGGATTGTGTTCATGGCTTAGAACAATGCGAGAGACGAGCGAGTCGACATGCCCAGCGCTAAAGAAGGCGCGAATATCTTGCTCCGGGCGGCTTGCGATGAGGAAAACAAAAGGCGGATTGAAGGATTGCAATACTTTTGTAATAGCCTCCAATATGTGGATCTGCATGCTGGTATCCAGGCATTCATCCAAACCATCCAGAATTATGACATTAGGGGCATTGGCCGTCGCAAAGAAATCATCTTTGAACAGGTCAAGGAGGGGTTCAACGAGGAGAACAACCAATTGTGTGACAATGGATCGTTTGAAGATAAGGGGGTCCTTTTCAATGGCACTGAGGATCCTGGCCTGCGCTCCGGCGGGGACCAAGGCGTATATCTGGTACACAACGGTCGCTACCAAGTATGTGGCCACGTTGCGAAGTGGATCGGAGCGCCCAAAGAAGAAGCCTGCCAGGAGGAATCCACGTTCGTGACATGATTCTGCCCAACTCTGCGCAATAGCTGATTTTCCAGCACCAGCGGCGCCGGTCAACCAGAGGATCGGTAATAACGCGTCGGCACCCAAGCGTTGGCGCCAGCGCTCCAGGCCATCCATGACAGCGACACGGGTGTCTGGGTGGCACCTTGGGGGATTGTAGCGCTCTCCGGAGTTATGGAAGGCCGAATGAGCAACAGCCGCTTGGAGGCGACCAAAAGATTCTGTAATACCTTGAGTCATGGTTAAAAGAAGGCATAAAGTACATCGGATACTGACTTGAATGATTGTGAGTAATGTTATTATTATTTGTGATAGTGAAAGATCCGCCTGTAATGACTGCATTCGAGAAGAGTGGGGGAGGCATTTTCGTGACAATTCATGCGATGAGGTAATAAGTTGAGAGCAGTGTGGTGGTTTGAGTTGAAGTGGGTAAGTCAGGATGGCTGTCAGATGATAGGCGTTTACCGGCAACTGAGCTGATGGACCTGGTCCCCTTACCGAACGACAAGAAAATGCCCTGTCGTCAGCACTCAAGTTCTCGCCACCAGAAAGGGCCGTGCTTTTGATATCGCAGCGCATACTGAAGCACAGGTGATGACGGTGCAGTAACGTCTGCGGTCTCACAGCCACAAAGTGCAACTTGGACGGTGCAGACAGAGAGCTTGTGACCAACTGTCTGTGAGCTGTTCATGCTATTACCATTTTACTCCTGGGCTTGCTCGTTGACGACCGCTTCATGATATTCTCGAGTGGCGCGGTATCTACCGTTTTCCCCTCAACGTATATTTATTCAATGCTCCGAGTTGATAGGGATTGATGTATAGCTTCGGCATGAGCGCGCGCATATTTGCGGGATTAGATTCTAAATCTGTGCTCAGAGCAGGTAATAGTAGAAATGGTTCGAACTTAGGTTCAGAAGATCTAAGATTCTCTTTGGAATGCACACACATTCGCATCCTCGTGATAGATAGGTCCAGGGAAGCGGCGAAGCCGTCGACTGGGCCAAACTCAAGGCGCTTTTCCTGGAGTGCTGGATGACAGGATTGTTCCATCTGATGCTCTGATTTCTAATCACCGCCATTTCGTTGCTATTGGGTCTATTATAAGGGTACACGACAGAAGTCTGAGTCATTTATAGGATACCTACCATTGGACAGCTACATAATACTTTGGAGATAGACTTTGTCCGTGAGAGGGACTCGGAATATGAAAATACACCCATGGGCATTTCAACATTAAATGGACCCCGTGAACGGGCAGGGTGCCTCAAACTCTCGAGTGTTAACGATGGAAGGTTACAAAGTAACAAAAACTTGGGCCAGTTACAGCGATTATACAGGCCCAGCGTAGGAGGTTCCACGAACCTTGCGGCATCAATGGGAGGTAATGATGTCCAACCACGCGATAACGGATCACGTGGGAACTTTACAATGGACTGATCCTTCGTGCCCTCCCAAGGTTTGTACTTATCATTCATTCCCATTTAATATTTCCAGTTCAGCTCTCCAGCATTAGAATCTTGGGTATGAACCTCCAAATACGCGATGCCATCTTTGAAAACTCCACACTGGTCTCTCAGGTAGGGTCTGTGCAGTCTTCAGCACTCTCAGATTTTCTTTAGATCTGCACCTTGTTTTGACAAGGACTGATAGGTGACGTGGGCACTGGTATCGGAAATACCTTTAAGCTCCTGAGGGCTCCCCGTCACCCTGGACAAAAGTGCTATGACACCGACAATCGGAATCGGGTGGAATGCACAGGCCTGGAGACAGCACCTGCATTGACATGCAGCTTTGAACATACCATGCAAATTGAAAGCTAGGTTTAAACGCACACAGTTATGAGATAACACAATGCAAAAAAAAATTCATATCTGATGTCAGTCGCCTTCCAGCGCCGTCTTGGTTGTGGGCGCGATGCGTCTGCCCCTTTTAGAAATATAAATAGCCTCGCTTCGCTCTTACCGGCGCTTATGCAAACAAAACATACCCGACTGTCAGGTTGGCAAGGTAGCGCCAGCTAACGCGTGCATACATAAACGGACTTAAGTACGAAACGGACATAATATGGAATTTACGTATCAATATATGCCGTATGACAGCATTATGGTCCCCGTGAGACCCGGTAAATCAGAGAAATTTCATGACTTTGCATGATTGTGCATTGATTAGGACGGGTGCATGTGAAAGTGCACATCTGATGGGGATTTGAAAATTCTTTAATTTCGCACTCGACGCTCTCATAGGCAGGGGTCTATATACAGTATCCTCAATGTGTCCGACATTCAATGTTCAGGGAACCAGGTCAGTGTACAGCTCTATTCTTGTTTTGGGTGTGACGCGCTCGAAGTACTGGTTCATTTGCAATTCGCAATGGAAGAATGACGGGCGGTGGGAGCCATGGGATAAACCTTTCTTCATCATGGTGTATCCAAATACGCTTTGTGTACGTGCATGCTTTCATCATAAAATCAAATGATAAACCATCAAAATCAGATACGAACATGACGGGATGCATGAAAGTAGGTGTGATCATGCATCCTGACGATCAGCAAATGATCAACTCAATCCCATCAGATCAACATGATGAAAGAGGTTGTGGACCTACTACAGGTTTGCCCAAGATGCCTTCACAGGGAGAAGACTTAGATATTTAGCCATCTTCCTCTTAGTCCATTGGACGAGAAAGTCTACGTCGATATCGTCCAGATACAGAACACGAATCTGAATGCGCCTCCTCGACAGATATGGGCTCTCCGCTGTGTTAAGCCGTCTGGTGCGCACTCATTCGTTATCACCCATGGCAAACGACAGCACTGTTTCTGACATGGCGCAATGCTGCACAAAACGGTGAAATAAAACCTTTTACCCACCGGTGAGAAAGCAATGCCACGCGAGCCTCATAATCAAACTCAATCTACTATTCGCTTCCTCCAGCAATAGGCTTCTGAGCAACGCATACCCGTGGGATTACATCGTTTTCTTTTCTGCATCGCCGACACGTCCAGAGAGGCTAGAAACCGTCACCCTCAAACATGCCTCCGACTACAATCCGCCTGTATGACACCTTTGACTAATGTGCGCGGGTGTTAAGCAACGCATTGGAAGCAGATAAACAACGCGCTTGTGGAGGCTGATGGTCTGTGCATGAACTGTTCACCCTGCGAGCGTATCCGTCTGGCACGCACTTAAATGATAAAGTTCAAGCTGCAGAATTGGGAGAGACCGGCAACCATCTCCACAGCTCGTAACTTGCCAACAACTTGCTAAGAGTTCGAGAACGAGCTTGGTCGCAATTGGCCCCCGTCTCGGGCAGGTGCAACCCACAACGCGAATCAAGACTCCCACGCGCTGTGCCACACAGTTGAGGGACTACACAACATTGGAAACTGGATTGTTACAATTTTATGAGCTACTCAACCCTTTTTTACTTGACAGGGTACGTGGTGAGGTGCTATTCGAGCAATTAATTACAATGGTAATAGCAACCGATGACCGGCCGACTCAACGTGGACGTTACCGCGTTTCAATCCGATAGCTCATAATCATGAACGAGCTCTACTGAGAATTACGAAGGGTTGTATGTGGTTGATTTGCGAGTTATTTAATGCAGCTCTACGGTGATCATATACGCGCGCTTATAGTGATCTACCCGAGTGATATCAGGATGATATCACAGAGCGGAAATTGGACGGCAGTTACTGTCACTATAGAATTTCTATAGCCTCCGTCGTTGATTATGATAATCTAATGCTCCACCGTTCATATAATATATCTGATATTGTTGCGATTGAGATATAGATAACTGTATGTAGGTATATGACTCGATAGCGCCACAGTTTATCACTGTGCTTCTGGTGCTATGAATGACAAGGGATAGAGCTGTAGTCAGTGCTGAGCCCCCGCACAAAAGGGAAGGGGGATTGCGATACTGTAACTGTACTGGGATACCACAACTCTGGATGTGCACTGTGTCTTTGGATGATCAGCCGAAGAAACTTAGAAACTCTGACAGTGGCTAGGTGAATTCGGAATCGACTGTCGACGATCGCGAAGATGAAACGAGATGGTAGTTGGAGGGCTCTACACGATTAACACTTGGGATTGCGAGAACACTAGAGCAGAACGGTGTCGGAACAGAGATATGCTGGTCGACGACACGCAGATCCATTTTGGGTATCAGGGACATATCGGTGACATAGGGTACAACGAACCGAGCTCGGATGAAGAGATGTGGTTAGGGGAATAGGAAGAGATGATCGACGACGTGCATCGAGGTCTGTTTATCTGATCACTTCTGGGAGTGGGAGAAGATGTATGATATGTCGAGGCATATGGAAACAAACCCAGAAACATCGGATGTTGAATCAGGGTCCTGGACGACTGTGTCCAGCAAGAACGAGTGAAGATGATGTATGAGTAAATGCGCAGCGGTAGCGAATACCCGGGGGAGAATGGTGACGCCCGGTGGGGGATAAGACAATTGTCGCAGGTAAATTGGGTGTTAGAATGACATTGTCCAAAGAAGAAAAAAAGGTTCTGTCACCCGATAGTCGTAGGAATGGGGTGAAACAAAAGCGCAGTGGGGGACGGTGGGGAGTATTGATGATGGTAATTTTGGGGTATGTGGTCCTTGATGTCCTTGATCGCCGACAGGGGCGTCCCGACGGAGACGATACCAGCGGGGATGACCCGGAAAGAGGCGCGGAGTGCAGCGACGAGCTGGAGAGAGGAGATGTCAGTCCGGGCTAACATGTGTTAATACCATTGTTCGATTTCGACCACATGTTCATGGGTGTGTGATATGTGGCCGCGCGGACTTATTCAGAAAATGGCCCATGAGGTCATAATGCGTGCCACAACAATCGATTATCCTCAGGATTTTCCAACAAAATTGGCTGCAGATTATACGGAAACGCTACACATGGGCTAGGAAGAATGCTACATTGCTAGGAGGACCCAGGAGTTTTTTTTTGATAGCTGTAGCCCAATTTTACTAGCTTGCGACCCTCCGTGATGCGTAAGTGAACCTGTGGTCGAAATCGACTCGGAACAGTAGTATCATTTCAAGAAGATAATGGATCGAGTTACAATTGGACTGAAGCATGCATAAGTGCCATATCATATTGGTATAGCAGTATCACGAACAAAGGGCTTGGGCATACTGCAGCCTCTAACAATGCCAAGGCGGTCTGCTTACGATCAAGAAAGAGAGAAGATGAGAGGAATGCATCTTTCCAAGGAGGAGTAAATCAGAATGGCCGAGGGAAATACATCGATGAACAGATGCTGGTGATGGATTTTCTGTGTTAACGGAGACGAGGGCGGCGACAAGGATAGGGAGGAGCCGAAAGTCTAGCATCAAGTTCATATCATGCGAGAGATGCGCAGATCGTGTCGGTGTCGAGCCACGGACAAGGCGATTCTGACGGGGTGGTGGGGGTTTTATTGGAGATCAATGAACAGTGCAAAAGACGGAACAAGAGCCAGTTGATTAATGGCCCAAAGACGATAATGAAGCGGGGTGGGTGCTGTGATGGCCGAGAGAAATGCGTCGATGGACAGGTGCTTGTGATGATGAATTATCTGTTCGTTTATGGAGAGGATCCCGAAGGGAGGCGCAAAGGAGTGCAACCGCGAGGAGGAATGAAACAGGGCGACGAGGTCGTCGAGCAGGGCTATCAATATTAGTGTCAATACTGAGGACAGTACTCAGAGAATGAGATTGTACACAAGCGTGCATTCCACAGGCTTCAGAAAGGAGAGGCGTACTATACCACGGGTATCAGCAAGATTACGCTTGCTTGGCGCGTTTTTAACTTGCAGAGTCAAAAAGCTGGAACAAGCAGCTGAAGCAGCCGGAATCCCCCCCAAGATTTGCACGCTCTTTCGCTGTATTTCGTTGTATTCATCTGTAGTGGTACATAAAAGATGCAATTAATGTGAATCAGGAGCTAACTGCAGAAAAACCTCCTGTGAAAGTAATGATGCTGACTCTGGCAAGGTGGCGGCCATTTCCGTTGGATCAAGAGACGAAGAAAACAAACGGGCTGATTACCCCACCAAGAAGAAATGATAGAGGAGGGCGAAACGATGATGACAGAGGAAAAATGCATCGATGGACAGATGTTGATATTGTCCATAATCTGACAGAAGCGGTCCCGGTGGGTCACTTGGGAGACGGACGACGAGGAAAAAGAAGACGGTGCGGGACGAACATGGGCTGTCGATTTCGAAGGAGGAAGAAGACAATTAAATTGGATTGGACGGAGGTGCGCGTACCAAGGCGTGAATTTAAAAAAAATCGAAGGAGAATTTTGATTGTAGCCTCCAGCTGAAACGAAATTCTGGCCAGACGGCGGTGATGCCCTTGATTACGACAAAATAAATTAGAGAACAAGCGGGTTGATTAATTCGGTTCAAAAAAACAATGATACTAGAGGATGATTACAGAGGGGCGCGCCGTGATGATTTTCAATGTTGATTAACAGATGGTGATATCGAAGCCTCTGTTCTTTTATACTTGGGAAGCCCGGGAGGAGGCGCAGAGAAAGGCAACGTAGCGCAGAACAACATCCAGGACAACACACAAAACCCGGACGGATACTTTGGAAACAAAGGGCGACTGCTGCGCAGCGAGGGCGACGAGATGCAACGCGTAGAAAGGCGCCGGGGGTGGTGTACTCCGAATGAAGAATGATTCGGTATGTGATGTCGAAGATGGTGATGGGGGGCCTGCATCACGATCAGGATTGTCGCTTGGCGCGAGGGATTCAGAGATTGGAAGAAGACGACGCCACTGGGAGGTGAGGGGGAGCAAACTTCAAAGGCTGCAGCGCTCTCTGCGCGAAGGCACTCTGGGCCCCCGTCCGTAATGGAACCGCGACAGCAGAGTTACGTGTGCAGGTGCACAGGCAGGGGTGATGGATCCTCGGAGCGTGGAGGATGCTGAGAGGTTCTGTGACCGCGGGAGGGGCGAATGCGTGCGTCTAAAATTAAAAAGGGATGCTCTATTCATAGAGAGGTTCGCGAACCGGCTCAGTCGCAGGGGAATCTCGATGATGGAAGACGAGGCAGATGATCCAGACGTGTCGGGGATGATACGGGGATGCGGAGTTTGAAAAGGGGTGTTTGGTCGTGCGTGGTGGGGATGGGTGTTGAAAAAAAGAGGGGGCGGTGGACGGGGTTGTGTTGGGATCAGCCATCACCATCATCATCCATCATCAGCCCTAAGCTGCGCTCGATTAGAGAATGCCCATCTTTGGCGACAAAGCGTCTGTCTGGCCATCTTTCTCTTATAACAAGCCATCTGATTCACCTTTGCAGGGATCACGACGACGCGGTGATCGACCCAGCTCTCCGCGCCCAGGACGATTTCGATAAGAAGACGGAGGGTGAACTTGTTTCTGCAGAGGAGGACATGCCAAAGACTGCTGCTGCTGACCCGTACGCATCCCTTCCTTCTGACTCTTCTGCAACGGCCAGTCCGTTTGCCTCTTCATCAACCCTCTTCCACCCCCGCTCCCTCCCCTTTCTCTCTCCCCGTCCCCCCTCTGCCCCTTACTCGTCATACTCTTCTGCCTCTTCCTCTCCTGCACTACCTCCCACATACGACACATCTTCATACAACTCTCCTTCATCTTCGTCAAAGAGAGCCAGAGCCTATACTGACATGTACCCCTCTCCCACATTCTCCTCGTCCTCGCACCTGCAACCCCGCTCGCACTCGTACTCGACGTCGTACTCGGATTCCACTTCGACCTCCAACTCGTACCACCCGATCTCCCACCAACCCCGCTCGCACTTCTACAGCCACCCATCCACCACCTCCGCGACCACCGGCGCCGACAACAGCTCCAACCCCAACTCAAAGCCCTCCTCGCCCCCCACTAGTGCTTCGATGCCGCCCTCGACCGCAAACACCGGTTCGGCCACACAGAGTCCGAGCCCTAGCTCTGGTGCTGCCACCGCCGCCGAGCGCGACATGCAGCGAAGCAACACCGGCACGCCTGCTGTGAAGCGCGCCAGCTCGCCCTCCGCCAGCAGCGCCACCACCACCAACGCGGCTGCCTCCACCAACGCCGGTGCCACCGACGGCCCGGGACAGGGCCAGGGCCCAGGCGCGCCCTACAGCGGCGGCGCGAACCCCTACGCCGGGCACGCGATGTACGCACCGGGCTCCCAGCCCCCCGCGGGCCAGGGCCACTACGACGCGCGCGCCGCCTACGACGGGAGCTCGGGGCACAACTCGCCCCACCCGCCGCACCCCGGCCACCCGCACACACACGCCCCGCCGCCGCCGCCGCATGCGTACCACGACCCGCGCTATGGGCCCCCGCCGCCGCACCACGACCCGCGCTATGCGTCCGACCCGCGGTACGCGCCCGATCCGCGGTACACGCCCGACCCGCGGTACGATCCGAGGTACGGGCCCCCGCCCGTGCATGATCCCCGGTATGCGCCCGACCCGCGCTATGCGCCGCCGCCGCCCAACGGCGACCGCGCTGGGGGCCAGAGCCCGGGCGTGCAGGGACACGGGTACGGAGGGCAGCAGCATACGTTTTTGGGGTATACGCCTGGGCCGGTGCCTTGTACGTTGTCTTTCTTCTCATCTCTTATAATTTTTGGCTAATACAACCCCACCCAACAGCTGGTGCCCCAGGCGACGGCTACCGCGGCGCCAACGGCGCCCCCTCCGCGAGCGGCCAGCCGCCCATGGCAAGTATGGGCCCACCCTACGGCGCCCCATACGGAGGCGCAGGATACAACAGCGCGGCTGGCGGCGGCGGCGCGTACCCGTCGTATACAAACCCCGGGGGTGTAGGCGGGAGTGTGAGCGCACCTGTGAATGGTACGTCGTCGTCTTCACTGTCGATTTGTGTGCGAACGAAGCTAAACCAAACATCCATTTTCTGTGTGCAATAGGAAACAACGCCGGCGGAGGCCCGACGATGACGATTGTGCATACGGACGACGCGGCGACCAAGTTGACCGACGGGATTAGGCGGCGGTGCTTCAACTGCTGTACCACCGACACGAGCACGTGGCGGAGGAGTAATTTAAGCCCGGGCAAGGTGGTGAGTAGATTTTCCGACAGCCAACTTTGTTCTATTTTCTTTCTCCATTTCGTTCTTTTGTCTTTTTTTTTTTTTCTACTTCTTTATTTCGGCCTTTCGTTGTATTTTTGTTCTTCTCTCCGTTTCTTTTGCTCTGTTTTGCTGTGCGGCCGTTCTGCTGCTTATTTTCTGTGTGTGCGGAGAGGCGCTCCGTCGCCCACGGCGCACTGCGCAACTGGAGGGAGGTGCATCGGCAGTATGCAGCCACCGATGCGATTCCATTGTGGGCTTGTTGCCAGCTTCTCGTGGCGGATGTGCGATGTGTGTGCTATAGCAGTAGTGAAGTGCCTCCTCGTCCGGCTTAGGTCCGGTGCAGGCGCAGATGAAAGATGAAAGTGGCCAGGCTGAGACAGCCCCTGTCCACGTATCGACTAGTAGCTTCTGTTACGCTTCCTTAGTCTGACGCCTCCTGGTCTGAGGACGACGCTGCACCGGAATCGCGGGTCACATTCTCCAGAAGCCAGAAGGCGGTAGGCTGGTCTACTTGGTGACGTATGCTTTCCATTGTGCCCTTCTTGCCTTTTCTTGTTCCCATTGCAGTTCCTGCTGGCGTTGGCTGGCGTGCTTGGCCCATTTTTGACGTGGCTTCTGGCTGCTTCTTTTTTTTTTTTCATTTTGCGCGGGCTTCGTTCATTATGGATGCGCGAAGTGCGTGCTGCGTTGGCGAGTTTATGCGTTCATTTGAACGGGCGTTGGACGGTGGCGGTTTGCCTTCTTCGTACGTGTTGCGGGTGCTGCGCGTGGCTTAGGCTGCGAGCGTGCACGCTGTCTCTGCGTTCTGTGCGGTTCCTCGGGTGGTTCTGCGACGCATTCGCACCGCACTTTGTTCATTCTTGTTGTGTGAGTAGCGAGGGTGGATTTGCGTCCTCGGGAACGTCGTTGTGCCTGTGGATATGACGATGACGACAACGCGAGCGATTACTCCTATCTGTCCGTCTTACCTCTTACCCGCTCTTTCAAATTTCTTTGTTCTTTTCTTTTTTCGCTTTTCTCTTAGTTCGTTCCTTGGGTCCCTTCAACCCCTTTCATTTCGGACCATCTTGTTCATTGAACAACTCGCTCACCCCTTTCTTTGTATCGTCTCGTAGCTCTGCAACAAATGCGGTCTCTTCGAGCGCACGCACTCGCGTCCCCGGCCCGATCAGTTCCCGCACAAGCGCGGCCCGCTCGCCTCTGCCGCCCTCCGTGGCCGTTCGCCACAAAACGCAGCGAACGCCAACCCCAACGCGCCATACATCCCCTCGAACGGGCCACAAGCGCACCACGGGCACTACGGCGCCAACGGGACCATCCCGCCCAGCGTCCAGGCGAGCGTGAGCGGCGGAAGCGGTAACGGCAGCGGCGCATCGGGAAGCGGCGCTAGCAGCACGCACTCGAATACAGGCGGCGCGCACCAGCTCCCGCCGATTAATGGGCACCACGGCCAGCCTGGATATGGGTACCACCACACGACGAGCATTACGCCTGTGAACGTGGATCACTACGGGCACGCTGCGTATGGCGCGCCGCCCCCGCCTGCGAACGGACACCATGGCGCGAACGGCGATGCGCCCGCCCATGATGGGTCGGCCAACGGAAATGGCAATGCTAGCAATGGGAACGGCGATGCGGCGTCGGCTGGCGATGACAAGGCGGCGAGCAGGAGGAATACGGTTGGGTCGGCGGCGCCTTCGCCTCGGCTTAACGCCAAGACTGCTGCGGGTGATGCGCCGACTGCCAGTGCCAAGACTGCTGCCGCGGCCGCTACTGGTGGCGCGGTCAAGGTGGCGAACAGCCCAAGTCCGAGGGCAGGAGACGAGATGGAGGCTTAGGAAGGAATCGCACGATTTTTGGGTCGAAAAAGCGGGAAGCGGGGAGATGTTGAGTGAGCTGTCGACGAGCGTCGGGCACGCACTACTGGATTTCTGCGTGTTTGCCTGTCGTCTTCTGCGCTCAGGCTTCCTTTTCTCCCCCTCCGTTGAGTCTCTTGCGCCGTCGTCGTGTTCAACCACAGTCCGCCTGGCCTCGGTTCCTAACGGCGTCGTCGACACTGCGAACCGCGTGCGGAAGGACAACTGGCTCACGTATATGAATTCACCATCGGCCTACCCTAATCTCATTCCTATCCTATCCTCCACTGCCTATCAGATCCTTTTCTGACCCTGACGCCAAAGTATCATATCACGTACACTTGTATGCTTTCGTCCCCGCTCCTCTGCTATGGTACCAATTTACACTCGCTCGCTCCCCTAGTTCGGCTTACATATATACAAATAACGAATTGTAGACTACTACTCTTGACCTACTCCGTACTATGCTACTTCTACCTCCCCACCTACCTGCTACGTATCTAGCTCTCTAAAAGGCGCCTCCGGCCCAGCTTCTTTCATCCTTCCACATTTTTTCTCTCTTCAGTTCTTCTTACCTTGTTGTGCTTTCTCCTATATTTTCTGAACTTTTTGCCTTCCCACTTCCAACTTTGCTGCTTGTTTATTTTGTCTCAGCACACGGACTCGTTTGTCCCTTTCTTTTTGTTTTTTGCTGTGCTTCTGCTCGATGCGTGCCGTCCAGCGCCCAACGGACAGACTGCCTACCTCGACAGACACAATGCTTCTGATCCAGATGCGCTTCCGTATTTACATGCAACCTTACTTATGCTAGTCCCAACAACAGTTTGATTGATTCTGATTGACTGATTGATTTGATGGATTGATTGAACGAACGAACGATGGCTGACGGACGGGTGTGCCACTCCAATAATGGTGGCTCTGATGGATTTAATGCGCGTAGCATCTCTGAGACTGAGAATATTGAAGGCTGTGTATGCTTCGTGGTGCTTCAGTTCGAAAGGAGAAATTTATCATCGTACTCGCGATATTGGGTCGTGTGTGGGCTGTGCGCTCCTGAGTTTGAAACTTCAGACGGAGCGTGCGCCACTGGACAGATGGGCGTCTATTTCGGTGTGCAGCATGGTGTGTGTCTGGTGGCTCTATCTGCACCTATCGCTTCGGGGAGCGTTGTATTGCTGGCGGGCGCGTTTGACAAGGCCTCTGTGCTCCGGGTTTTGATGCCGCGGCATGAAACCCGTTGTCTCCGATAATGGACAAACTCGAATTCATATTGAGTGGAGCAAGTATCCAGGTACAGAGTAAGAAAGGTCAATACATTGTACGTACACACAAGGGTGTGCATATGGTTCACTGTATTTAGAAGCTCGGCGTATGCCGCCCACCGCCCGCGCTCGTGAAGCTTCTTCTATGAACGAATATAATACCATGCTCCCAGCGCCAACTGAAATCTCATGATCATGACATTGACATTGACCGCGAGTGGCTGACAGCGTCAAGTCTTGGGGGGGGGGGGGGGGTCATCGAGGCAGCGCGCTAGCGAACGAACGAAGGCGGAGCCGTGCTCACTCTGCCCTCAGTGGTGGTTATTTTTGTCGGTCACTATAACTGTACTGCCGCAGCGCAATTAGCCTGCCCACGTCACGCTATTTATCTTGGTTTAATGCATGTAGACTCGTAGACACGAACGGCATAAATATACCTGACAGACCGCCCAAGAACCAGCTCAAATCAGCTTTCGTGCGAAGCGGAGATGTCTGGTTCCTCCATTGCCGGCTGACCATATGTTGAGGTTGCACGCAAGCCGTCAAGTTGCCGCACATGCCTGTGATAGGGCGCGCATTTCAATGGCTCAACCAGGCGTGTCATACCCGTGGCCCGGAGAGTTTACAATCCACTTCGCTAATTATGTCGACGGCGTGGAGGCTGGCAAGGCACGGCGGCACCTTCGGGGGGAGTGTGGCCTAGGGATATGTGCTACCTCCATGGGCTGGGTGGCTTCTCTAGTGCTCAACACTAGGAACGTGCATCTGCGGAAGATTAAAAACAAATAGAGTGATAATCAAGTAGTGGTGTACTCGGAAACACGGGGAGTAGGTGACTACCTGATTAGTCCGTTGCTCTTCTCTGCTGACTGGCGGTGTAACAACAACATGCAGATCTGACCTTGAAGGCTATGCTTTGATAAAGGTCCTATACTTTGAGCCTCGCAGTGAACATGTACTACCTAGATGTGTCGAAGCAACAACAACGGGTCTCATATATCACGGTGATACCGGATCCATCATGATTGAGATTGTCTCTCTGCTCAATGCTGATCATTAAGTTCTTCGTGATCTCGACAGCTTCGTTGGGAGCTCATTCTTGACGCATGACAGCCGACGCGTCAATCACACTTGTCCTGTGATGAGGATCATAAGCAGACATCAAAGTCTGCCATACTCTGAACTTGACGGAGAAGACTGTGCTTCGGTTGGTGTTGCCATCACTTACTTATTTGGTACTCATGTTCCAATACTGTTGATACTGTCTCGCGTGCCCCATGCGCAAGCCTGGGCAAGGTCACGAAGATCACCACATATCAATGAGGACGCTGCTAATACTATTGATGACGGAGCGATCGGTGACTGACGGACGAATTTCTGCGGAAGCAAATTGTGTTTGTATGATTGTACCTGATCGATCAACTCCATTCATGCTGCTGCAGTGGACACACAAGCGCCTACTGAGGAACTTCCAAATGTTCGTTCATACGGTAGACGCGTATCTTGACCATCAGCGTCCCATCCACCTTTGAAATAAACTGTATATTCACTGCACAATCGAGCCTTGCGGCGGTGGTGAAGGGTGGTGGTAGGAATGAGATACTGTCTTCCATTTGACAGGTTCAGTGCTCATCATTGCTTAGGGACGAAGGTTGATTATCTGGTTGAAACCAGAAGATGCTTTTTGTGGTTATTGCGGGACACTTGAAGTTTATGGATCGGCGAAATGCAAACCAAGGATTGTAGCAGGAAATTCACAACCCCCACATGGCACCTAGTAGTATATTTTACTATTGGGTTGCGGCTGACGGGGATTTCGAGTCTTCTTTATTGGAATCCTGATCAAACCACTTAAATTATCAAGAACTTTAGTCAGAATTTTCTTTTTTGGAGCCAACGATGTCCTGGCGTCGAAAACATGCAACCTCCAGTTGAAACCATGGTGCACACCTGCATTTGTCATTCTTGCATACGCAAGCCGCCCCGAATTTGCAACCCGCACACCCCCGGTCAATTATAATTGGACAGCCCATTCAAATCCCACACGGAAAACCTTATCCGCCAGGATTCCCCTCCCGTGGGCTCGAAGCAGCTCGAAGCACACCCTGGACTCTGACTCAAGCGATTTCCGTACCCTAATTTGGCAGGATGTGGACACGCAACTGAGCCGCAAGCGATGTCACTTTCATCATCCCGAAGCGATGTGCTAATCCCACCGAGACGAAAATGCCATGATCTGATCCGGCGCGCTTGACCCGCTGACTGAGACCAACCGTGTCCATTTAACTTGTTGGCATAACGTTATTTCATTCAATTAAGCGCATTCAGTGAATCGTTGATAGGCGAGACAGTTTGTGGCCATATGGTGCCCCGGGGTGGCGTGGTCGAGCCTGAGAGGAGCAAGGAGGACTCATGTTACTCGCAGCTGCAAAAAACGCAGTTGCACTATTACATGGTCGCTCCGCGGAGCCATTCTGATGGCAAGAAGATGCTAGCGGGAAATGTTAACTCGCTGTGCTGTGTTGAATGTGAATACAAAGCGAATACTTTGTAAAATCAACAAATCATTTCTTTGAGCCTGCCCATGTAGGTGCTGGATGTGCTCTCCGTCTGAGGCCTGGTTCTCGGGACATCATACTTGTTTGACATTCAGACTCACCCGGCCAACACCTAGACTTACAGCATCGATAGAGTCATGAAGTGATCCTTGTGTTGAATGGAGCGCCTGAAACAGGTATGTACCAACAAGCAGAACGAGTCAATTTACCTTACTCTGTGATGTATGCGGAGCATAGTAATTGGACTGTATGGGTACGAGGATTGGGTCCAATCCGGCACTCTTACTATGGTTTATGGACTGTAAACAGTATATGAATAGTAATCGACTAACCGATGTGACGCCTTGCTCGATGGTTCGTGTGATTGCATCACCCACTCGGTTCAGTTCGATACACAGTGCATAGTACTTGTACCCAGGCTTCCTATAGGAAACAGAAGACTGTTCTGCAATAGCATGATGGCTCTCAAACAAGGCTCAAACACAATGATTATGATTCCTCTGCGGCCTGCACGTTCCACTGCTGTTGAGTACAGCAGGCAACCACGAAATAACTACCTTAACTCACCTACCTTAACTCATTCACGTACAATTATACCATGCACCACATAACTGAGGAGTCGTTTCCATTTAGCGTCAGCAGATGCTCAGATCAATCGATACGACATCACCATCACCGCGCCGCGTCTCAGTGGGCATCTCGTAATTAGCGCCCGTCCCATGGGAGGTACATACGAAGAATGCAGGAATACGCGAGTAGATAATCGAAACACCCGCTCTCCACATCTTTCTTCAGCGGAAGGACTGCGTTCGGCTTCGAGTAGGACTACTAGAAACAGTCTGCGGGAAACATGTGACTGAGCTACTCCGATGGCCGAAGTTCAACAGTCGAGCTATACAAAGCCCTATTCACACACTTGAATCGCGTTAGAAAATGTGTGTATATCGATTCAAGCCTTTGGATCAAGCTCGGTGTGGCCGTGTTGTGCTCTTACAGACGGGGTTAGGTGCTTACGCCTCTCCTCAGAGAAGCCTAAATTCCGCCCGTCTTGAGGCCGCATACGAGAGGACTTGCTCAAAGTCCCATGTCGGCGCCATTGCACGTCAGCCAAGGCATAACTTGGGACCTAGAATCTGATGGCATATATAACATTGATCTGATTATATCCAAGAAGCATCGAAGCTGTTCTCGTGGAAGCTAACTCCAGTCGCCGACCTAGTTTACACTGATAAGCCAACTGCGGATCAGTCACCAGAGGGGGAGTTCTTCTATAATCATTGGGCAATGGAGGCGTTGAAGGGCATCAGAAATCATCAGATGATCAATCAAGAGGTCAAAGGAGTCGATCAACCATGGTAGCGTACGCCGCGCGAGGACTCCATATCGTCGGAGTTAGTTAAATAACTCTCTGCCGGCCTGGATACTTGGTTCGCTTGCTCTGCTTCCTTTTAGTCCAGTTTGGATAGAGCGGGATAAGGTCATACTAGGCTACCTGGGAAAATAGCGGCTCTACCATTCTTATGCTCCCTGGAGCGTCCCTCATCTACGCCCAGGCTCAAACTTGTCGTACCAACACGTCCACCAGCCGCAGAGTGCGCAGTCAAACCTATTGCGATGCATCTATTCCTGTGAACAGGGTAGGCACATAGATTTTAAGGTAACCAAACTGAACGGTGCATATTCTTTACTCTAACGTTACCAAATATGGCAATTGCGCCAGTTTGTGCATTCAGGAAACGCGAGAGAACCGTCCAACCCGTCCACACAAGGAGGTATGAAAATGTAGCTTGGAAGCTGTATCAAATGACCAGACGGTCCGCATTTACCCCACTTTCTCCAGGACCCTGGGTTTCATGATATCTTGTTTCAATTCCAATACCCCTCTGCCCATACCCCCAGTATGATTTCCATGTAACCCAAACAACAATCCGTATAAAGCTACTCTTGTGCAGAGTGTTGCATATAGGGTCAGGATACCTGATACTTTGAATGTGCGGTCCAGCCCTGACAGGCTCAGCTGTAGTTACATCTTTGTCTGAGATGCCACTCATGTGTATAAGCGCTGTCGGTCAATGCGGCATCTCGGCAGGCCGATGTAAATGTGCATCATGCGGAAGGAATACCACCTTCGCGTCGCGGAATCGATTGTCCCAAGTCATAAAAATGTGTCAAGGCATTATAAAAACGGACGCAGAAAGCAAAACGAATGCATTAAGAGGGAATCGAACCCCCGGCGGGTCGAGTCACGATATCATCACCTGCGCCCAATGATGGCAACGACCCAGGTTACCACTACCCCATTAATGCTGTAAACATAAGTCTAGGCTGTCCGCCAGAATGGCCTACGGGCATTCATAAAGGCCATCCTCCATTTTTTTCAATTCGTACGTATCTAAATCGTCAGTGTCAACTGCGACAAAGACCATGGATAGAAATAGATTGCTGCAGCGTATAAAACACACAGGAATACGACTATGAAAGGCGAGATAATTTTTTACCTAAACCGCCGTAGGTCTAAGTTTTTATGACTTCAAACCTAAACACGACTGAAAAGGTTTGTGTCGATAATTAGCTCCATGTCCAAAGCTGAAGGATTTATGACGTCGACAGGCGCGGGACGCTTTGCGGCATCGTTTCTCATCGACGGACTTCTGTACACATTCTCTGGAAGGTTTACCATCAGCCTCCCAGAGTTCAAATGCAAGAACGCGACGATGATCTACGGCTCTCCCAAGCAACTCACTGCGACGCGGTTCTACGAAGGTCGAATAGGAATTACGGGTATTCACTTCAACTTGATCAACGGCCCAGTCATCACGGGAGTGTTGGACGAACCGATGCTTCCAGCGAATAGTGTGGGGGGTACGGGAGTTTGGACCAACACATAGGCCAAATATAGCCCGTATAGATCATGTACACTAACTCGGAGAAAACAATGGTTGCTGAGGAATATTCTTCACTATGTGTTTGTTTATGGGCACATGGTGTAGTTGGTTATCACGCTCGCTTAGCATCTCGTTGAGGCGGTTTGCGAGAGGTGTTGGGTTCAATTCCCAATGCGTCCACTTTTTGGTATGTCACCACCGTTTCTCCATCAAATCTGGCGCAATTTACGGGTTTGTGTTGAAGTTTACCACTTGGAAGTCTGGCGAAGGCAAAGAATAAGGGAAAAAAAACATGACACAAAATAAAATGACACCGTCATCTGCGTCTTACAATTGAACTCCCGATTGCAATGCTTGTCGCCTTGTCATTACCATGCTTAAATTACTGTCCCTGACCCATACGCCTTTCATCACTGGGGTGTCCAATAGTGTGTTCTCACGATGAGTGATGACTTTATGGTATCAAGCCCCTGTTCTGGTTACTGTCGAGTCTCCTGGTGCAGGTAATTACACGGTAAGCGGTAAGAACACATCAGTGACTCCACCTCGACGATTTGACGAGAGCCCCTTGGCGGGGATACGAGAGCCATTGGTACACAACACAATGTCGCAACAATAATGGGGCCTGGTACTCGTCATTATCTGGGGAGTCGAAATAAATGGCAGTTGATTGAGAGCTGTGCTGGGATTGTGTTACTGTAATTTTCTATGTATTCCTGACCAACATAGTTTTATTCCTCCAGGATCCAACATCCTCTGCCGATATCTTCCACACACGACTTCCAAAGGGGCTCGCGGTGCAGTCGTACCGAATGTAGTGATCCCGAGTGTGCTTTACATCAATTTGTTGAAGATGCCTGCAGCTATTGAAAGCGACTGTGGCGAGGGACAAGCACGCATCTGCTTCGCGCGATGTTTTATCCATCCAACTAGTTAGGATCAAGTGGCGAAGCTTTGGAAGCTGGCCAAGCAATTGCAGCTCCTTTTTATTGAATTTGACTTGTTTGAAGAGATGCGAGATTGATTGATGGCGTACCTCTTGCCTGCAGTTCACGACATCGAGCAGCTCGAGGCTACACAAATGGCTAATGAGTAGCGATAGATCCGGTCTGGCAAAGTATCCACCAATGAACATATATCTGACGTGGCCAAGTTCGCGGGACATATGATCAACACTGGCCTCGCGCGAGTCGAAATCGTTGGGAATCCAATGTATGCACTCGATTGGCCGTCCAAGCCGTCCAGGTAAAATAGCCTCTAGTGTCTCCCTTGAGCCCATCAGCGACACAAGCTGGGGTAAGAGCCCTTTGATGCTTTCCCACAAGGTTGGGTCCTCCTTTAATACGGCGGTGTCCACCTCGTCCAAACTGAGATACACCAGATGCGGTTGAGTGGGGAGGACATCTCTGAACATCGCAACCTCATCGGAATGGCACCCCCAGTCCAACGTCTTGAGTTTGAATTGACAGCCTTGAAGCATATGAGCGGAAGGTGTCCCTCCCGATTGGCGGTATGTGAGGTGCTTGAGATTGACCATCAAGCGAAGGGCAATAGGGGTCTTCTCTTCAATAGCAGCATTTTGTTCGTCCTCTGAACCGCGGTGGTATGAGCTGGAACCGGTCCAAATAGACGATTGCGTGTAGCGAATGACGAGCTTGGCCAATCTTGTTGGGGATTCTATGATGCTTTCCAAAAGGCGAAGATGTCTATACGCAGTTGACTGATCTGGGACCTGGATGCAAGGGTCTCGGAACAAGATACACTGTGCTTCCGCCTGAAGTGCTTTAGACGATAGCGAAGCGGCACATAGAGATGGGTTGTGTGCAATATGAGCCAAAATCGGCCTAAGAAGTTCGAACGGCAAGACTGGTATCTGTTGCTTCATGTCGAGAGTTGTCTTCAACGACGGAAGAATGGAGATTGAAAGAGAGAGCACAAAACACGTGTAGCGTAACCGAGATACCCTATCAATAGGACAAGAAATGCACACGAGAAAGAGACAAAAATTGGACGCATTGGGAATTGAACCCAACACCTCTCGCAAACCGTCTCGACGAGATGCTAAGCGAGCGTGATAACCAACTACACCATGTGCCCAGGTTTACTAACTGCGTGGTAAATTATCTAGATCGTAATGGAGTCCCACATATTGCCCACATATCCTCCCATTATCTCCACGCTCTCTTGTTGTCCGGGACCACTTTCGTGGGTGGATAAATCGTCTAAACTCTGACTTTCAATAGTAAGAATGGTGTCGATGAGCGCTCGAGTGGTGTATCGGTATGCATTTATTTCCACTGTCAGAGGTCATGCAGAAATCATGTCGCGTCTTCCCAGGTCTTTACACGACATTCAACTTTTGGACAACGCCCGGTCCGCACGTCTTGGACGCTTCAGCCCAAGCCTGACCCTCTCGAGTCTCTCGTCTGTGACCTGTCCTTCGTTGAGCTCGCCGTCGTCTCCCTAGCCTCGCTCCGTCCCGCCTCTATATGCCATCTTTTCACATAGCGCGAAAGAAATAGAAAGCTTCTTCGTATAACATCAAACAACAAGCGCGAACGCGGTGACCGCACCACTGCCAATACCTACACCAGTACGACATGCGACAACCAGAGCCAGAATATACTGAAGCCTAAAACAAAGTCGAAGGATGGGCAGTGCTCAATCCACTGTATTTCCCAAGGGCGTCGCGACCTTGCTCGCTATCGCAGGCTCCATCGGGCTCTTACATACCCGGGTTTGAAATCCACGTTTGCAGTTACTTCTTCAAAGAAATAAGAAGGCGCTGGCGTATTGAAGGAGGCTGCTAATAAAAAAGATTGCTGCCAAGAAAGCAGGTGGGGGTAGGATGTACCCGGAGACACTTACTGTCAGGGCTACTACGACCGTCATGGAACACTTCGCGTCAGCCCTATTGAGGTGGCCATCTGTCCCTACCGGAATCAGGCCTTCCAAGGATCTCTCTCTGTCCACTCGACGTCGACGGCAAGTATGAAAACCGGCTATAGAAGAACGAGAAGAAAGTGTCGTTGAATGGCTCCGCAACTCCGTTAGTTGTCCGTTAGCTACGCTAGTGAGGCTGCAGCTGCTTTTTGCTCTTGAGAGTAGGTTGCCGACTTCAATTCCTACACTTGGAGTGGCGTATACCCGGCCCCTGTTGGCTGTGTCTAGTGCGCCGACTGCCTCGCCCAAGAAGAAGGGCGGTGCACCTGTCCCTGCCCATGCGCCAGCCCCCGCGCTGACTGCCGGTTCTACTGGCGATGCGACTCCGGTGTCTAGCACCCCCGGGTCACTGCCCCACTGCGCCTTAAGCACCCTCACGTACCCCACCACTACCTGCCCCCTCCTTGCCTTCCGTCAGGTCGCGGCACGGCCTGGATTCCCGCGCAATCAGCACGAAGAGCGTAGACACGAATGGAAGCTGGACGTGCGTCGACTCTGATCGGAAGATGGCTGCTGTTGCTGGTGGAAGTAGAGGCGGGGGTGAAAGTAAGACCACATCAAACAGGGAGCAGACGCCCGCTTTGTCCGAGGTGTGGGCACCTCTATGCCGACTGCCTCGCTTTCGACTCTTGCGACAACGAGAGAGACCAGGGAGCGAGAAGGAGCGCCGGAAGACGAATAGGAGGATAACGACGATGTGCAACGGTCGTTACTGCTCTCGGAGAGCGGGAGCAGTCTACCTATGGATAATCTTCACGCGCTGCCGGAGATGTTGTTGCCGAAATCGTTGAAGACAGGGTTGAAGGATAAGTGGTCTTTTCTGTTCATTCATTCCATTTGATTCCTTTTTTTATATTTCGTTTTGTTTTCATATCTCTTTCGACAATTCGACTATATGAAACTTCTACTGTTGCTACGAGACATACTGCACCTCACCGCGATGCGACATTGCATCGCATGTTGGATATTACATCGGTCCGCGCTTCTTGGTTTCTCGCATTTCTAACGTCGTAAATTCGCGTTGCCTTGATATCTTCGTGCCTTCTGTTCGCTTGGCTCTTCCCTCGTTCGTTTTTCCTTCCTCTTCCTCTCCTCATGTTCTGTTCTGTGTTTCCATGAAATATCATTTACACATTTTCCCTTCTTATATCTATGTCGCTCCCCGCTCCGGGGTCCTCTCAAATGGATGAGGGACTGCGTCATCTTCCGCTTTATTCGACTTCAGGCGAAAATTTCTCTTTGCACCTGTTGTCCTTTTGCGGGTTTTAGTCTGGTGTCAATGATGGGGCTGGCATACATTTATTGCCGTGTTCTGCTGACCTTTCCTCTATTCATCTTCGATCTAGATACGCTGCGAATGCATAGGTTCATTGCTTGCGTCACTCTTTTTACCATCACGCTCCTGGGTTTCATTACAATCTCTTCTCGCTCGTACTGCGCTGCTCACTACCCTTCTATGGGCTCATACGAGGCGACGTTGAGGCGCTCACGAAAGACCATATGTAGGTAAGCCCCAAGTACGTCACGCTATCTGGCCTTCAGCAGATACCATGCAAATACGCCAACAACAACTCGAAATGATAGAGTACTGGCACAGTCAAATAGACCTTGCCTACCTCGATGCAGTTCAAGTAGCCCTAATTTCATCACAACGTACGGCCTGTCACGACATGCCCCAGACGAGGTTCGGAGCGGGTCTGGCTGTCAGTGACTGTCAGCCGGTACATCTCTGTATATTCACAGCCTTCGTTGCATCGTGACCACATCTTGCCTCGCCACTCCTCAGACCTGCGTCACGATTACAGCTACTGTCCATTATCTGAAAACAGTCTGAAATGTCCATTCACATCTCTGAAGAGCCTGAAGGGTATTCCGCTAAGGTAGCGGAAGAGGCAGCGCTTCGAGAAGCTCCATTGGACGAGGAGGCCAGCAGCATCAACCACTCTGAGGTGGTACATCTTGCCTTCGATCCAAAGGGTAACGAGCTAACCCTTGGATAAAAGTTTGATCAACCGGAATGGGATGATTTCCCCGAGTGGTACATGTACAGGTGGACTAGGGAAGACCCTGGGGATGATGACTTTGAAGTTCTCCTCAAGCCATTGTTGGACCGGGATATCAAACAATGCAGCGCATGGAAGGAAGAAGTTCAGAATATCCTTATCTTTGTGGGTTTTTATGACCTTCCGATATGAATCTGGAGCACCTACCAATTCTTCACAGGCCGGTCTCTTCTCCGCTGTCGTCACAGCCTTCATTGTTGAAAGCTATCAGACGCTCCAGCCTAACCCCAACGACGAAATAATATCTCTTCTAGCTCATATTGCGGACCAGATGAATATCTCAAATGGATGCTCATTTTTGAACGCTACTTTTACTGCCAGTCAGGAGTTAGCACCACCCCGCTCCAACATCCGCGTCAATGTCTTCTGGTTCATCTCTCTTGTACTCAGTCTCACCGTCGCTCTTATTGGGATCATTACTCTACAATGGCTGCGCGAGCATCAGCGCTATGAAACCGGCGTTGATCCCGCCCAAATGTTTGCTATCTTCAATGCGCGATCCGATGGCTTGAAGCGATGGTATGTCCCGCAAATATTCACTGGGCTTCCGCTCCTTCTTCAAGCTGCACTCATTCTTTTCTTTATTGGCCTTGTCGAATTTTTATTTGCCATTCAAATTGAGGTCGCAATCTCCGTAGCTGCAATCCCTATCCTTTTTCTAGCCGTTACAGCATTAATGTCGACGCTTCAGCTCTTCACACTTCAGCTGCCTTATATTCTGCGCATGAATCGTTGTCCTCCCGCACCGTGTCCTTATGAATCGCCACAGGCTCTCATTTTCCAACGCGCCGCCATCGTTTCAACCATTTGTTCAAATTGCTTGCCCGAATCTTCGGCACATTGTGGGCCCCCTTCGTCGTGATCACGCGCGCACTTTCAAGGAGTCGCAAACCATTCTACGGAGAGTCCGCAGCATTTACCATCGACGACCCCAACTACCAGTATTTCCGCGACCGTGTTCGGAACGCTGCTGGAAATTGGATTTCAAGGGACACGGAGTGGCTTGCCGCACGGAACAGCTATGCAGTGGCTATTGGGACCCCCCAAGGACCCCCATTGATTTCCGTCATTTGTGATGCCCTTATGTCAGTAATGGCGAATTGACCAACATCATCGGCTTTTATGATTGCATCAATGGTATAAAAGGCGTAGCGAGTGGCTCAGACCCTACCAATTACAAATACAGAGATCCGTGTATGAGGCGGACGCTTTCATGCGTAACAGACGCCTTGCGCTACCCGCTCAAGGAGACATCTAGAGATACAGAACTTGGAAAAAGCATACAACCACATTTTACGGCCCTTCTGCGTGTTATCGGTCCATACGGTCAGCAACAGACCGAGAAGCTGGCGGAGCTATCCCAGGGAAAGACCACTGTAATCTTCATGGCCTTCATTGCCGTGTTGATGGATCAAGCATTGGGTTTGGACTTCGACTTTGATCATCAAGATATCGATCACCGGGTAATAACACTGACATGCTTATATCTCTCGGGGAATACCCATAAACTCTTTCTATGCTCCAATCTCCCTGGCATCACGTCGTCTCTATCACTGTCGACACGGCATTCGTTTTTGCATCACAGGGACTACCTTAATCGGTGTAATCCGGACTGGATGAAGCGTGCTGCGTGAGTGACCCGCTATGCTACCTGTAGTCACTCCATAATGTGCCAATCCCACGGACATGTCCCGTTGTTGGACCCATATCCTCAAAAATGTGATTGTAGATACCCGGAGAATGATCCCTTTGCACGCCTTCACGCGCCAATGCGGCGGATCCTCCACAGCTCGATGTAGCAGTAACCTTCACACCGAGTCCATAATTATTGAATTGACGGAGTATATCCTTCTTTATCAAGTACCCGACGATATACATGATACTTTGCGCTTGCTGCATGATCTCTTCAAATCCAAGCCCAATCCCGTCCAAGATCGGCCTTTCATCTTAATCATCGCATGCGCATATATCAATGCGGTGGCAAATGTGAATCAGGACGACGTCGACGAGTTCCTCGCACTTTTACATCTGATATGCTTACTCTGCGGCTTTCTGGACGCGACATTAGAGGCGCGTCCCGCTGGAACGAGTCGGCATTGGCCAAATATGGAGGCTGCCCTCGCTCACATTCGTAACTATCAAGCACCCGCAGCGAGCCAGTCCCACAATGTCGAAGCGGCCGACAAGGTCTAACATCGGGTTTATTTGCAGGTGCATATGCGTCGAATGCGCATAGACACAGAGTGGCGTCGTACAAGGTAAACCTGAGCAATGAGCTGGGCTATTGGCTTCATTACGCAAGCACGACACCTAGCAATGAACTTTCAAGATTAAGTGGCACTAGGCTGAAGAAAGAGCATTCATTCACTCATCCGATTGAGAGATAATGGAAGTAGGACGAGAGATTGATCACTTGGTACCACATGTTGTGGGCACGCAGAAATACGATATAAGGGAAGAGGAGAAGAAACGGACAGCAAGGAGAACATGGATAAAGTCAAAAGAGAAGAGGGGCCGAGGAGGGATGAAGGCCACGGGAAGTAAGATGTTTGCGAAGCAAGAAGGAAAGAAACGGGAGAAATGCAGAACGCGATAGCAAAGCCATAGTGCGCTCGCCGCGCCATACTGCATCGCAAAAGTACAAACATCAAACGGTCGAACGAAAGATCATAAACGGACGCATCGAATAAACGCAGACAGGCAGGTAGATGGTTGAAAAGGCGCTCACTCACCGAACTTGTCCGCCAGCGTACGGTGGACCGTGGTTATACGAGTATATCCGAGGCGGTGCTTTTGACGGTATCCGATCATAAGGGCTGTTGCATGTCGTCGTCGATGCCTCCTTCCTCATCTACCTCGCCTTTCCCCCATACCACACCGTGATTGGTGCCAATCCCGCCGACGGCGAATCCCCCAACCGAGGCGACACAGAAGTGGGGAGCAGCACCGATCTCTTTCGACTTGAACGATCACTCTTTCCCCCGCTCGGCTGAGCCGCTGCTCTCCCGCCCATCTCCACTGGCTTCAGGGACAAGCATGTCCCTCCCGCCTGTGCCGACGCGCATTCAGTTCCGCCGGTGTCGACGCTCTTCGAGCTAATCGCACTGGATTCCATCCTGAGGCTACAGGTGATGAGGAGGTGAGGGGGTGGGGGCGGGGTATGGGAAGGTGCTTGAGGTGGGTGGGTTAAGGGAGGGGCGAAGAGCGGGCAGCGTTTGGGCGTGGGCGTAGCTGTGCCAATAGCAGAAGTCGGCACGGGTCCGGGCGGTTCATGGGCGCGGACACGGCTTCACAGGTAGGATCGGATCGACCGTTCTCAGCAGCGGACAGGGGCTGCCTCGCGGTGCCCTTCGCCACCGCAGATGATGACGACAACTGCTGTTCGTTCTTCTCCGGGTTGGCCTTCACAGTCACAGACGTCGACGCGTCCTGCGCAGTCGCAGTGGGCTACGCCCCATTGGCGGTTGTGCTGGCACCGAGAGCAGTAGGTATCTCCCCAGTGAGGCATCCCCGGTCACCAGCAGCATGACTAGCAGCAGTGTTCTTTTTCGCGTTCTTCGAAGCGCCAGCCCTTCGCATTTCACCGCAGATGGAGGCGGAGAGCTGGCGACACTAGCTCTCGTATGGTCGCGGGCCGCTTTCGATGGTCAGTAAGACACTAGCGAGGTTTTGTCCGTCCATGCTGAGAGTGAGATCTGAAACTGAAGGCCTGAGGGTTGAAGATAGCGACGGGATGGAACGAGGCTAGGAACTGCTAGGAAGTGGACGACACGCTCAACGAGGGACTCGAAAAAGACGAGCACTGGACTGCTGCCACCTCGGAGGTCCGGACCGCATAAACGTAATATTTCAAAATTCTTTCCGATGTCTTTCGAACAAGTTCTCAGAAGATCGTCAGAAGACATTTGGAATGTATCGCCTATATCTTCTGAATGATTATGGGCGAGAGATTTCAAACGTCTTGCGGTTTTATACAGTCGCGTCACACACCTTTCAAACGCGTCGTTCACGGGAGTGCCACTGCCACGGTCTGAATTGAGTGGCACGTGCTGGTGCTTAGCGCTTAGCGCTCATCGATGCTATAGTCACTTGTAGTCATATCACCGGTTTGAACACATTCTAATTTCTAGCTAACTATTATATGATCAGGAAAAGATGAAGGGCCAACATAGGATCAGAACATGGAGATGGAAATGAAAAGATGGATTGAATGTCAATAGCTTGCACGCGTAGTCATGCAATCATCACAATAGGCGCTCATCGAGCCGGCCGCGTACCGAGGCAGCGGCCCGGCCCCACATCTGTGGCCCTGCCAAGTTCAAGCTATTCCGTCATGTTCTGTTCGTCTTCTCTCTCAAACTCTCATCTACGACCACGAACCATGAAGGACATACAGGCCGCGCCTGGTGCTGTGCTATCGAGGAGACCATCGAGGCGTCCAGAGAAAAGCGCGAATACAGGACATGCAAATGATATACTGATATTCATCGAAGAACAGTAGGATCGTGCTCGCACGCAAATAACGGCATTGCTGGCATCCATAAAATTTTTGTCGCAACCGTGGGAATCCGCGTTTGGATGAAATGCACAACCGAAAATAGATTTCACTTTGGATACTGCGGCTTGAATGAACTTTGCACAAATCAGGCGCACATCGAAGCTCAGCGCTCAGCGCTCAGTCTGCGTACTTGTCGGCTCCATAGTCAATGTCCGAGCAGTGGCTTCGGTATCCATTGTGGCGCAGTGACTCTGAGTATAAGATGGTTTAGTATGATTATGGGCTAGAGTGAGCCCATTCCATTTTTTAGACATAATGCGCCCGCGATTTTAAAGTTTTGCGCGTAATCTGCTGTTCTCACTGCCATACATTTCAATTTCATGATTGGACTTTTCATAGCCCAACTTGGGCGTCTTCTACGTTGTCATCAACTCATCCATCAAAGCGACCGCTGCGGCAGGTTGCGGCTCGCTTCAAATAGACACATCATCGATGGCGATACGTACATGAACCTCTTCTTCGCATGCCGGTCTGTGATGCCCTTATTAATAGACACTCATTTTTCCTCAAAGGAAAAATTTACAGACGGTGATACTTGATGATGTATCCCCCCAAGGTCCCCTCGCTGTCCGCCCTCCGCTACCGCTATAAAAAAGCAACGCGCGCACAAGTATTGACACTGGGATGTATTCTGACTTTCCTCCTTTTCGCATTCATCCACACCGTCTTCGGCTTTACCGTAGACCGGACATTCTTCAACGTCGGCAAGGATCCCAAGGATCCCAAGAGCCTACCTCCGACCTACAAGCACCTTAGGGAGCTGGAAAGGACCCTTCCTCAACATAATTTGTCTCTACCATACCCAGAAGGAAAAACGGGTCGCTATGTCCTCTTCAAAAATCAGATTCAGATGCTTGGTTGGAATAACGTGTTCAATGAACTGTGAGTCATCCTTGTACGGGACAATGCTCGCGCTGTTGGGGCGTTCGTCAATTGTGCCAGCAACAACCTTTGACCAAACTGATTATTTGCGCAGATTATTCAATACCTGGCTGGCATACAGCTCCGGTCGTGCATATGTCTTCCAAGACTACATCTGGATGGTAGAATACTACCCGTGGAGTCGGGAGCAGTTCACACAGATTTTCGGCGACGCAGTCCCTCGTACACCACTCAGTGCTCTCATCTCTGGGCCATCCGCAGGTGGACCGTGGGGACCTGGAGATCCTGCGCCTCGTTCCGTCACCGAAGCATGGTTCGACGTCGTATGCCCGAAGGAATCCCGCCGCATCATCAACACGCGCGATGTCAAGCCGCCGATTGCCTGGGCGGACGGCAAGGTCATCTTTGAGCGGTGGCAGCAGCTCCTGCGCGACGCGCCAGAGGGGTGCATCGAGATCCAGCCCGCGACCGCTGAGGAGGACCGGTTCTCGCAGACGTTTGATTTGTGGCTCGTGGGCGCGGAGCGCGTGCTGTCTTTGTGGGAGGGGTTCAGAGACTCGCCAGTCAGCAAGCTTCTCGGGGCCTCTGATATTGTTAAAGGAGCTGTCGAGAAGAACGAGCATCTGTTTATGCCCCCTGGTGATGTCGGGAAAGAGGGACGGAGCCGGGACCCTTTCGACCATGTCATGGCCATGCATATACGACGTGGTGATTACGCGCGGGCCTGTATGGACTTGGCCAAGTACAACTCTACGTTCTATCTTTGGAATCAGCTTCCCTTCCTTCCGGACAAGTTCGTTGGCCCGATCGGGAAACCATCCGACACGCCGGAGAACATTGCTGTGGTTCTTGATCGATGCTTCCCCACCACGGGAGCCTTAGTGGAGAGAGTCCACCGAGCGCGCGAGGACTACAAAAGATCCACTGGCGCCGGGGGGTACCAAATGGATACGGCCTTCATCCTTACGAACGACAAGACACCATGGCTCCAGGAATTCAAAACTGCGCTACTAAACGATGGATGGAAACACGTAGTCACTACTTCGGATTTGGTACTGGATGAGCCCGAGGAGATCGATGTTGGTATGACGGTCGATATGGAGATTGGGCGGAGGACGGCAGTCTTCATTGGGAATGGGGTGAGTTTATTTCGATGTGTTCTGCCAATGTGATTTGTCTGATGTATATTTTCAGTGGTCCTCTTTTACAGCCAACATTGTTCACCGAAGACTAGTTGATTCGAGGCCGCCCATCAGCATCAGATTCTTTTGAGGTCTCCTGCGACGAGAACGGGAGTAGGATATTTTAATTCACTATATACTAGGCATGAAGTATTATTAGATCGACGGAGCTACTAACCACATACCCCAGCATCCATGGGCGAAGTTAACGCAGATTGAAATGTCTGCAAAGCTTCGCCGATTATCTGTTATACAACACTTGTGACCATATAGATACCAACGCAATTGTTGTACTTATTATAATATGAAGTAACGATTTTTACGACGAGTAAGCTACATGGAATCCCAAGTCATTGATCATCGATCAAGCCTCTCGCAGCTTATGTTCGAACCATAATTATCTGCTGAAACTAATCGAGTGGTGTAAGGATGATCATCGAGTAGATCAAATCACTCATTCAACGACTTGAAAGCAGCAACAACAATCATCACCCCCCAACCGCATTTCCTCAATCAATCCAATTCAAAGCTATATCAATAATAAAACTGAAAGCCACCATGAATCTGGACAAAACAATCCTAAATTGAAATTCCTATGACCAATACTTTTACTTTGAGAGAAACGTTCGAGTTTGAACCATCACATTGCTCATCACTCTCCGAGACTCTACCACCGCCCCAGCCTATCCCTACTCCCATAACCCGAAATGTCGACGGAATCTGACGCCGACCATTCCCACAAGAACCCGTTAGTGCCCACTCGGACTCACACCGTCATCCCACCTTTCACCGCACGCACGCACGCCAATTCACAGGAACCTTTTCGCACCGTCCTATACTCGGTGGTGCCATAAGTGATGGCCGATTATGTAATCAACGCGCGACACGAACACGTCGCGTCAAGGTTGTTGGTCGAATTACCCCCCAACTAGCACACCCTACTCTATCAAATGCCTAGCATACGTACTTCTCGACGAGAACATAGCCCTACCACAAAATCACGGCTAATTGGACGCGTCCTTGCACACCAAACTATCACGGAAGCTGCAGCTGCTGAGAACATCCCATATGACACGGCAACGAAGATCGTTCGCAGGCACCGTAATACTGGCAACACTGAAAATCTTCCCCGTTCTGGCCGTCCACCAAAGACTACACCCCGAGAGGAGCGTCACATTCTTCAGAACGCCAAAAATCATCGCCGGAAACCACTCCAGGAGCTTGCAAATGAATCTGCATCCAACATCAGTGCGACAACTGTCCGACGGGTTCTTCACCGCCACAACTACCATCGTTGCGTTGCTGTCACGAAGCCATTGCTTCGAGAGCATCAAATTTCGGCACGACTTGCATGGGCGAAGTATAGGAAGGACCATGGGGTCATAGATTTTGAGACGACAATATACTCTGATGAGTGCTATATTTGTCTCGACGACAAACACCAGTGTGTCTTCGTCACACGTCTCCCAGAAGAGAAATTCCTCAAATGTTGCACTGTTCCAACGTTTAAGCAGTCATCTATTCGTGTTATGGTGTGGGGATGTGTCATATCTGGGAGGAAGGGGCCGCTTGTCATTCTGGATTATCCGGGAGGACGAGGTGGAGGAATGACAGCAGTGAGGTATAAGGAGCAGGTTTTGGAGTGTGCTTTGCTTGGGTTTTATAAAGAGATGAAGCGCGAGAGGTACCTCGTCGATTTTCAGCAGGATGGCGCGTCTTGTCATCACGCAAAGTTGTCACTTCGATGGTTCCAGGCTGCGGGTATCTCACTTGTTGATCATCCACCAAACTCCCCAGATCTCAACCCCATCGAGCCAATCTGGCATGATCTCAAGACTCTGGTACGCTCTCTGGGTCCAATCTCAACTCTAAACGGGCTCAAATCAGCAGTACGCCGTGCATGGGAGCTGCTTCCGGTGGAAAAGGTGGACAAACAGATCTCATTGATGCCAGCACGTGTTGCAGCTGTGCTGGAGGCCAAGGGAGAACACACCCAGTTTTGACTGGATACTATTGCTAGAATACCATGATCCTACACATCTGCAAATTTTTTTAGAATTCCATACACATGTACATGAGATATATGTCTTTTATGTTTACTGACGAGGATATGTATCCGTGGGAAATTATCGACCGGCCATCACTTATGGCACCACCGAGTATGTCTTTCGTCGTTGACGACATATCTATGCGCTCCCATCCCATGTACACTCCCTCTCGGCATCATCCCCGTATCCGCCTCGGAGTCTCTGACTCTCTTCTTCCACGAGAGTCCGACACAGACGCAGCGCCAGACGTTTCCATGACCTCGTAGTCGGCCTACTCTTGCGACCGCACGCCAGAGTGGCGTATATATTGCATCCAACCAACGTGAAGAGGAGACAGAGACGCGTGTGGGCTCGGCAGGAGGAAGCAGGGGTGCAAACAGAGTTGTACGATGTAAGCAGGCAGGGAAGCGCGCAGTGTGGGAGAAGGGTCAAGTAGGACATGATTGGGTCATGAGCTGAGGAAGATGCGTACGCGCAGACGCGTAAATGCGCCAGGGGCACTTAGACCAAATTGCCGGGCGTAACATGAAAGCCCAATGACATCGGCAGCGCTAAACACAACGAAAACCTATCACAAGCGCAATGGTCACGAAGGAGGGCTTTAAACGGTCTCGAGGAAGGCTGAGAAAGGTGAGGTAGGACGCGCATATATGATAGAAAGATGACAAAAAGACAAAGAATGACAGAGAAGTGAGAAAGACGACGACAACGCGTAATGGACGCATGTATGGAGAAGATAGACTTTTCGTTCGTTCATCCCCTCAAAGTGAAGAGTGGGATATAGAATGGTAGCGATAGTCCGCAGTAGGTATCATCAGAATGCAAAAATGCGATGCGTCAAAGTAAGGATGGCGGGGGGGGAGAAAAGTTAAGAAGAGAATTCACGCTGGAACCAAAGCATCGTGACTTCGGGTGTTCGAATGAGAGGAAGAAAGGAAGAAAGAAAGAAACGCGAGAGATGAGGAGACACGGCAGAATAGCCAACGATATTCGTTACCCTGCAGAGTTGTATACGGCATGGCACTGTAAACACAGAAACGTTGAAAATAACAAATATGAGAAAGGACGATGGGTACATAAGGAGATCTGGAAATGCCTTTGAACAAAGACGAAAGAAAGGCACTGGGGTTCGTGTTGTTGACTGGAAGAAACGCGCCAAAGAGAAAAAAGGCACTCTGAACTTTGAACGCGACAGCTGGGAGGAAAAGATAGAGATGAAGATGGAAACCATCAACGGTCGAAAGCGCTAAAGTGCCAACACGAAGTTCAACCTGACACTTAGGGCGACGAGACAACAAGGCTTTGATAGAAAACACAAAAACGCGCATAAACAGCCAAAACGGCGCCGTCAATGTGTAAGTGGGATATAGACGGCGAGATAAGCCACAAAAGTGGTTTCATGTCAAAAATATAACAACAAGAAAGGAGACTAGGAACATTGTAGGAACAGGCGAGCAGAATCTATATTCAAAAGACGGCAGAAACAAGTGTGTAGAATTGGTGTAGAACCGGGAAGATAGGACAAAAAACACAGCATTATATAAGCCGCAACGCGAGAAAAAGCGAAGACGGGGGAATCAAAAGCATGCGACCAAACCGACACAGGCACACCGAAACACAACCAGAGCATCCAGCACCAGATGAAACGGAAATGGTTCCAATGTTGTCGAAAAAGATATCGAAAGAAGAAAACAAGCAGAAAAACTCACTCGTCGACCCCAGTCTTCCTGCCAGGCATTGACAGCAGCTTCCCCGTCTCGGTGCAGCGGTTATCCGCGCTCACCGAAAGCAAGACGGACTGATGCGCATCGGCGTCCTCTTCCTCGTCCTGGGTCCTGGTGAACCTTGTCCTCTATTTCACTTCTCGTTGCTGGAGTCGACATGGAGACAGACGGCGTAGATATACCCGTACGATCCTGTGATGCCTCTTTCAACTTGGACGCGCGCTGCTTCTCCCGTGTCGCGGCGCTGTTCCTCCTCTCACTAGAGCCAGTGATAACCGTCGTCCTTCCATGCGCGGCCACGCTGCCATCCATCTCTGCGCTCTTGCTGATAACCCCGCTAGATTCCACCCTGAGGCTGCGAATGACGAGCAGCCGGAAGGTGGGGGATACGTGTGTATGGTTGAGAGGCGGTGACGAGGGAAAGCTTCCGTGTCACTGCGGGCGTACTTAGCTGTGGTCACACCAGGTGTCGGCACGGGCGCGGGTGCGGGTGTAGTAGGGGATGAAGCTGAGGCGGCGCCACCCTTTGGCTGGAAGAGGTTGAGGAAGCGAGCGGGGGCGAGATAGATGTAGCGCCAGATGCTGAAGGGGAAAGACCGATCATAGTTGCGCATGGGAGCGGCAGGCCCGTTTTGGTAGGAGTAGACGTTGCGACGCCCTTCACCACCGCCTTGTTCGTCTTCGGATCGGCCTTCATGGTCTTGGATGAGTCCAGATCATTCTTCGGCGCTGTGAAGGGATCGGACGAGGAGAAGGACCAGCCCTTGTGTCACCCAGGTGCCAGAACGCAACACTCCCCGTTTGCCTTGCGCACAGTATTGCCTAATCGGGAAGCTCCGATGCCTATTTCATCCATATAAGTAACATAACACAAGTGCGTTGTTACTTACATTATACATGTTTATAACAACTAATTCTCGGCGAAATATGGTTTTATGCCAGCAGTCTACGTCGCATTGCACAAAGGTGAGGCTTAGGTGAGGCTCGGAACAGATGAGACAAAAGACCGTAACCCCTCGTGCAAACCTCGTGTGGACTTCATGTTGCTTCGACAATTCTCTCAGTACTATCTCATAGCGTCCTTGAATACCGATCACCCGGCATTCTCTTTCAATTTTCCAATTACCTTCTACTCTCTCAATACGATCCAACATGTCCAGTGGCACCCCCGAAGAGCCTCAATAGAATTCGACTAAGGAGGGCCCTGTGCTTGGAGACGGTACTGCGCATGAAGAAACAAGCAACATTACTGAAGAGACTCGACAGCACTCTGCTGACGGAGAATCTGTTCGTGAAGGCGATCCACTCCATGATGCGGCCAGTAACATTCACCGCTCCGAGGTGGAACATTTTGGTTTCATTGCAACGAGAAAGAGCTAACTGTTGAACGACAGTACGACCAGCAGCGATTTTCGAACATTCCCCAGTTTTGTGTTAGCGGGTGGATCACTGAGCAGTCCGAGGATGATCATGTATCAGCGCTCCTCAAACCGCTAATGGAGCGAGATTCCAAACAATGCAATGCGTGGAAAGAGGAAGTGCAGAATATCCTAATCCTTGTACGTTTATAAAGTCTCTCGCCTGTATGTATCCGTATAACTCAGTAATTGTATAAAGGCCGGTCTGTTCTCCGCCGTCGTAACAGCCTTTGTGATTGAGAGCTATCAAACGCTGCAGCCCGATCCCAACGACCAGATAATATCTCTTCTGTCCAGAATTGCAGACCAGATGAATACTCCGATCGGAAACACGTCACACACTGCTTTTTCTTCTACAATCTCAGGATTCAGACCATCCCAGTCAAACATACGCATAAATATCTTCTGGTTCATCAGTCTTGTACTCAGCCTCGCCGTCGCCCTCATTGGTATCATTACGCTGCAGTGGTTGCGCGAGCATCAACGCTACGATGATAGCATGAGGGTCACTCAAAGGTTTGCTATCTTCAACGCGCGATTTGATAGCTTGAAGAGATGGCATGTTCCGCAGATATTTGCTGGACTTCCACTCCTGCTACAAGCCGCTCTTGTCCTGTTCTTTTTTGGCCTCATCGAGTTTCTATTCACCATTCAAATTGCCGTCGCAATCCCCGTGGCTGCGGCAGTTGCAATCCCCATTCTTTTTCTCGGTGTGACAACAGCCCTTCCAACACTTCAGTTGTACACAATGCAGTTACCGTATTTCCTGCGCGTGAACGACTGCGCTCCTGCACCATGTCCATATAAATCGCCACAGGCCCTCCTTTTCCAACGTGCTTCCATTGCTTCAACCCCTTTATTCGATTTCTTTGCCCGTGTGTTTGGTACATTATGGGCCCCCTTTGTTATCATCAGCCGCCTATTGACGAAGAGTAACCATCCATTCTACGGAAAGTCCGCACCTTTCAGTATGGGTCACTACCACTGCCAGCGTTTCCGTGACCGTCTTCGAAATGCTGCTGGGAGTTGGATGTCCATGGACCCGGAGTGGCTTGCTGCAAGAACCAGCTATGCCATGGCAATCCAGACCCCCGTCGCTTTCCGTCAGTTGCAGTGGCCCTACGACAGTAGTGAGCTGGCCGAGGCTGCTGCCTTTTATGATTGCGTTGGCGCTGTGAATCACATAGCAAGCACCTCAGACCCTACCCACACAGATCACAGGGACTCTCTGAAGTTCTGCATGATGATGACGGTTTTGAAAGTAACTGGACAGGTGTCAGTCCGCCACCAACTCCAGGCAGCTTCCGAAGATCCGGAACTTGGCAATGCTCTTCAAGCACATTTCACGGGTCTTCTCGGCATTATTGGACCATTTGGCCACCAACAAACCAAGAGGTTGGTCGAACTGTCACGGTGTGATCCAGTTGCTCTGTATTGGGGACTCTTGGCCGTATTGCAGGCGCAAGCTTTTGGTTATGAGCTTGACTTTGGTCATGTAGACACAGGGCACCGGATTGTATCACACATGCTCACGATACGTTTGTATCTGTCAGTCCACGCCCATGAACCTTTCCTATGTTCCAATCCCCCTGGCATAACACCATCTCTATCACTGTCAACACGGCGTTCATTTTCACACCACAGGCATTACCTTGAGCAGTGGAATGGAAAGTGGATAGAGCGTGAGTGTCCTATTAGTCCACCAATAGAAGTTTCTTAATCTAATCTGATAGATATCTCCCACTGTTGGACCCATATCCTGAATAATCTCATCATCGATACTCGGACAACGATCCCTAGGCAGCCCTTCACACGCAAATGCGGCGGATCCTCGACTGCTCGATGTGACAGTAACCTTCACACAGAGTCCATCATTGAATTGACGGAATACATCCTCCTTTTCCAAGTACCCGACGACATACAAAAAACTTTGTGCTTACTACATGATCTGTACAAATCCAAGCCCAATCCAGTTCAAGATTGTCCATTTGTTTTGATCATTGCATGTGCATATATAAATGCAGTCGCGAATGTTAACCAGGACGATGTCGACGGCTTCAGCACACTCTTGAATTCGATATGCGCACTGTGTGGCTGTCTGGATGCGACATTGGAACAGCGTCCCGATGGAACGGGTAGATATTGGCCGAGCATGGAGATTGCATTCGATTATATCCGCTACCATGCAAATGGCCAGCCCGTGCCCTCAGTACCCCAGATGCCGGACCCACCGCGCACCGCCAAGGCCGCTGTCAATGCACTGCATCGTTTCTTAGGCGGTAAAAAACAAAGTATTAGCCCTGCTTAAACGCACAAGGACCTATACGATGTGGACCTGTGGAGACATGTGTCAGCTTACCGACTACTTCGATTGTTATTCTGTGGACAATGTCATTCCGACCATTCATTTTCTCGTTCTAGTTCCAAAATCCTGTAGTTTTATTTAGCTACTTTATTTGGTGTCGTAGGTCGAACGTACGCATGTATGTAGATATATAACTGTATTTGTCGTCATTGACGACGTTTATATACGCTCTACCGCATGTATTCTCCACCCGTATCCGCCTCGGAGTCCCTTGCTCTTCTTCCACGCGAGACCCCGACACGGACGCAGTGTCAAACATGTCTATGTCTTTGTTGTGGGCGCAAGTGTACAATGATTTGAGCATCTAATTAATGGAAAGACAGAGAAAGACGCCAGTGCGGTCCGTCGTGGTTAGTAAGGAGCATATACGCAGAAAGCAGTGCCACACAGTGTAGGAGGAGGCCGATACCAAGCCGGTAAAAACGATCGCAAGCAGGTCCTGAGCCGAGGAAGATGCGCATGCACAGACGATACATAGACCAAATTGCGGGGCGAAACATGAAAGCCCACTGACATTGGCAGCGCTAAACACAATTCAAACGCACCACAAGCACAATGTTAAAGAAGGAGGTCCCTAAATGGGCTCGAGCAGAGCGAAATGTCAACCTGCCGCCCTTTAGATGGATGCGGCGTGAAATGACAAACGGACAAGGCGAGAAAGGTCAGGTAGGACGCGCATATAGGATAGAAAGCGGAAAAGAGGACAAAGAATGCTTGACAAGTGAGATAGGTAATGACAGCGCATAATACGCGCATGTATGGAGAAGATCGACCTTTCGTCTATTCATCCCCTCAAAATGAAGAATGAAAGACAGGATAGAGGAAATAGTCCGCAGTGGGTGTCATGAAAACACGAAAATAAGATGCGGAGCGAGAAGGACGGCAAGGAGAAGAATTTTAAGGAGAGAAACTAAGAAGGAATTAAGGCATCGTGACTTTAGATGTTCGAATGAGAGGAAGAAGGTGAGTGATGAGGCGAAGACAGAAATGTTGAATATGCCAGTATGGAGAATGGGTACCAAGAGAAATCCGAAAATGCTTTTGAACAAAGACGAAAGAAGGGCACTGGCATTCGTGTTCTCGACTGAAAGAAACGCGCCAAAGAGCACAAACGGCACTCTAAACTCTTAATGCGACAACTGAAAGGAAAAGATAGAGATGATGATGGAAAATATCAACAGTCGAAAGCGCCAAAGTGCCAACACGGCTTTCAACCTGAGACTCAGGACGACGAAGGACAAGGCATCGAGAGAGAAAAAGAAATACGTGCATAAAACAGCCAAAATGGCGTTGGAGGGGATTGCCAACGTATAAAGTAGGATACAGATGGCGAGATGAGACACAAAGCGAGACTCGTATAAGAAATCGAATGAAAATGGAAGAAGACGAGGAACAGGATAAAAAAATGTGTATTTCGAAAAATCGTAGAAACAGGTGCTGAACCTGGAAGATGGGACAAAAATACAGCATGAAGCCGTGACACGAGAAAAAGCGAAGACAGGGAATCGAGAGCATACAGCCAACTTGATACAGGCAAACCGAAACACAACTTGAGCATCCAGCATCAGATGAAATGGAAAGGGTTCACATTTCATCGAATAAGACAACGAAAGAAGAAAACAAACACAAGAACTCACTCGTCGGCCCCAGTCTTCCTGCTAGGTTTCGGCAGCAGCTTCCCCGTCATGGTGCAGCAGTTATCTGCGCTCACCGACAAGAACCACTGCTGCGAATCGTCGTCCTCTTCGTCGTCCTAGTGGGCCTTGTTCTCCATTTCGCTCGAGGTTGCTGGAGTCGACACGAAAGCAGACGGCGTGGCTACACCACGCCCCATCCTGCGACGCCTCCTTTAACTTGGATGGGCACTTCTTTGCCCGCTTCATGGCGCTGTTTCTGCTCTCGCTAACGTCACTGTGTGAGGGACAATCGTTGTCTTCCCGCCCGCGTCCGGCTGCCATCCACCCATAGACTCTTGCTGATAACCCCACTAGATTCCATCCTGAGGCTGCGAATGACGAGCAGGCGGACCATGGTGGTGGTATACGTGAGCGTGGTTGAGTGGCGGGGGCGGTGACAAGGAAACGTTGTGATGTGGGCGTCGCTGTGCTCGCACCAGGTGTCAGCATGGGCGCGGGTGGGTCCGCATCCTGCAGGAGATGACGCTGATGCGGCGCCTCCCTTTGGGTGGGAGGTCGAGCAGGCGAGCAGGAGCGAGGTAGAGGTAGCGCCAGATGTAGTGGCTGAGGGGGAAAAAGTGTTCTCAGTCGTGGATGGGAGCGACGAGCCCATTGGGGTAGGCGTAAACGTCGCAATGCCCTTCACCACTGCATTCTTGTTCATCCTCGGATTGGCCTTCACGGTGTTGAGAGCGTCTAGAGCAGTCGTCGGCGCGCTGTCTGGATCGGACAAGGAGAGAGTCTAAATTGTCGAAGCCGCCAGGGATTGACACGCAGGGCTTCGTCCACATCGCGGTTGTGCTGAAACCGAGAGTCGCAGGTATCTCCGCGGTATCGCAGCATCAGCAGTATTCTGGGCACCAGTCTTCTTCTTCACGCTCTTCGAGGCGCCAGCGTCGGCGGGTTTAACAAGGTACAGGTATGGATCGGGTCATTTGGAGGTGTCGAAAGCGTGTAGAGACCAGTCGATGTTTGCTTTGATCTACTCTAATTCTGGAGTAGTCGTGGTTCGCTTGGGATGGTTGGTGAAACGCGCACTAGCTCGTGATGGTTCGATGCTGGACCTGTGTGTTGACGATGTAGGTGGGATGGAGTGGATGACTTTTCTGCAAGGTCCTCTGAAAAGTGACAATTAGTCAGCTTTTTGCGGATCTTTCCAGATCTTTGGTATCATGCCCGGACCTCCTCTCTGTAGCGTTCCCACGATACGGTGACTGCGAGCAGTGTGGAGGGCGCTACGGTGAGGTTTGTGAGATAGAGTGAAAGGTTTCAACGGGGGGGTTGAGTTCACTCTGAGGAACTTGTATCTACTGTAGGTAACTTATATAGGTTTTCGAGATACGTAGTTCTAAAATAGGAAAAGGAATGTGGGAGATATCGAAGATATCTAGCAAATATCTAGCTTAAGTAATCTGGACTGTTACTCTCCGGCTTGAAGCTTGAAGTTTCGTGATCAGTGAATAGTATTGCATAGTGGCTTGGACCCTTTCAATTTTGTCTTACCCTTGCATATGCTTCGCACTTTTCTGGGCTTTCTTACCTACCTTTAATTGACTGTTACAACTTACATCCAGCCCAAATTTCTTGATATGCATGTGTTTTTGGTTTACCAACGACAAACCACTTGAACACAGAGGCAAGGTTGCCTCTGGCGACGTAGGCGTCACCTTAACCCCATAACTCTAACTTCAGTATCTAATCAGTCTTATCTTCAAACCGCGACCATCAGGGGTCTTTCGCCGAAGTGCCGCTGTCCAGTATTTCACGGCAGTTCCTGAATTTGACACAACAATGTTGTGTCAAATTCAGGAACTGTCGTGAAATGCCGATCTCCCAATCTGAGTCGACCGGCCCTTAGCCCAAAGGCCGGTTGACTGAGATTGAGAGATCGGCAATCTAATCCTTATCCCCATCCACCTCACCTTGCTGCATCCCATTTGCTGTCAATTCTGCAACTGCCTTCTACTCTCTCAACACAATCCAACATGTCCAGTATCATCGCCGAAGAACCTCGAGAGCATCCGATCAAGGAGGATCCTTTGCTCGGAGACAGTGCAGTGCATGAAGCAGCCAGCAGCATTCCAGAAGAGATTCAAGAGCACTCTGCTGAGGGGGAATGTGTTCTGGAAGACGATCTGGTGCATGAAACGGCTAGCAGCATTCACGGCTCCGAGGTGGAACATTTTCTTTTTGGTTTAATAAGATGATAGCTGACTTTTGGATGATAGTACAACCAGCAACAATTTTTGGACATTCCCGAGTTTAACTATAGACCGTGGTTGACTGACCAGTCCGCGGATGGTCATGCATTTGCACTCCTCAAACCGTTGATGCAGCGAGATTCCAAACAATGCAATGCGTGGAAGGAGGAAGTACAGAATATCCTCATTCTTGTACGTTTATATCTCACACCGGTATATATCGGTATAACTCACTAATTGTATAAAGGCCGGTCTCTTCTCCGCAGTTGTAACAGCTTTTGTTATTGAGAGCTATCGGACGCTGCAGTTCGACCCCAACGACCAGATAATATCTCTTTTGTCCCGTATTGCAGACCAGATGAATACTCCTAATGGAGACACGTCACACACTGCTTCTTCTGCGACAATCTCAGGGTTCAGACCATCCCCCCCACACATCCGCATAAACATCTTGTGGTTCATTAGTCTCGTACTCAGTCTCGCCGTCGCCCTCATCGGTATCATTACGCTACAATGGTTGCGCGAGCATCAACGCTACGATGATAGCATGGACGTCACTCAAAGGTTTGCGATATTCAACGCGCGATCTGATGGCTTGAAGAGGTGGCATGTTCCGCAAATATTTGCTGGACTTCCACTCCTGCTACAAGCCGCACTTGCCCTGTTCTTCTTTGGTCTCATCGAATTTCTATTCACCATTCGAATTGACGTTGCAATCCCCGTGGCTGCGGCGGTTGCAATCCCCATTCTTTTCCTCGGTGCGACAACAGCCCTTCCAACATTCCAGTTGTACACAATGCAGTTGCCATATCTTCTGCGCGTGAGCGATCATGCTCCTGCACCCTGTCCGTATAAATCGCCACAGGCTCTCCTTTTCCAGCGTGCTGCGACTGCTTCAACCCCTTTGTTCAAATTGTTTGCCCGTGTATTCGGCATATTGTGGACCCCCGTCGTTGTCATCATACGCCTACTGGCCAAGAGTGACCAACCATTTTACGGAAAATCCGCACCTTTTAGAATGGGCCACTACCACTACCAGCATTTCCGTGACCATCTGCGAAATGCTGTTGGGAATTGGATGTCCATGGATTCAGAGTGGCTTGCTGCAAGAACCAGCTATGCAATGGCGATCCATACCCCTGTTGCTTTCCGTCATCTCCAGTGGCCCTACTACAGTGATAATTGGGCTGAGGTCGTTGCTTTTTATGATTGCATCAAAGCGTTGAAGCACATAGCAAACACCTCAGATCCTACCCGTAGGGATCACAGGGAGTCTCTAAATTTCCTGTTGAGGACGACGCTTTCGCGATTACTAACCAGCGACTCATCAATGAGGCACCAACTCATAGCAGCTTCTAATGATACCGACCTTGGAAAAGCTCTACAAGCGCACTTCACCGGCATTCTCGGCATCATCGGACCATTTGGCCATCAACAAATCAAGACGTTCATAGAGCTGTCACGGTACCATACAGCTGATATCCCTTTTGACTTCCGGACTGTATTGCAGGATCAAGCATTTGGCTATGTTCTTGACTTCGGTGACAAAGATACAGGGGACCGGGTTCTATCGTACATGCGTCTTTCACGCCTGTATCTGTCAGGCAATGCCCATGAATCTTTCCTGTGTTCCAATTCCCCTAGCATGACACCGTCTCTATCGTTGATAACACGGCGTTCATTTCCAATCCACAGGAAATACCTTACGAAGTACAATCGAGTGTGGATGGAGCGTGAGTGTCCCATTATTCCACTAGCAGCAATTTAATAATCCAATCCGACAGATATATCTTACTGTTGGACCCATATGATTAAGAATCTGATCATCGATACTCGGAAGATGGTCCCCTTACAGCCCTTCAAGCGCAAATGCGGCGGATCCTCCACTGCTCGATGCGACAGTAACCTTCACACCGAGTCCATCATCGAATTGACGGAATATATCCTCATTTTCCAAGTACCCGACGAAATACAGGATACTTTGCGCTTACTACATAATCTGTACAAATCCAAGCCCAATCCGATTCAAGATCGTCCATTCGTCCTGATCATCGCATGTGCATATATCAATGCAGTCGCGAATGTTAACCAGGACAATGTCGACGGCTTCAGCACACTCTTACATTCGATATGCGCACTCTGTGGCTCACTGGACGCGAAATTGGAGCAGCATTTCGATGGAGCGGGTAGACATTGGCCGAGCATGGAGACTGCACTCGATTACATTCGCAACCATGCAGACGGCCAGCCCATGCCCTCAGTACCCCACACCCCGGACCCGCCACACAACGGCAAGCGCGCTTTCAATGTATGGCATCGTTTCATAGGCAGGAAAATCCATATTAGCCCCGCTTAAACGCACAGGGACCTGTACGATGTAGACCTCTGGGGAACCGTATCAGCTTACTGATTCGTTCGATGGTTATTCTATGGGCAATGTCATTCCGATCATTCATTCACGATCCCACTTTCGAAATTGTGTGGTTTCTTTTTTGGTTACTTTGTTTAGTGTCGTAGACCCAAATTTATGTGGATATATAACAGTATGTTTTTGTCGTTGACGACGCTTCTATGCGCTCCCATGCCATGAATCATCTCCCTTGTCATCATCCCCGTATCCGCCTCGGAGTCCATTACTCTCTTCTTCCACACGAGAGCCCAACACGATGAAGAGCGGGACTTCGCCATGGGCCCAAGTGAACCCTTAGGCCAAATTGACGGACGAAACGTGAAAACTCAATGACATCGGCAGCGCTAAACACAACTCAAACCTACCATAGGCGCGATGGTAAAGAAGGAGGTCTCTAAACGAATTCGAGCAAGGCGGAATGTTGACCTGGCGCCCTTCGGGATGGTGCGGTGTGAAATAACAAACGAAAAAGGCGAGAAAGGTTGGGTAGGACGCGCATAATAGAAAGAGGAAAAGAGAACAAAGAATGCTTGACAAGTGAGAAAGGCAAAGCCAGTCCGTAATGCGCACATGTATGGAAAAGATAGATCTTTGCTTGTTCACCCCCTTGAAATGAGAAATAAATGACAGAATAGTAGAGATTGTCCCCTGTTGATATCATGAAAATGCGAAAATACGGTGCGGAGAAACAAGGACGGCGAGGAGTCGAGGGGGTGGACGGCATCGGCACCACCCAGATAGTATCCTTCATAGCGCGCCGTGGTGCTCTTGCTCTTCCTTCTCCGCACTCGCGACAACCCCCGCAAGTTGCACCTCCACCAGCGCCAGGAACAACCGTTGTCTTCCCACCTGTGCAGGCGGCGGCATTGACTTTCTTGCCATCCTTGAGGGGAGTCGAAGACGCGAGGAGGAGCGGAGCAGAGGGAGTGCCAGAGGTAGGAGCTGAGGTGGACAGGAGTCGCGAGTCTGCACGGGTAACTTCACCGCTCGTCGCTGCCGCCGATGACGAGAATGCCTTCTTTTGTTCTTCCTCGAGTTCGTTTTCACACCTGCCGTCGAGGACTTGGCTAGCGCAGTCGGAGTCGTCGTTGCGGGACTGTCGAAGCTGCCGGAAGTGACGATTGAGTGCAGTAGGTATTATGGAAATACAACAAGACGTACAGGAAAGAAAGAGCTGGCGAAGAGACTATAGAAAATCCACTGATACAGTGAGGCGACGTGAGTTAGAATCTTCACAATAAAAGACGAAATTGCGAAAGGTGAAGGCACGCAAGATATGGGTGCAACGCGACCAGATAGCCAGCAGGTAATGTGGTACGATGTTGCGTATGTCGCGGCATATCGCAACGTAAACCCAGAAATTGCGAAATATCGAAGGGGACATGAGAAATGAATCAAATACGACGTCAAAAGCAAAGAGAAATAGGACGAATGAAAAAAATAAATAAATAAATAAATAAATTCAAGGCCAGCAAGAGGGTGTCAGTCGGTCGATGTGGATCGGGCTGAGGGAGAACAAAGTGGAAGAAGCACTTGAAGAAGTATAGAGACTAGAAAGACCCGTAGAGGGGCTGAAGACCATTTTAAGCATTGGATAAGGTTCATCGCAAGCGGTACGTAGAACCGAGGATGATCATCCAGGTACCAGTGGCAGTAGTCGCGGGTACGAGCGCGGGGACGGGAGCAGGAGCGGCAGCCGTGCTTCGTTTCTCGGACGTCGACGACATAGGGAACGGGATCATGCAGCTGCGGACGGGGGAGCTGAGCTAGATAGACCGTTCCGTGGCGCAGACAGGAGCTGCAGGCCCACTGGTGTCGCTACAGGCGTCGCGGTGTCCTTCCCCGCCAGCGATTCCTTCTTGTTCGTGTTTTTCACACCTGCCGTTGAAGACGCGCCCAACGCCGTCCTCGTCGCGGGGTTGGGCAGAGAGAAAGAGTTGGGGCCTGTCTAAGCCGCCAGTGATAGACACAGAGGGCTTCGTTCTGGTGTTCTTTATGCTAGCATCGTGGCCGATCCCAATGGATTCCGAGGGGAGAGATGGCAAAGGTTCGCTTTGGTCTATTCTGGCTCTGGTATTGCCGCGGTTCGCATTTGTTGGTCGGGGACAAGGGATCCACGCTTTTTTTGTTTCATGTGTGACCGAGTCTTGAAGGTAGAGACGGGGTGGAGTGAGCCTAGCGAGCGGACAACACGCACAACGAGTGGGCTCGAGGAACAGAAACAAGAGGTCAGTGTATCGCCACCCCGGACCGTACAAAACGTGCACACATGATCGATTGATGCGCCCTGGGCCTGATGCGCCATCTTGATCCTATTCAGAGTTGTATTTAACGCCCATCTCCAACTTCACATCCGCGACCAACTTTCCCGCTAGTACCTTAGCATACGACGCTGGAGGCTTAATCTATGTCCACCTCAATATCTCAGATCTCCCATTTTCGAGATGGTTTCGATGGCCGTCGTCGCGATCTTGGTGAACCATACGGTGGCATTGAATTTGTCCTTGCCGGCGCTGGCGTTAGTAAGTGTGTGGCAGTCGGGCCCGGCTCTTCTTCTAACCTTTAACTCTCCTTTACCAACTCTGACTGCGTCACCACCACAGACGCGGTTTTCATCATCTCGTTCTGCCGCCGGAAGGATATATGCACTCGCTGTCTTGGGTAGTGAAGTTAACTCTCAAGCTCAAGGTGTGCATTTTCGCTCATCTTTGTCCCATCGCGTACTCATCCCCGCACACAATTCCTCTCGTCACCCTTTGTCGCGCCCCTTCTCCCTCACTCTCTTTACTGAGCCCAGCGCCTCGCTTCGGTATTCATTCTATCCTGACGGCTCTATAGAACCTGCGGTCGTAACCGCTTCCCCGCGCGGTTTTGAGGCATCGTCTTCAGCCTTGGCTGTGCAATCAGACCGTTTCATCGGCTTCGTACCGTGGGCGATAATAAAGCTGGTTAGGTATCAGAAATTTCGGGTTCAAAAGGTCTGCACTCATTTGCTTCTTGCGCTGCGCGTTCATTCCATATTGTACACAGCCTCCTTACTCTCTACATCTCTCTCGATCGTGGCCCCGCATCGACCCTACGGCTACCTTCTCACTCACAACCACTCGCTCCCTCTCCCCTCCTGGAGGTATGCAGCCTTGCGCCACCTGGCCAGAAGTACCAAGCTTCCGCTTTCCTTGCGCGTCGGATCGTGGCATATATGCGCACACGGCCTCAGGCGTCTTCGGTTTGATGTTCTTCCGATGGTCCTGTCGTGTCGCGCTGTAGGCTCGCCACGTGTCACGCGCAAGGAGCCAGCTTTCTGGATCCTTCGCCCCACCGAGGTCGTTTGAATCCTTGTACCCCGCGACTTGAACCTGAGCGTTGATGTCGCTGATTTTCCCTGGATACACTCCCTGAATACCTTCTTAATTTTCATATTCAGATGCGAAACGAGACATCTGTGCACGCGCGTCAAGCATCAGTCCTTCGATGCGGTGTACGTCCTCGTATCCTCTTATGCACGCGAAGGTGTACCAGTTAACATATTAGGACGACGCTGCGAATACCTGTGCCCTTTCGCTTGTCCGTGGTTGCCTTCCCCGCAAGAGCTCAACGTGTGCATGAACTGCTAGCATCATATCGAATTCGCCCATTCCGGCCCAGAATCCAGATGCACGCCCTATAAGTACGGTTTTGCAGGGCTGTTTGGAAACGGGACATTGCCAAGGTGCGTATTCATTTCATCTTATCCACTGCGTGAGCCTTGTTCACTCACGATGGCCTTTCGTCCTCGCAGTGGACCGGTTGCTTCGAGGCTTCCCCGCGATGCTAGTGGGTCAATCATCTCCGCGCGTGACACCCTATATCATTTCGAGCAATATTGATGTTGATTACTTGGAGTCATTCCATGCTACAAAAACAGTGACCGCTCAGCGGCTTCGAGGTCTAAAACTTTATCCAGCGCCGACGGCATCGCTTCCATATTCATTCGTGGTTACTTTCCTCTTTCCTTTGTGAGAAATTCTCCTTAAAACTCTTAGCTCAACAGTACCGAAACCGTTTCTTTACAACTTTCGGCCATCTCGTTCACCCACATATTCACGTCATACGCGGCAACAATTTCTCGCCGTTATATGGGGCAGGAGGTATTTAATTCCAACGCTATGCATTATCCGTGTTATCCACCAGGTATGTATGGGTCGCGGAGTGTCGGAGGTAATTAATTATGACTGAGAGATGTCGATGAGCAGAGTAACTATGTCGTTTCCTCAGGGGCAAAGGTTGAATAATTCGCGGGCGCGAATGTCAGGGTTGCCTGTTTCTGTAGAGGAGTCAGTTATGCTCCGCGTATTCTTTGTTGATACATACCCTTGATGCTGGCAGCCTCGCAAGGTGCAGCGATGGCAATATTGACCACCATTGCGGATGTGTATACAATGGCAAGCCACACTTTGAGTTGGTGTAGCATTATAGTTGATTACAGGGAAATGGTGTTCAAACCGAGTTTGTGTGGCTCTGGACTGAGGGACTGCAGCTCGTTACATCCTGTTTATATAGTTTTATTTGGCGCAGCCCGAGATACAGCTGCTTATACATCAATTCTGTCCCAGTCATCGCCGCGGCGTGTGTCTGTATATGGTGGTACAGGGCATAGACTGACTGGACGATAAACACAAATAATGCCCCTTGAATATTCATTGTATTACATCCATGTATAGTGATCATTTTTTTCTAGAGATGTGCCTCTGCTTGATGGTCTACCAGACATCTTAGGGTTTCTTGTCTTGCAAAAGCTATAAATTGTACGCGGTTACACAGTCGAGAATGATTTCACCACACATGACTCGCAATTGATATCCTCTGTGAGAGCCAACACTTGACATGTCAGTTTTGGCACTGCTACTGCGCTCCACAGGCAGTTGGCAACAAGTGATTCATGTGTATGTGTCTAACACATCATGGCGCGGCGGTACTATCTTGACTACTGCACCTGTATCTATACTACTCTCTCACATGGTCTAACTTTGGAGATGTGCGTACTGATCAGAGGTCCTTACTTCAAAGCTATTTCAAGAATTGGGGAGACGATGCACTGGCAGATGATCAAGAACTTGAGAATCATGGAGGGTGAGCATTGTCATGGTCTCCATGCTTGCATGACAGTGGAAGCCCTGTCCGCTTCGTAGTTTGTTCAAATCACATAAATATGACCACCCACTCGTATAGGGCCATCTTTTACCTTGAACGAGCAATTCTAGAGCATACCAAGGAGCCTCAGATTGCCCGAAGGTAGATTCTGTGGCGAAAAACTTCACTCACGACGTGTTTCGAGGGCCGGGGAATCTGATGGACATTGCCGCGAAGCTTGCGCAGTGCGACCAGGACTCGAAATGGTGCCCCAGAGTCGTTAATCATCATCTGCCTGCTCAGGAGCCTCTCGAAACTGTGAATTTTTCAAAACTGCTGCCTGTCTACAGCTAAAACCTCTGATGTCACAATATCAGTTGATTCACATCGAAATGACCATTTTCACGCACATATAAAAGACATTGAATATTGATTTCTGTCTAAGCGGGCAGGCAGATATTCAAGACTTGTTATAGATGCCGGTCCTGAGTACGAGCGTCAGTTTCGACAGCGATGTGCTTTCGGGAGGCCTCGCGGCAATGTCCGTCAGATTCCCACGGACCTCGGAATACGTCGCGAGTGAGGTATTTCGCCTCAGAATGTATGGTTCGGCAAGTGCACAAAAATTCACATGTGCGCACATGTACCTAAAGCACATACATATGCAAATCAAGTATCTAGAATTCACTAATTTTGCGTATGGTGTAGTCTTTTGCTTCTTACAGAGCTTATTTCATGAAGTTTCGCATTCACTGAGCGGGGCGGAACGAGTGTTCGAACGTCTGCAGCATCGTGGGAATTTCGTTTGATGGCTACTATCGTCTCAATGAACCGCGAACACTGTCGCACAACCACTGTCCTAGACTAAGAGGCCCAGGCATACATAGTCGCAATATTTATTTGTGCAGGACACGATGATCAATACAGCGACGACGTAACCAGCTGTCGCACGGCCGGATGATAAGTCAACGAAGGCCATCTTGTATATGTTAAATCAATGAGGAGATAATGAATACCTGACGTCAGCTCGTCCAAGGAGACACGCACGTCGATGTGTTTTGGGTCCGCAGGACCTAGTTCACATGCAAGCAGCGAAAATGAACCATGATATACCCAGGTTCAAACAAGGTCCCAAGAATGCATTATCAAATCAAATTCTCATTGATTTTGAGAGTGGTATGCATCTCCCTGGTTGTCCCTCTTTATATCTATACTTCTCTCAAACGCCTCTATGGAGTTTGACTCTGAACCCAGTGTAAGCAATGACGAAGTTACTGCTGGTATAGTGAGAGGTTGTATTTAGCGCTTATGAATCACGGTTCGTATGTTCTACTTTAAACCCGCTAAATTCAGTCCAAAGAATACATAAAATTACTATAAGTGCCATTGCAAGATATGAACAGATCGTATTGAGCGCGGTTCGGAGAGACGATAGTAGCCACCAAACGAAATTCCCACGATGCTGCAGACGTTCGAACACTCGTTCCGCCCTGCTCAGTGAATGTACCGTTCCAAAACTTGATGAAATAAACTTCGTAAGAAGCAAAGGACTACACAGTACGCAAAATTAGTGAGTTCCGGGTACTTGATTTGCATATGTGTGTGCTTTAGGTATATGTGCGCGCATGTGAATTTTTATGCATTTGCCGAACCATACAGAATGTATGCTTGTCGAAGTGGGTAAAAAGTATCACACTTTTCGTGACCCCATACACATATTAGACGTACCTTACACACTATAATATAGCGTCGCACAGACTGTTTTTGTGCCCCTATACACATTATTTGTGGTCCGTACACATTATTTTATGCCGCGCACACATACTTTTGAGTACGCACACATTTTTTCGGTGCTCATGGACTGCAAAATGGTGTCCGTACACTTATTTTCTGGGTCCGTACACTTTTTTTTTCATCCCCACACTTGTTTTTGCATCCCCACACTTGTTTTTACATCCCCACACTTTTTTTGGGGGATCCGCACACATTCTATTGCCCAACCCGCACTTATCTCAAGTGTGTGTGTGTAAAAGTGCCCTCAAACGCTGCCGGCTGTGCCGAGAGCGCCGCGTTCTGCCGCGCTAGGCTGAGCTGCAACTGTGGCTCAGATGAGCTCAATTGCATCACCCAGCACTCAGAACACACCAAATTTCGCTGAAACTCGGTATATATACTCTACACATACATATCTATGCACTCAATGCAGAATTTCCTATTGCCCTGTAGTCCTGAGGCCTAAAAGCACTGATCTAAAATATAATGAGACGGTGAAGGTGGGAGAATGATTATATAAGTAATGTTACGTAAGGAATTTCCTTATGCAGAGGAATCGCGCGCGCAGCGCGCTCCCACACGCCGAAGCCTGCGGCTTCGGCCAAGCGAAGCTTGTGCAGATGTATTTGATGGTATTTAGACACGGTTAGTACAGTCATCCACCGTCATGTGATACACCACCATCAAATGATACACCTAGTTTTCGAGCATTTACACTCATTCCTGCCCCTGAAAAACGGTTTTAAAAATTCAAATGAGCACAACAGTAGACAATGGTGAAAGAATCTATAATTAATGGCTGCTGTATGGTATTATTCTAGGGTGTATCATTCGATAGTAACCAGTATCAAAATATCATTTCCGCCGTATATCCCAACTAGCATCTCCACTTCTTGCTCAAAATTTACAAAACAAAATTCGGTGCATAGCTGCAAGAAATCTGCGTCGCCTGATATATTTTCTGGACAAAGAGGTCCAGTGAGGCAGCTCCTATGAGCGTTATAAATTCAATGTATCACATGACGGTGGATGACTGTATGGTCACATGACTCGCTTAAAATAGGCGCCCAATGCTCGGAGCTCATACTATTTACGCTCTACCGGTCGCAGCATGTACCACTAAGCTCTACAAATTATATATTCTGGTAGATAGACATCGTAGCTACATTCCTGACGCAGAAATACGAGCGCCGGTACATTTTAAGATACAGATATAGCATGATTACTATGCTTCTGTCCCAGTGCTTCAAGGTGCAATTCACGAGGCCGCTTTAAGCAATAGAATGACTTATTCACAGTTAGACTCAAAAGGCACATCCATTCTGAGTAATAGCTACACGATCTACATGAAGCACAAGTTGTATGTATGAGAAAATCGGAGTCAGTAACAGCTAATTACAGAATGCAGTAATGGCTTCTACTACCTGGACAGTAAGTTCTTCCTCCTTTCTCAGCTGTGGAAGCGAATTGATGTATTCTAAAAAAGCGCTCTTACACTCCGGAGTAACCCCTGCATGATCCGCAATATGAAGCCGGTGTGGAATGTCAGCCAGTTCAAGTGGCGTGACGGTGTTGTGAATTTCACGTGCAATTACAGTGAGCCACTTGCATGTCCATACCTGCTCGCACTGCTCATGGTCAGCGCACCACGGACTAGCGTCTCCGTTCCGAGGATAGCAAGGGAAGTTGGCGACTTTCTGGCGCTCAACGAGGATGTTGTCCTTTGCCGTGAAAAGAAGATGATAGATAGGAGCACCAAGGTAGTTGAGATCAGTGGGAGTGTAACTGCGAGGTGGAAGGGCTATGAGTGCGCGAACAGCATCGTTTATCCAACTTTGAAGACCGTAGCAAAGTGCCAGTGATAGTCGGCGGGATGGAACAAGGTTAAACCTCGGACGCAGCAGCTCCTCACTAGCAAGCTTGATGCCTGCAGATATGTCATACCGGTGACAGACATGCAACACGTCAATAAGCTGCTGCGCATGCTCGGCAGGATCCTCATGCCAGCCCCTGAGATGACAGATTTATATTAGGGATATGTGTCATGTGAATAGCATAAAAGACGCACACTTGGTAGAGCCATCCACAGAAGTTCGCAAACACATCAGCAGTGCAGTCGGGGATAATGATGGGTTGTTCAACAGAGGAGCCTTCAGCCGACAGACCAATCTCCTTGCTGTCAAACAACATATTCTTGAGCAAAGTGCAATGGTTCGACAGCCGAGATGCGTCAATTTTAAACAGCGTGGTGTCCACCTAATTTAGAACGGTCAGATACATGGCTAAAGTCTAATAATAGCAGAAGAAATCACCATGAATATGACAGGGAGCACATCAATATTGAAATTTGGATGGAAGCTCTGGGAAGAAGAAGCTGATTGCGACATTTCGAAGATTGGTTGTGGGAGTTCGACCTGAGAGACCAACTTCAGAGCTCTCAGCAATCTTATAATGCAGCGGGCACACGTAGCTCACGATAAATGCTATGTCACTCCATCCGCTTCCAGCTTGCCACTCTGGCACATGGTCAAGAGCCGTCCTTGATGCATATTCCAACCTCAATTCAATATACCAAACGGCCCTGGCATATGTGCACTCTGACGGACTTGAAGCCCATCGACTGCGGCAGTATGGCACTGCCATAATCACAGACGCATATCCGCTTCTCATTTTGATGGAGGATTGTTCAGACAGCGAAGGACTTCCATCTCTCTGGGTTCACAATGCTGCAAATCAATTCACAGAGCTACTTGCTCTTGTTGATGATAAATGGGTTGTAGCAGAGGGAGAGTGCGTCACTGTAACACTAGTATATGTAGATATATTCTAACTCATAAAATGTAGGACCTCTACCGGTGTTCTTGTCCCTGAGGCAGTGAGTGTGGCACATGGCCGCACTGGTCGCCCACAGAAGATTATCCATGAGGCGGTTTTGCGTGATGTTTTCAACACAGGGCGTAATATTCCCCAGACGGAGCTAGCAAGAATCCTGAAAATTGACCGGAAAACGTTGAAGAAGCGCCTCGATGAACTCAACATTGACGTCGGTTATAGTGAGATTAGTGATGATGATCTTGACACTCTAATCAAGGAGTATCATGATCAAAATCCAACTGGGGGGCGCGGGTATGTTACAGGCTGGTTACGCACTGCCTATGGTTTGCATGTACAGCGAGACCGTATCAGAGCCTCTATGGTTCGAACTAACCGTCTAGGGCACGCTATGAGGCAGTCAAGGCGGAAGAAAACGCCACGCCAGACATACAAGGTGCCTCGCCCAAATGCCTTATGGCATATTGACGGTCATCATAAGCTAAATCCTTGGGGCGTGGTGATTCATGGTATCACAGATGGCTATTCACGTAAGGTAGGACAATGACTTTCAAGCAGCCTCATTATATTGTGATCTTATCTTACATCATTTTAGATCACCGGCCTGCGTGCAAGTACTAGCAATTCAGCGCAGACGGCTCTCAACATGTTTATTGAGGCTGTCATCGAACATGGTACTCCGTCAAGGGTCAGAGGTGATAGGGGTGGTGAGAATCGTGATGTTTCTATTCTGATGGTACTGCTGCGTGGCTTGCATCGTGCAAGTTTTATGTGGGGACCCTCGGTTTTCAACACCCGCATTGAACGGCTCTGGGTAGAATTAGGGGAGCGCTTTGGGCGACAATGGCGCGCATTTTTCTTCCGCCTTGAGCACCGGCATCTTCTGCAGAGAAGCAACAGAAATCACCGGTGGCTTCTTCATCATCTGTATCTTGACATGATCAACAATGATTGCGATAGCTTCTGTGCGGAATGGAATGCACATCCACTCTCAGGTAGAGGAGGAGGTCGATCACCTAATGTATGTAGTAATTTTTGTATCATATTCCAGATTCTCATTTAAATTCAAGGAACTGGCATATCTCGGCGCATTGGAGCATGGTGTTTATGTCGATGAATGCCAGGATCTTATGGAAGAAGAAGTTTACGACTACTATGGCATTCCATTCACCAAAACAGCGCCCAAGAACGACTCTGAAGAGAGTGCTTCAGATGAGGATGACGAAATTGACCTAGAAGGCAATGAGACTGAAGATGAATTGGAGACTGAGCCGGAATTTGATGAATCCAGTCTTGGATTTGACCCTGTAGAGGTATGAAAAATGCTATAATTCATTCCTAATTCCTTTTGAAAAGCGCTGAACCAATCTGCTTTGGTAGATAATTGACTCAAATATTCGTCACGCTGCTGCACCTGTGCCTGTAGCGGAGTGCCCACTTGGTATGGAGGCCTTAAACGTGTTTGAGAATGGCTTGAATCTTCTCAGGGATGCTGGAGACATACCTGCTGGATATGGCGCTCTTCCCAATGAGCTTGGAAGCGACGGATGGGATGAATATGAGCACATTGTCATTGGCTCAAGCGGCAGGACCTATCCAATTGAGCTTCCTGCACGCATCTGGGCACCCAGAATGCGCTTATGGGCTCAAGCGCTTTATGTACTTGATTCTATTCAATCTTCAATGTCCTAGATCCATTTTTTATTGTATAAATACTGGGTTCCTTTGACTGCAAACTTTGTGCGGTTACCAGTACCAGCACCCATCTCTTTCATCCAAGTATGAGCCGCCGCCATCGCTCTGAATCCTCTTCGAAGAAGGGAAACGGGAAGGCGCGTCAAGTGGAGAGCTCCAACCCTCCCACCGAGTCAGACGAGCCCCTCAGCCCAAATCCACGCCCTCGAAAAGCGCTTCGCAAGTCTGGCACTGGATCTGGTATTTCTGGCCTCCAATCCTTGATTGCTTCGTCACGGCTTGGTGCTGCGGCTCGTCAGGAGTCAGTCAGGGGACGCACTACAAGTGCATCTGCATCTAGCCGTTCCCAGACCACTCGGCAATTGGTGTGTGTATGTTTACCGCAAATTTTCATACTGCTGACTATGTTATTACATTCATATAACAGGAGAATGGTTACCAGATTTCCCGCATCGTTTTCCTTACAGTTGGTATTGCGAAGTCGAAGGCAAGTACTTTCATTTGAATCATATTACGGTTTTTTGATTTGACATATACCTGCTTGCTTGGTTCAGACCCCAAAGCGTTCGTCGTCGTCGTCTTCTTCCAAGTTACCATCTTCCATCTCAAAGCCTATATATCAACTCCGAGGTGCAGTTGACTTGACATCATCGGGTCTTATTGGGTTGGAGCAACTTGGACTCAGTTCTTCCGGCCCACAGTCTAGCGGGTTTGTCTTCCACAAGACAGATACACACTCCACTGTCAATTCTGTCCTTGAGAACACGTTCCCCCGGCTTTTCGAACATCTCCTCGAGACAGATATTGAAAACGGATCAATTTTGTCATCATGGTTGATATGTGCACGGCAGCGATACAAGGACAGCCTCTTTGATGTACTCTCAGCCGACTCATCCTCTCCAACAGGTGCAGACATCATTTCAGCCATGAAGATTTCAAAGCAAAAGCTCCCGGTTGACGATCGTATTTTGTATCTGGGTATGTACATTCCTAGTTCGATGCATTATGTATACTAATTTCTATTTAATTTAGTCACGCGGTATCCTGTGTCAGATGCGGTTCTTTCACGCTGGCGTCCGAAGGCAGCTGCTGGTATCCCGTCGATTCATGGAAGCGACAGTGACAACAGCGACAACAACTCCGGTTCTGACTGTGAATCCGATGTGGACAGCATCAACATCCCAGGGCCATTGTCGAAGGCGGTAAAGCGCTACTCTCTCCGCAGCCGGACAGCTGAATATGCAGCAGTACAAGCTGATAGCAGTGATGGGAGCGGTGGAGAGGCTGGAAACGCTATTGGCAATGTTCAGAGTGCTAATGTTATTAGTGTGTCTTCAGGTCTGTGCTCCTCCTATTTGTTGCCATGCCGGCTTGCTGACATTATTATGAACTCAGATGACGAGCCGTCCACCTCTGCTGCACGTCCCCATGGTCGAGAGGCCACCGAGCCGCTTCCTGAGCCGGCAAAGAACTTTCTGCATCTCTCAATTGACTATGACTCAGATCAGAACCCATGGAAGTGATGTCACCTCTTTGCTTGATTACAACTTGTGCTTCATGTAGATCGTGTAGCTATTACTCAGAATGGATGTGCCTTTTGAATCTAACTGTGAATAAGTCGTTCTATTGCTTAAAGCGGCCTCGTGAATTGCACCTTGAAGCACTGGGACAGAAGCATAGTAATCATGCTATATCTGTATCTTAAAATGTACCGGCGCTCGTATTTCTGCGTCAGGAATGTAGCTACGATGTCTATCTACCAGAATATATAATTTGTAGAGCTTAGTGGTACATGCTGCGACCGGTAGAGCGTAAATAGTATGAGCTCCGAGCATTGGGCGCCTATTTTAAGCGAGTCATGTGACCATACTAACCGTGTCTAAATACCATCAAATACATCTGCACAAGCTTCGCTTGGCCGAAGCCGCAGGCTTCGGCGTGTGGGAGCGCGCTGCGCGCGCGATTCCTCTGCATAAGGAAATTCCTTACGTAACATTACTTATATAATCATTCTCCCACCTTCACCGTCTCATTATATTTTAGATCAGTGCTTTTAGGCCTCAGGACTACAGGGCAATAGGAAATTCTGCATTGAGTGCATAGATATGTATGTGTAGAGTATATATACCGAGTTTCAGCGAAATTTGGTGTGTTCTGAGTGCTGGGTGATGCAATTGAGCTCATCTGAGCCACAGTTGCAGCTCAGCCTAGCGCGGCAGAACGCGGCGCTCTCGGCACAGCCGGCAGCGTTTGAGGGCACTTTTACACACACACACTTGAGATAAGTGCGGGTTGGGCAATAGAATGTGTGCGGATCCCCCAAAAAAAGTGTGGGGATGTAAAAACAAGTGTGGGGATGCAAAAACAAGTGTGGGGATGAAAAAAAAAGTGTACGGACCCAGAAAATAAGTGTACGGACACCATTTTGCAGTCCATGAGCACCGAAAAAATGTGTGCGTACTCAAAAGTATGTGTGCGCGGCATAAAATAATGTGTACGGACCACAAATAATGTGTATAGGGGCACAAAAACAGTCTGTGCGACGCTATATTATAGTGTGTAAGGTACGTCTAATATGTGTATGGGGTCACGAAAAGTGTGATACTTTTTACCCACTTCGACAAGCATACGCATCAGCGTATTCAATTCAGCGCATCCCCACCCCTACATCCCCGCATCCGCACATTTTATTCCGCACATCAGCGCACACAATTCCCCACCTTCCATCGTTTGTTTCTCCGTATTCGCGCGTTTACTTACCTACATCCTGATTTTTATTTTCTCACTTCTGCACATTTCATTAATGTTGGAATGTGGACAATTGAACACACGAAGTAGGCAAATAAATACACAAATGTGAGAAAATAAGAGTGGGGATGCGCTGAATTGAATGCGCGGAAGTGGGGAATAAAAATGCGCTGATGCGCTGAAATAAATGCGCGGATGCGGGGATGTAAAGGTGGGGATGCGCTGAATTGAATGCGCTGATGCGGGTATTCGAGTGCGCTGATGCGCTGAAATAAATGCGCGGATGCGGGGAATTCAAGGTGGGGATGCCCCACATCAGCGCATTTAATTCAGCGCATCAGCGCACTTAATTCCCCGCATCCGCGCATTTATTTCAGCGCATCAGCGCATTTATTTCCACGTATCCGCGCATTCACTGACCAATAATTCTTGGGAGGGTACAGGCCCTCAAATATGAGTGGAATAATTTACACTGGTATAGGCAATCACATAACTGCCATTCCCTAAGCTCTGCGAGCCTTACTGAATATTTTTTACAAGTCACAAATACCCCCCCATCCCCACCATCCCAAATTTATTCCGCTGTATCTTTATTACTTAAGTAACCATATCCCTATATCATACACACTTATAGAATCGTATAAATACAGTTTCCTAAGACACAGAGTAAGAATTGAATATTTTGAAGGTACCCTCTCCCCTCCCCCTCCCGGATTTTATCTCCAGAACGGGACCGCGGATCTCGGTCATTTTTTGTGTGGGCTCGGCTTATTGGACTATGTATCTGTACATAGTACAGAAAACAGTAAATTTTAGAATGAGTAAACTACCTGGTACTTTACTGTGGGTAGGTATGTAGTAAACTGGTCGTAGGCAGTGACTACCGTGCTACATGGAGGTGTACGTTGGAGGTGTGTTGCTGCTCATCGAGCCACTTGACTGGTCTTCTGGTAAAGATACTGAGTTATTGGCCTGTGTCACCACCTCACCACCGTGGTTGTCAACAGGGATTTGCGGCTCTGGTCCCAGATGTGAGTTTTGGAGTCCATAATTGTATACTGCTTCCCCAACTGCTCCCCGTGTACGAGCATCTTGCCACTCAGGACGGCCATTAGGTGTAGCAATGTCGTTGTTGCGTTCACCTTCAGATGATTCCTTTGCTACACTCCATGACACGGCTGTCGGTCGCTGAACATCGAAAGGTGCGAGTACTCCGCCCCGAGCTAGAGACGTGTCAGGGTTCTCCTCATCTTCCGCATGCGAGAACCGGATGCGACCATTGAGAAGCACAAGCATGGAGTTTGCGTAGATGCAAGCAGTGATCTCCGAGGTGACGAGAAAGTAGGCTATGGGACTGGGCAACATTGACAAAATGAGGTGGAGAGTCGCAAAGATTGCTGTACGTTCGATCACAGAGTTATAACCGTATTCAAATTTCAAGAGGAAGCCATGTACCTGTTACAACCCCCGCTTCAATCAGAAATGTGAGGGGCCTCTGTCGCAGTATTTGAGTTGATACTGATTTTTGTGAGCCGGCTCGAATCCGGAATAACTGGTGTGAATAATCTCTGAGATAGGACGATTAGTTTTCCTTACTAAAACCACCCACGTAGTAGACCATACAGCAGGCGATCATAATGTTGCATGAGGCAGCCGCACTATTCCATATCTGGTTCATCTCAGTGAAATTCGGTCAACAACACCTAAATGTACTGCGTACCCATGCTGCGATGGTATATGTCCGGTTTGAGAACATCCCCACTTTTTTGAGGAGAATGGCTGACACCAGTGCGGCGCTCATTTGTAGCAGAGCAAGCTAATAGTATACACATAATATTAGCCACGCAACTATACACTTATGACTCTTACCATGGTAATGACAACTGGAATGATGTACGAGCGCGAGAGAAGACGTATACGGTGGGCATAAAATATTTCCGCAATGAATGCACCTGGAGAAAGGCTTCAAGTTGTGTGATAGTTGCGCATAAAACAGTTACTTACCGGCTCCACCGACGAGTGGTATATTGAACCAGCTTATGTAGAGGGTAGCCGGATCGCCAAATCCAGTCGCGAAAACGCGCCAGGCCGTACTTGTGCTGATAATCGCAAAAACGGTTCCAATAACGAGGGTTGTATAGACCAAAACCACGATGATTCTTGAATCACGGGGAAATGCCATATAATATGTATCTTGGCGACCCATCAACAATGTCTCTGTTGAATCACCGAAAGGGAACGTACAAATTTGTGTTAAGAGAATACTATAAAGCCCCCAATGAAGTAAAGATCCCAGCAGCTGCTCTCGATCTTCATATACCGCAATAATAATTCAGTAGCATGTGTTACTAACCATAGGACCTGTTACGTCTTCAATGTGTAGAGGTCTGTATTCAAAAGTTACTGCTATATTCGGTGCAAACTGAAAGGGAGCTTACAGGTCCGACATGATCTCTTTAGCGACAAGCACAGATGTGCAGTGGTCGAGCGCAGTGTGTGAAGCATTGCTGGACGCTTCTATGATACTTATATACAATCGCACTTTCCACAAGGCCTCGGCTGCACCAAGCCTGAGATGCGCCAATAGATATACTGCTTCTAAGAATATTCCAACAATACACGAGGGTGTAGACGTCCATAGGGTTATGTAATGATCGCAAGGTCAATTTATAGGCACCGCGAGAGTTCTTTTGCCTAAGTTTAGAAGAAGATAGTTATAAGTATTGTGGCAACAGACGAGATGATGATCATCGGCTACATGGCAGATGATCTTGCTGATTCCGTTCCACTCGAGTTTGATTGTCAGACTTCTGCCTACGGAGTAGGCAGTTAACCCCGAAATCCCATCCCATTTGATGTGGGTCAGGACTGGCGGGTGAGTAGTAAATACATCATGATTGGCTACCACATGCGTCTTATGCATGGTGTGAGCTAACGGCAACTAGGTCAGACGACCTTCAGGCCCTTGCTTGAAAGACAGGTAGCCCTCAGGCGAATAGATTTTGCCACACCTTCTCAATCTTCTGCGACCAAGTAACGAATCAAGGGTGGTGGTGCGCGCGCGCTCGCGCTGACCACCGATTCACCTCTCTGGCTGGCCGTTTGCACAAAAATAGATCTTGCATCTCAAACCGTCCCATCTCACATCTCAACAAAATAGATCACCTCCATCCCTTCTCCTAACTGTCTGAACTATTTCTTCAGTGAATCTTGTGAGTGTCCCGAAAATTTCATGCACAGCAGGGTCCTCTGCGTCGAGAAAATTAGCTACAAAGTTGCAGACCCGTTGGAAAAGGATCAATCAGCACTCATTCTACTTTAAAACAGATTATCCACTCGCTCTATCAGTCTAATTGTAATCAAAATGCTGAAATTGAACCTCAAAGAACGCAGACACAGTCAAGATAGGTAGAAGTAAATGAAATCATTCATAATTTCCTTTTCTGAACCCACTCCTCACCCGTAATCTCTGAGAACATCCCCTCGACAACTACATAACCATAATCGACGCCTGCTTTCTTAACGGCGTAAATAGCGGCCTTCTCACATTCGGGGTCAATGTCACCGAACTCCGCGTTGCGGAATCTCTCGAACGCCTCGTTCCAGGTAACAGGTACAGGACGTAGAACATCCAAAGGTGCCCTAGCCAACACGTTCTACCACACAGTGCTCCGGTCCTCCGAACATGTGGCGTTGTCGGTGCACAAGGCAGTGTTCTTGACACTTGGTGCCTCGCAAGCAACACTTCGTCGATGAATATACATTCTTCGTTGTACTTAGCGAGTGCCACAGCCACAGGTAAGCACATAGCTTGAAGGTCAGTTGTGATCTCGGATAAGGGGGTTCCATCAATGTCAGGGAACGCCTGTCGTGCAAATCTCTTCGTGGGCGCAATGTGAAGCGCTGTGCCGCCCTCAGCTCAAAGCGCCGCTGCTCGAGGAAACCGAGTACTACCTTTCGGAATTGAGAAGCGGGAAAGAAGGAGGAGGTTGAAGAGGACGCGGAATGGGTCGGGCTTTTGGTCTGTGGCATTGAATTTGAGCGAAGAATACCAGTCAGCAAAGGAATATATTTACTTACACGTTAATGCACGTTTTCGAAAATACCTTGAACTCCTACTCAGAGAGCTCATCCACGATATCGACACGCTTCCCAGCTCCCCTAGTAGCTTGCCTGGCAAGGTCATCAAAAGATGCGGGTACTGTCGTGAGCGTGATAGTAACTGTCGTTCCGATAAGCCTGAGCCAATTGCTGAAGCTGCAAGTGCTCTGTCGCATGGAAAACTCTAAGATTGCGACTTAATTGTTCATACTGCTCGACCTATTACAATCGCTTGACATCGGACGTCATGGGGCAAGTCGCAAAGGGAGCTGGCTGCAAAGCGGACCGCAAGGGAGTTGCCTTTGTGGAGAGAATCCAAAGGTGGTAGATTTATAGTACTACTCCTTGTTTGTACATGACAACCGACAGTGACCTTCCGTGACTGAGATTGATATTGAAGAGATGATCATCCAGGCATCTTGATCTTTGGGATGCTACACGGTATCCTTCAAATATAAGGCATCAAGCGATCCTGGCTGAGATCTATTCTCAAATTGCAAGGAATTCCTTCATTCAACTGAGATGCATCATACTGCGCTACAAAATCTCGCGACTTCCAGCAATGCGCGATGTACCACTTATTGTACAAGAGTAACAAACATAGTGTTGACGGTCGTTGAACGTGTGGATCTGTTTTTGATGTATTATGGTTCGCCAAATGCACAAAAATTTCCACGCACACACATACACAAGTCAAAACTCCAGAACAACTTCAAAATCAGTTGATTTTGGATCCCGAGTACAGGAATTTTGGTAATCACTCAACATCAAAGGTTTTTACGACCACAGTTTCCCCAAGGGTGCAGGAATCAGAGTTTTGAACGGCCAGACAACTGTGGGAATTTGGTTTGATGGCGCCTGTCGTCTCACGTACTATCGAACGCATACCACTCCCATATTTTAGTCAAACTTCTGATCTGCTTGAGCCGTAAACTTCGTGCTTCTACGTCGAGATTATCCACTCGTTCCGTTGAATAATGTCCTTATTAGGGTATTACTCAAATTCAGTCTACTTCAACCGAATTAGGGGCAAACGCGACTGAATTTCAAAAAGTTCGGCCGCGCCTTATATTATGCAAATAGCTGTTTACAGGTATCCACCGTCATGTGATACACCACATTCGTAAACGGTGAATAGAATCACAAAAACAACACATACAGCTATAACAAGCACATAGACAGAATCGTGGTATCAAAGGCTATCATATGCACGTAACCTTACGAAGAAAGAATGAGTACAGCGGAAGATATGGGAAAAACATAATGGCGGGTCCAAAAATAGCAAAAACCACTCAATGATACACGGCACGGATTGTCATCGCTGTCAGCGTTCTGCTCGCTGGATTCGACATTTAGGTTATAGAATCGTCAATATCATCCCAAACATTATATTCTTCACTGGAAAATTCCAAAATAACAAAAATTTATCTGCCTTCGGGGCAGAATGAACGGATAACATATCTGCCGCGAACTGCAGCGACTGCATTAGATCCCTTTGCCACTTATGACTTCGCGCGGGCTCGAATAAATTGTTTAAGTTTTAGGCAAGGCAGAGGGAAATCCCAGCTGGAGGGAACCGACCTGCGAGCACACAAAATGCAATAAATACGACAATATCCACTATATGCCTTAATACAGCAATACACATAATAGTCTGCAGGCTTGGTATCACAGCCATTTCTGGGCCAATTTCTACGAAACCTTGTTCAAAATCCTCCAGAAGTAACGGGGTATCTTATCGCACTCATGATACATCTTAGATTATGGAAAATCCAACATGGTCTGTGGAATAAATTTCGAAATAGACCTTTAGAAAAACACATGGTGTCGCATTATTGATATGATGCATGTTTGAGTCATATCGAAAGTACATAAGTAGCGTCTATGCGTACCTACGATGTATATGGAGGTATAGAAAAAAAGAACATGGCAATTGGTTATGCATTAGAGGCACTAGAGATAATGTATGGTCGAAGTGTATCACCGGGTAGTGGTGTATCACGTGACGGTGGATACCTGTATGCAAGCATTTTGATGTGACTCGTATACTATATATAATCTTCTGTCCCTGCAAGCACGTTTTTCTAATAATTACCTTTAGTCAATACTTCCCGTCCGCTGTCGATGGTTAATCCCAAACCAGCCGTCCGCCCTCCACACTCGCCTTCATCCCACCGCTCTCCTGCTTTCCCGTCTTACTCCCACCACTTTTATACGCCTCCCTGATCTTCGCCTGCTCCAGCTCCCTCTTGTGCTTCGCGAGCGTCGCAAGCCTCGCTGCCTCCGCGTCCGCTTTGGCAGCCTTCTCAACCTCATTGCGCCGCTGGTTCTGGCGCTGTTTTTTCGTGAGTGGTTCCGATGCCGAGGCGGTCGGCGTGCGCGAGGAAGAGAGGGTTTGCGAAGAAGACGGCGTTCCGCCGGCGGAGGTGGTGCGTTCTAGGGGAAGGATGTCAGAAAAGAGGACGATGAAAATGAGAACGGGAATATAGACATACTTGGCTTCCGACTTTTGACAACTCCCCAGCCCTCACTATCTTCCCCCTCGTCATCGTCCCCCGTGTCCACCTCGCGGTCCCTATTCTTTTCTTCCACCCGGGAGACCGACGCGCCAGCGCCAGAGGTGTCCACGTCTTCGTAGTCGGCCCAGCTGAACCCTTCGGCGGGCTTCTCGTGCGGCTGGGGCTGCACGCGCATGACACGCGCGACGGTGGGGTATTGCGGTGTCTCAAGCATACTGTAAGTCAGAAAGTCATAGTTAGTCGACGCGGATCGGCCTGCAGTAAGAGAGGGGTGGGAAAGAGACGGAAAAAAGTACAACGAGGGGGGAACGAGAAGGGTCATGCTGGGCGAGGGGCGAACGGGGCGAGAAGCGGAGTAGAAAAATATGCAAAACGGAACGGAAAGAAGACGAAAAACAGAAATTAGAACGCCCACAATGGCGCATATATGACGGATTCACAAAATAGACGATGCGGAGAAGAAAAGGATGAATTGCGCGGAAAACAGAAGTAACGCCAAAAGAAAAGGAAAGAAACCAATGGCTAAGCAAGGCGACGCAATTGGGGAAGTTCGCGTCAACAGAAAGAAACGCGCGAAGTGAAGAACTTGAATGCGACGAAATAAGGCAAACAAGGCGAATAGCCTCTGAAAGACAAATAGGAAGGAGGAAACCACTCACTCATCGACCCCAGTCTTCCTCGGTTTCGGCAGTAGCTTCTCCGCCAGCGTGCGACGGTTATCCGCAGGTGCACTGTTCGCGCTCTCCGATAACAAGAACGACTGCTGCGCGTCGTCCTCATCTGCATTCTCCTGGGGCTCAGGGTTTCCGGCGTCGCTGCCAGCAGAGGGAGTAGCCCCAGACGGAGTCGAGACAGAGCCGGTAGCCTCCTGCGTCTCCCTCAGAGCCCTCTTCTTTTCTCTCTTGGACGCGCTCTTGCTCTTCCCGCCAGCTCCACTTGCGCCAGGAACAACCGTCGTCTTCCCGCCGGCGCCGATGCGCGTCCAGCTCCCGTCCGTGTCCATGCTCTTTGTGCTAATCGCACTAGATTCCATCTTCGAGGCTACAGATGACGAGGAGGCTGAGGGCGGTGGTGGTGTGCGTGACGGCAGTTGTGGTGCGGGCGTGGTGACGAGGGGACGTTTGGGTGTGGGCGTTGCGGCACCGCCAGTAGGGGTAGAGGCCTTCTTCCCCTTCTTGGTGGAAGCGGTGGAAGCCGCGAGCGGGAGAGGCGCAGACGCAGCTCCGGAAGTAGGAGCTGATGCGGACAGGCCACCGTTTTCAGCGGCGGACAGGAGCTGCGACCCTGCGGGAGTCGCTATAGGCGTAGCATTCCCCTTTGCCGCCTTCTTCTTGTTCTTCTTCGAGTTGGCTTTCACGGCGTTGGACGCGTCCGGCGCGGTCGTCGTCGCGGGGTCGGTGCCAGAGTCCGGACTGTCGAAGCCGCCAGGGATCGACGCGGACCGCGACAAGGCGGGCGCGGAGGGCTTCGTCGCTCCTGCGTTGGCACCGAGAGTGGTGGGTGCCTCCGAGGTATCTCCAGCCTTCTTCCCTTTCTTCTTCTTCGCGTTCTTCGAAAGGCCTGCTTCTTGTTGCTTTTCTCCTGGTGCTGGCGACGAGGAGGACTGGGAAGATTTCGAAAGCTGGGTGTAACCAAGCCCGATGGCGCCGGCGACGGCGAGCACGGTCGCGGCACCTTCGGGGGAGACGATAGATTGCGCGCTGCCCATGGTTCCTTTTAGATATTTATGCTATTCAAGCTGTGGTATTGGCGTTGTGCCTGTATCGGTGCCGGCGTTTCGGTCGGAGGGTGTTCCTCGGGGGTATTTGTGCTTGTGTAGCGAACGACAAGCGTGAAGGAGCAAGAAGAGCGGGATAGCTTGAGCACGACGGAGTCTTGAGAAACAGGAGCACTGACGTGGAGTACTCGTGCCAGCACACCGCACCACCTCGGGCCGTACGATACGCGATCACGTGTAAGCAGGGCTGCCAATGGCAGAACGCGCCGCGAACAACCATGCGCGCCTATTTCCATTTGTCCTAGGCGTTGTTGCAGCGGGTTCAGACTGAGTCTGGCGGGGGGATAATATAGACAAGATACCCGCATGATTCGGTCTGCGTGTCAACCGGGCTTGCAACTCCATGCGACTTTGTCGCATCCAAGCGCGCGCTCATATCCGGTTGATTGTTTATCAAATGAATTAGAACCTTGCGTAGAAATCAGCCTTTCCACTAGGAAGATCTTTACATCCTCGAGAGTACGTTAATGTTTCAGTGAGCATAGCATATATACATCGATCGGTAGGAACGGTACCGTTCATAACACGAATAGAACACAGAAACGTAAAACGCTTATCTTAGCCACAGACATTGGTCAAATGCCGCAACAGTGTTACCCAGAAAATTCCTAATCGGATAGCTGGACCTCTCGTTAAGAGTTGCGACAGCCACGGCGCTAAGATGCGAGGCCAATGAGACCAAGGACATTACTCCAAGTCGCAACTAGCGCATACGGTATGAGTGTGTGTAGCTGTGTTAGCCTCATATGGGATATACCATACGACAGAGTTTGTTATCAGTCACAGTAGGCAGTGTCCGTTTTGACTCTGATCGTTTGGAAACGAGCTCGAGCAGCGCTGGCGTTCATCAACACATCAGACGGGTGGACGATTCGGGAATGGAAGGGGAACACCTGCTCTTGTGCGTTTTTCTGGCCCCAACCACACCCTAGCAGATCTCAAATACATAGCTGTGGGATCGGAGAGACGAGGGGTCTTGCTGCTTACAGACTTACTTTTCGCTCAGTCAGCCTATATGTCTGCCAATGCATCGCGTCTAGATAATAATCTTGGTCGTCTTGAGGTGCAAAGATACTTACACATCACGTTGCACAAGTTTCATTCATAAAGTAAATTTTTATTCTTGTCATATGCCGAGACAGCATTGAGGGACGTCCAGCTTCGACCACCTCTGGTTTGTCGGCTATCGGGAAGACGTAGCTTGAGAAAGCTCTCTGGGTGTAGAAAGGTATACTGCCGAGTTGAGTAAATGAACGATTTAAGAGATCTTTATACTGTGGTATATGCAACCATGGAACATGACATGATAACAATAATGTAGGCCCAAGCAAATGATTTCAACGAATAAGAATGTTGGCCGTAAATTGACACCGCCGTCTGGGAATTGAGTGCTTCACTTCATGACCCACGGGCGCTCGTCGCCCTTCTTACTCTTAGTCACAGGTTTCCAGTTAGGTTCTCTTCAGACAAACCTTCGTTCAAAGTACCTTAGTTCGTTCCATCTATGCAAAGGCTGAAGTACGCTTTTTTATGATCGTACTTGTACACATATCTGGGTAAACGAGCACCTCCCCGACTTCACATGGTATTTATTTATATATAGTTTGTTCTCTAAACAACGACCGAGACTAGCATCTTCAAAGCATCTTCGCTCCTTTGCAAGGTTTTCACAAGAACGGCGTATACAAACCAACAGAGTATACTTACATCAGTTAACAGGCGGTATTCGTGGGGAGATACAATCTTTTCTAGCCAAAAATGAAGAGTAAACAAATAAGTCGGACAGAAGATGCATGTGACGGGGTGCTGAACGGCACGATGGAGAAGGCCAAAGTGAGACTCGAATATGAACACATAAATCTATTATAATTGCAATATACTGGTGATTTGAGTTTGAATGTATTGAACGCAAGTAGTATGTTCTATCTACTATCACGTCGTATGGATGCTTGGAATCACCTCACATGTTGACTCGCTATACGCGGCCATGTCTGCCTTGCGAGTTTTCCAACATACAACGTGCGAGTCAACCTCTGGTTTATAATAACTCCAAATGATCCCATAAATCAGCCAAGTTCTATTCCAAGAGGATCCCCATCAATTGCTTAAAATTGAGCACAAATACCAATTCGATCAAAGCGCTTGAGCGATGTGGGCGTCAATATGCGTGGGAATTCACAAGTTGGTCATCACGAATGTCATGTAAAGTTGTCCACTCCTGCGCCCGAATCACCGCGGGATTGCGTAGATTGGAGATTTTACCTCGACTGGGTGCAAAGTCGGACAGAAACTGTTGATCTCTTGACTGCTATGCGTTTTCTTGTCCTTTTCAATTGATCTAGTCTAATGATACAAATAATAAAGGGTTGGCGCCATATTGCCTGCTGTCAATGAAATGTACGATAGCATTCAAGAACCGATGATGTAGGACCGTACCATGCATTCCGTGTAATCTAAGATAATTGTGCCTATAATTTTTGTCGCCTGCTTGCGCAGGCGGCAGCATAACACGCCTATTCATTGTTGTCCAATATGGCTGCCCTCTGCTGGATAAACATGAACATTCTATTATAGAGTCATAATGTAACCTCACAAACATCGCATTCCTCAGGAAAAATGACTTTATTTTTTGGGAAGTGGGATGCGGGAAGTATAGAAAGTTTGCTTGCAACTGTACCTACTCGCGCTTCCCTTCACACGCGTGTAGCGGCTATTGAGTATGCCGGGATCAAGTGTAGCAACCACTCAAAGTATTAATGCTACACATGAAATGGATATAATATTGCTGTAGGCCATGCTGTAGTGTATTGGGCGCTTGTACTTTCACGATGTGGGCACGAGTGTGCGTGGGAGGTTCCTAAATGATCTCCACCATGCCATGGAAAACCATCACATTCGATGATTTTTTTTGGGGGGGAAGGAATTACAACCTGGATTTTCCTTGTTGGCAGACAGGGAAAACTGCTTCAGTGATAGATCAGTATGCAGTGAATAAGTTTTTCTCGCGAATGGCAAGGTGTTGATACCAGCAGGCAGAAATCACGTATCAATGCTCGTATATGACCCGTTGCGCCGTTTAGTTCAAGAAATAAGTTCTTCTAATGTGAGTCTAATGTGAGTAATCTGTAATCTAAAGGAGTTCAGCGCTTATTTTACGTGATGCGCACTGACCGCACTCATCACGCCAGTGCATCATGCGTGATTACTGACAACTGGAATATACCACAGAATGGCAAGCACTCGGAGTAATTGTAACATACGGTTAATTGAATTCGCATTTGTTCTGACGCTATTCTTATCTACTACCATCTCCAAAGGGAGGTATAATTCAATACGCGGGGTCAAATCGACCATGAAGCCACAAGGTGCGAGTGTCGTTGTGGATAGTCTGTACTCACAAGACCTCTTAGACTATATGATCACCGATATCGGCGGATGGCGCTCCATCGGGATGAATGCGCCAGAGCAAACAGCGGTGCCTGAATCCAGGTGATAAAACGCTATCTCCGCCGGCGTTCAGTGGATTTGACCACCCAGACAAGTCATCTTGTATCAGTAACACCTATTAACGCCTTTCATATCTCCCTGACATGCATATAACGTGTCGTACTGTTAATCATACTCTTCGCTCGCATCTAATCTCCACTGGACCTGTTTCTGCGCAGTTAACGCATATCATATTGTACGTTGATATGTCCTGGAGGTCGTGTGTGCGATCTCCGTTTGTACACATGGACACTATTCTGCCTCAACCTTGGGCGCTTTGGAGCCCTAATAGGTTCGACGGATCATAAGCATCAGGACGAATCCCACTATTTCCGTCACCTCATCACGGGCGGATCAGATACATCATGATTAAACATTATCGGGCGCAGAGTACTTCGGCTCAGTACCTTTAGGCATCCCCGAGGGTGTTATCACCAGATGAAGAGTTTATGTACTGCGCAGGTTCATCCGACCCCGGCAGTCTTTCAAAGTGTACATGTACGCAGCAACCAACTGGCAGATATCTTAGGCGATAGCATTTGTCACTCCTGTGCTCTTCTCAACTGACACCTGTCCGTATCCCTTGGAGATATGCTGCCTTTCATATGTTCTATGAGAAGTCAAATGACCTACCGATTTAAGATGATATGCTTGTTCTACTTGTCAATAAGGTTTTGGCACCCATACAACTGAATTCAGTTGTGATCATGCGTGATATAATTTGACAAGCCCATCAAATTATACCTGCTCACAATGCAATGTAAAGTTCTGTCTCCTCTTAGAATAACTCCAATTTAGACAAAATTTGGGGCGTAAAAGATACCACCCTACAAAGTTATCCCCATTCATCATATGAAACGCAATTAGAGGAAAAAATAACGCCAGCTCGCAGAACACGGCCTAAAATGGGGCAGCGATACATTTTGCTAACATTCAATCTATACTGAATGAGCCATTGTCCAATGACTGACGACAACTCCTGTATATTAATTTGAACGAGAAAGGACTCGTGAAAGTAGCAAAGGTTAAATAATCTCAGATTAACTCCAGAATCCATTCTCGAGACCGTAAAGTGTGGAATTGCGCCTCTAGATGCACGTATACCATTGCAAAACCAGCGCCAAAACCACAGAGGAGAGGGCGTCTTGAAGCAGAACTGAATTCATGTCGATATAGTAGGTTGTTTCCGGCCTCCTTTCCCACCGGCGTTGATGCCTTCCAAATGCTGACTGGAACGCCCTCACGTCAAATGACTCTTTGTCTCATGAATTTCCGTTACAAACGTGCCGTGGCACTGTCCGCTGCGATATCGCTCCAATGTCGCGAGCCCCCTGCCTTTCTTATATTGACAGCGGCCTCCACTGGCACATCGCAGCTCCCAAAGCGCTCAGTGACATACTCAGGCGGTATACATATCCTAATCTTATAACAGCTCACGGTACAGCTTCCGTCTTGAATGAAAGATGAGCATTTGAAAACCCGTGACCGCTGTCGCGCCACTCTTCATATCATAGTCACTATACGGCGTAACAATTCTGGCTAATGAACGGTCATTGAATTCATTCTACACTATCTGGTTCCGAAACAAACGTGAGTGGTGCTGGTGGCAGGCCTCAGTCGTAATGTATTTATAGAAATGGTCCGGTGTAATTTCGACGTGATGGAGTAGACAGAATATAATGTTAGTGATACATCAACTCTGGCCAGGATACGTAGTGACTCGCCGCATGCTACCGTAACTCGGATGACCAAGGAGCAGGGTTCCACATGTTTGACTCAACATTCGATGTTCGTTGATTGGGTGGAGTGGCTCAATATTCAGTACACATCTACAGCAAGATAACGCAACATAAGCTATTAGTGATAATAATGACTCGTATTAATGCGCGACGGTTCTGACGGTATTAGACAGGCGATCGTTTGGATGAATTATGAAGTTTGAAGGACCACGTCTTGCTTCTATAATGACAGGGTACTTGCATATGCACATGCTCGTTGGCGCTCAGCGACAGTCAAACCTCGATCAATAATGTCATTAAGCCTACGTGGGGGTTGCTGGCTCATCCAAGAATCTCTCAGCCCTGCAAAATAGCATTCTCTTACACAGCTTAGCCATTTCGTGTTCAACCATCACGCCGCCCTGCTAGGAGACGGTGGAGATCGAGACTGTGGGCTCATAGAGGCAGTCTGCAAGAACGCTACGTCTTTTATCGAGAGCCCATTACCCAAACAAACATTCCCTTCTTCAAACACACTACGAGCTTACATAGCGTCCAGCTGAAAACCAGGGTTTTTTCGAAATACCTCACTACGCAACATTTTGACAGTGCCCGCAAGGCCGGAGAAATATGGCATAATTCTATTTCTGAATCAACGATGGGACTACTGCTAGCCAAAGAGCTTCCTGTTTCTCTGAGAATACCATCACAAGCAGCCGTGCATTGAACAGAGTGTGCGTGTGCGACGCACGAGGCTCTTGATCATCGCCACCGCATTGACGCTGCATGTACGTATCTTCCGCAACGCCACCCATATGCTATCGTTGCGTATAGTGCTTTGATCTACGTCTGTGATAGGCTGCTTGACATAGATACATACGTCCGTAGGCTGCAACACCATGGTCAAAGGTGAGGTCGGCAATGCTATCTACTCGACATTAGCGACATTTGCACTTCGCTTGCAACATTGTGGGGTACCGGATCAATCGACGCTACCCAACGATGTAATTCAAGACACTTCACAAGGCGTATTATACATACAGGCGCGAAAAAATCTCATGGAAAGTGCCCACTGAAAATTCTATGCAATCTTGAATCTACGAGCGCACTGCAGCACGCCTTGGTATGATGCGTGTGGTAGGCGTTCTCTTGTCTTATTTTGGGTCATTCGACACTTCGGCAAATGTTATTCTGGTTTTGATAGATTGATCTAATTGAGTATTTATGGGTCACGTAACTTTCCACTCAGCGCGTGATCAGTGCGCGTTAGATAGTTCCGGGGACGTGTGTATTAGGCCTTCGTTTCGAAATCGCGACGCACATGCGTCGAAGAATCTTAGCTGGATAGAAGAGATGTGGAAGATGTTGCGGGAGGATATATTCTAGCCGCCGCCGCACCGCTGCCGCGCTATAAACACAGCGCACAGAAGGGAGTACTGCGTGTTCGGAGATATTTTGGACGCCGGACATAACACGGAGCTTGTAAGAGGGTATATCCGTCGATAAAGATACATGTGATGTCGTTTTTCCTGGAAAAAATATGACTTGTGGGCGGCATGCCTAGAATAAAGCTTGGTGTGTTGTAAAACCCGTCGTGTGAGCACCGCTTTGAGTAGGGATGCGGCGAGAACCACGCCTTATACGAGCCATAAGACCATAAGACAGACCACAGAAACTAAGACTCGGCCAATGACTAATGAAGGCCCAAATGACGATGGTCCATTTGTAGAACGTTCAACCACTATCCTTCTGGTACTAAAATAGCGTACTTATGTCAAACCTGCTTTGGCATGTATGATGGATATCTTTGATGGTGCCAAGGCAGAGCATCTTAAGTTAATCCGCATCTGTATGTATGGCGGTATTCGCAGTATCACCGGAAGAGTCGAAGAGCATCACTTACGGGATGTGCTGAATCCTCTGCCGGTGTCAGCTGTACTGGATTCAATATGATGAAGTTTGTTCTCGGAGAACAAATGAAGGAACCTCCGGTTGAGGCGAATCAACCATCAGGCCAGCGATACCCCGTAGCACCCTGTCCGTCAGAATAGGTGAATATTCTATTCAGATGGTGGCAAGACTTAGTACGGATATACTAAGGTTGTCATATCCGCCTCCGTCCACACAACCGGATTTATGGACATAGATGTGGACGTAGATGTCGGAATGTATCCAATCAGAGCATCTGTAAAGTCGTCAACATGCATCCCCGCCCTCGTCATTGTATGCATATGTATATAAGGAGGTGTCGACATCTGGAAGCCAAATGCCCGATGGTACCTTTCTTCTTCGGGAAGATAGCCACGAGACCATTCTGATTGACCTAATATACGTATGTTCTTTTCTTGATTCAATTCGCCAGCCACCTGGCAGCTGCCCTCTTAAGAGGCTGCAAAATCTGTATCTGGTCTTGCTTTTCGCTCCATGCTCTTATCAGAATATACCGCATACAAAACTCGTGGTCGCTAGCGCTGCGTTGGCCTCGCTCTTTCCTTCTTGCACTCTGGCGACGCCAATAAAATGGATCCTCGGTCGCCGTTGAGCCCAGTGGGGGGCCCGAGGGGAGTCAAACGGCGCGTACCGTCACCTGAAGAGAATATCCAGCAGGTACATACTGTAAACCCTTCGCAGACCTCGCTGCCATCGATCAGCCAGCTTGTCAACGCTTTCGGTAGTGCGCCTCAACCAGCGATGAGCAGTATGCAGCACGGCTTGGCCTCTTCCCCCGAAAGCGGATACTACGCGCACAATACCCAGGTGACAGCCTCCTCGTATATGCATGAACGCGATATGGGTCATTTTGGATATGGAATTAGAGGAGGGAGTGGGGCGGGGAGCATAGGTGGCGGTGGCGGTGATTCGGAGCATGACGAGATTGGCATCATAGACGGGCCGCCGAAGAAGAAGCGGCGGAGACAAGCGCTGAGCTGTACTGGTGAGTCTTTCTTCTTTGCCTTCACTCATTCGTCATCACCATCCGTTCTTGTTCTTCTCAATGTGTTTCACTTCGCTCGCATACTCTTGAGATAATCACCTATCTTCGACCCCCTTCTATTCACTTATACGTTCCGGCGCATGGGTTTATACGTGTTCGCTGACTGAAGTACAACACGCCCCTCCTCCCGCCGCTCAACCGCAATCCCTGCCTGGACGACATTCTCACTCCCGTGGCGAATCGAAATGCGCCGTCCTGCACGGTCCTACTGCTTTTGTGTATATGTCTTGGTATGATACCCGTTCGGATCCACGACGTCAACACGCCTGTATCAATACATGCTGCTTCCAACACATTTCGACGCTATTTACGCCATCCATGCACCATCCGTGCATCGACGTCGCGGCCATTGATTTGTCTCTCGTGACGCTGCCGTCACCTGTCCCTCCGCGTGATGATTTATGCCGCTGATACGAATCACCCGGGTGCATCTTGACTTCGGCCATTCATTAATTTAATCAAACGCACATTAGAGTGCAAGAGACGCAAGATTAAATGCGATAGGTGCGTGTTCTCTACGATCCTTGGAGTTTGCCATCATATTGGGATGTGCGTATCGCACGGGCACCGTCACGGCAGGTGGATGTGGCAAGCTGCGTGTGCAGTGACTGATTGATGCGGCACGAATGGCCGGATTTGTGGTCTTGATATCCCCATCTACGTTGAACGTCTTTCAAGCCTTCTCAGCTGACTGGTATTCCCCACTTCTATCCAGAAGCCACCCATGCACGCCATGTACGCGCCGAGGCGAGCAGCAGGGCTGCGTGTGGCACATAGTCGAACCTGCGGAGAAGTACGTGACGAAGGCGGAGTTCGATGACCTTAAAGCACGCTTCACGGAGCTTGCGGCACTCGTCCAGCGCCTTATTCCAGCCTCAGGTCCCTCCCTGTCAAATCTTATCACAGAAACGTCAGGAACTCGTCAAGGCATCTCAACAGGGCTCCCAGGCCTTCCGACGTCGTCCAACCTTTCTCAAGTGAACCCAGGAGGTCCACAACCCGGCAATTATTATCCAGGCACAGACAGTAATGACGTCTCCGGGCAGCACTCGCAGCAACCGAGTTCTCCTTTTGGCAATGCGGGCGGCTACAATGCCATGATGCCGCCCCCGCCAATGCAGATGTCGCATTTCGAGTTGGCTACGTCCTCCCAGGCAGGGACCAGATATATTAAGTCTGAAACCGGTGGAGCCACGTCGCCTGTGCGCGCAGTCGCAAGCTTGCCGTCTCCGCGAAATGCCCCTAGACCCACAAGCTCGTCCTCTAACGCGAAATTATCGCTCGCACCCATCACATCGACAAGTCCGTATCATCGTCCCATTGTTGGAGAAGGAACGGCGCCCTTCCCACAGCACGACCATCAGTCAATGGCTCAGACGCATATGTCGTCGCCTACCTTCCAGGCGTTTGCCTCGGTGTCTCCACAGCAGTCAAAAAATTGCCACGCGCAGACGCTCAATTTCCTGGGCGTGCGTCTGCGCAGCGTATGCCGCCAGTTAGGCCCAGCGATCACTCTCATGCTTACTCTCATTCCAATTCTCATCTTCTTTCTAATTCTGCCCTATCCGCATCAACGTCCACTGTCGTTCACTCGCCACGCTTTACCGCTCATTCTGCACCTCATAATGCCCTTACTCAACACCTCACCCGCTCGCCCATCACCTTTGCGCACGGCCACACCTCAGGTGCGAGTTCTACCAGTGCTTCTCAACCCCAACAACAGGAAAATTCTTCCTCGGTCACCTACCCTGAGACCCCTTCCGCTGGTTCGATGTCTTACCAGATAACGGGTAGAGGCATGGTGGCACCGCGGCGCGCTAGCGACCCGCACCGAAGTGGCACTCATCGCAGCCAGCATCAGCGCCATCAGAATGTGAATCGAGGTGACGAGTCTGACCGGATGAGCGGCGGGGACACGTATCACTGAGTCCGCGATACCCGATGATTTGACATCAGCTTCACCCCTCCTACTCTCAGCGCTCGCGTCCTCTGTAACAATCTCAGTTCGCTCAACCTAGCTTTGCTTTGTACGTGCCCGATTCTAGTGTTTCTGTTGGTGGGCGCGACGCGTATTGATCTGGTTGAACCCCTGATCCTCGGCTTTCGCACGCACGTTTGCGCTTGTTGGAGCCTATTACGCATGGAACGGCAGCACGCTATCACGGAAGAAGGAGAGTAGTGGTGCTTTCCTCATCAACTCCGTCTAATTCGCGTTCACTTCCCGCTCGCACCATAATGAGCGACCCGGCGTGCCTCGTTGTATCGTTAATTCTCCTCTCATACTCGATCGCTAATTAAGTGCTTCGCTATCTACACCCCCTTCGACTAGCTCCTGTGAATCGTACTGCGCTTCGCTCAATCAGTTACTTTATGGGTCTACTATTTATTACCGTCTTCCCTATCACTCACAGATCTTCAATTAAATATACCCAGGCCTCAGTCTATCATATATATCTCCCTCTTACAAAACATCTCCTTCATACCACACCACTGACAATCGTTTTAGTCTCGAGATTCTCCTTATTATAGTGTTTACATCGGAATATTTGCATTCTATTTTCGCCTTATTCATTTTGTTGGGACACATAGTCTACGCATATGCTGGACCAGACGTATCGTATATAGCTCGCAACTGGTTTCTGTTGGACTTTTAGGCAGTCTGGCTGAGTCCAACATTATCGTCCCATTGCTACGAACCGTCCGCCTGTAAGATTCCGCACTTGCACCGCATTGCCCTATATTTAGATTCATATTTTATAAATAAGGCCCTGCTTGGCTCCCCCGGCTTTCTCGAGGCGCCACAGCCAAATTTTTGGAAATTTGATGGCCAGGCACTTCGGCACGCTGTTGCCGGCACGGAGCGTTGGCTAAGCCAAGTGGTCTAGAGAAGGCCGGGGAGCTAAACAGGCCCTGAACCCCATTTCCAAATCTTATTAGGCGCCGTAACACGCCTTGCAATTGCAGGTATATACCAGCAGACAGAAACAATGCATTCATGGATCTTCACGGAGTAAAAACGCTGCGGTGGTACCCAATCACACACCGTTAGGGGTCGCGTTACCTAAACCTGGAGGGAAGACGTCAATGAAAGCAAATGGACGGAAATAGACCCCCAAAGTACGATGTCTTTGTGAGGCAAGTGATATCCATCCAGAAGCAGCCCGCAGCCGTGTTGTAATCATACACCTGAGCTCCATGGGTAACTAGAAATGCAGATCATGTAATTCGTAGCCTGAGTTGAATGTGAAGGAATAAGAATAACTTGAAGGTGGCAAGCCTTTCAAGAGATTGAGGGTTCAATGCGGAGTATAATGTCCCCTACATCATGAAACAGACGAATATGTCAAAAGATGAGAAAGGAACAGTTTAGCTGGCTGCGTGGCAGGTCCAAATAGAATTGAACAGAGAAGTGCTTCGAATTGAAGAACCGACGATGAATATTCCAACAAACCACCTCGGTCCTGAATGAGCCTATTATGAATGAGAATAATGAGGGCATAACACATAATGCGAGCTCATCGTCTTCACAAGCTGCGCTAGACGAGTACGGGTATGAATACCCAGACAAATATAGGAAGAGCTGGCAGATCTTTCAATGTCAGACTCGGAAGCAGAGGTATCGGTGATGGGCACAGGACTATTAAGAGACCACTCACACTTACGGGGTACAGTAAGCACAGCGCCGGACGAGCGAGTCGACACGAACTGCATTTGTGATTCCGATATTTCATTTATGGTTCCCATATAAATTTCCAGAATGCGAGGAAGACAGACATAGATATTCAACCTTCAAGAATAAACACTGATCTCTGCGCTATATTGCTCTGACTCATGCACTCGAGTAGAGTAGAGAGCTCCGAATGTAACCAATGACAATTGGTACACTAGGTATACAGCGTATGATGTCAGTTTGGAGGATGGGGAGAAGGAGGGTGGACGAGGGCTGCCGCTTGCACGCACAAGAGGGTAGACATAACGTCACTCACATCCAACAAGCGGACAGAAGAAGAATTGCATCGTGTTCTCGGAGATAAAGTCCATGTTTTAACTCAATTACCAAAACCACGATAAAGGTAAAGTTCGTGCAGCACAGACACATGGAGATTGACGGCGCGGTGACGAAGAAATCGATATTGTTGGGACTATGATCTGACATGGAGAAGTCAATAGCACCTATACCGGTTGCGTATGCAGGATGGGGGATCCAGGAGGAACAAGAGTGTTGGTGTACGAGTACGGGGTGTACGGATAGTGCCCAATCGTACCAGGCGTGTGAGGTCAGGTCAGGTGCGCACGCAAAGGGGTCATATAGGCCCATGGTAGATACCTTCCGCTGGGCGGTTTCATGGGAAAAAACACGATTCTATAGATTCGAGCTGCTGCATGCGGGTGCACAGAGCGAGGTGGGCGAAGAAGAGAGAGGAGCTGAACGAACTTTAGCACCGTTGGGCCTAGAAAAAATGAGCGTCTGTCTGTTGAGATTGGGGTAGATGAGAGAGGTCATGAATACATGAATGTTTGGCAGACAACCATGTGTAAAGGGGGAGCTACAGTTAGGTGGGGACGAATGCGAGATGTATGGTCCGAAACGTGGGGGATTGCGTACAAAAGAACCTGAATTCGTATGGCGTAATGGAGGGAATGGGATACGTGATTGAGCGGCTCAGAAGCCGGCGGCGAGACCGGGAGTCACCTTGCAAATTGAGGTCGAAGCATAACAGGCAGTGCGAAGTGGAAGATCATGACATGGATTGTGGATTCAAAAGAGGTGGTTGACTGGGTCTTTGCGTATCCGGTGGTGAGCGCTGGGGGGTAAGGATGTCGGAAGCTTAGAGTTCCAGAATGCACGAAAGCTGAGATGATCGAGGCTTGGGCTTGAGGGCATGAATGCGGGAAGGCTTGTGGAGCGAGGGAAAGCTGGAAAAAAATTGCCGAGTCTGTAATTCAAACTCCGACTATGGCACATCAATCCATCAGGTGTGCTGTTGGTGTTGCGAAACGGCGGAGACGTCTCCTTATCTCGATATAAGCCCAACCATAACCGAACTATTGCTGTCTGCATTTAACTCTGGCTGCCTCCGTGGTTCCACCCCCCCGTCCCCGTCTAACGCACGACACGCGTCGACGGTTGCCAGTGTGAAAACCAACTCGCAGGAAGGACATGAAGACGCTATCGTCACGGTTGTCGAGGGCGATGGTCGCGGCAAATGGCACCGAAACGCCTACGCCTATGGAATCACACCTCCTGTTCGCCGCCCTTGCAAGGTCCGCGTCTCACCCAGAAACTTCGACAGTCCTGGCTCACCGTCAGCTCTGCGCATGCGCGGGACGCGTCAAACCCCACGAAGGCAACTCGGAGAAGAACATGAGAAAGTTGCCAAGGGCTCCGCCACACCTACACCTGAGGCCTGAGGGCTCGCGGCTCCTGTCCGCTCCTGCGAACGGTCTCGCACTTCCTACGTCTAGAGTGAATTACATTTGCTCCTTTTGTTCTCGCCTCTTCGACTGCATCAGCGTCAGTGAGGTCCAAGCAGCCAACGAACAGGGCTGCGCCAGTACGCCAACATCCGAGACGCTTGGTCTTATATTACCCGTTGGTGTCGCCACTGGCTCCTCTGCTCACGCTCTAACGCTCGCTGGGGACCACCCCATTACGGTCGCAACCCCATGGGTAGGAAGCCGAGTGTTATTCCTAGCAGAGGTGCTGATGGAAATGCAAGTGTGGGTAGCGGGGGAGGAAGAAAGGTGAAGGGTAGGAGCACGGCGAAGAGGGAGGCCAAGCGCGTCTCCAAAATGGACCAGGTGTCACAGAAGTTTTTAATCACTTCTACGCCCTCCACCTCTTTCGGTTCCTGTCACGACAATCAAGACCTCCGAGGAGGGCGGAAAAGAAGAAGACGCAGACGGTAGCAACCACGACAATACCACAGCTTGAGGGACTAGAGCGAACTTTCGACAGCTCGGGCTCGGGTCTGCGCAGATTTCGACCTCCTCCCAGTCCACACCTGCACCTTCTGCATGAAGCGTAACGTGAAGTCGCTGGTGCTTGGAAAAGCACGACGAAGAACGCGACCGCTAAGGATGTTGCTGGTGCTGCGGTATCTGCTGATCTGCTGCTATCAATTCCAGCACAACCCCAATCGGACGAAATCCTCCGCATCTATCTCTGGCGGCTTCGACATTCTTGCCTCCCTCTCTATCCGATCCTGCGACTGTGGAGGTCACTTCGGTAAACGTGTCCTCGACGATGAGCGCCAATAAGAAGTAGCCGGCGACGGCGGCGAAAGGTACTGCGACGCCTACGATTACTCCTGCGCGCCGCGGCTTCTATCCGCTATTGAGAACGGTTTGTCTTCCTTGGCTCCAACATCTGAAACTGCCTCCGGCCGGCTCCCACTCGCCTCCTCGACCTCTTCCACCCAAAGGAAGTGGCCTACTCAGCTTGATCCCCTGCCGAAGCCACACCCACTCCCATGCTGACACTTAGTGTTGGCTACACCCACACCGAAACGTCCCGACGTCACCACCTCCGCACCTTGATCATCTTCACATATCCCGCCCTCACCGTCCACCTGTTCGTCGTTTGTAGCATCATTCGGAATTCAGCCCGATTATCAGCAAGAGTGTAGAAACAGACGGTAGCTACACGCGCCTCGATGCTGGCGGCAAGACGATGGGTATTACTTGTAACAGTGGGAAGAGCAAGAGCGCTGCTATACGGGATAAGAAGCGTGCTCTGAAGGAGGCGCAGCAAGATGCGGATACCTCCACGCCATCTGCATCTCTTTCAACTCCACCGCGAACGAATGAAATAGAGAACGAGGTCCACCAGACGAGGAAAAAGACTATGGCATGCAGCGGTCAGTCGTGTTGTCGGAGAGCGCGAACAGCGTCTTGGCGAAACCTGGGATTGATAAAACAGTGCTTTTCGTTCTGCATCTTCTGTCTTGCCAGTTTTTTGAGGTTTTTTATTGCATTGGTCGGTTTGTCATTTCGTTTTGCTTGTGATATTTCACTTGATTTGATTCATTTGTTGCATTTCCTTTGACATTTATGATCCTATGATCAATACCAAATGCCATGCCCGTCATGCTCACTGTAATAATGCTTGGACGTCAGCGCTCCAGCGATCGTGTCGCGACGCAATCTAAGATCTCTCCCGTTCCTCCATCGCGAACATGCTAATTGGCGTTGTGCCGGTCCCGCTTAGGAACCTCTTTTCTCAAGACGGGACGATGGATATGCGCCTTGGAACGGCGCCTTCTGAACATAAGTGATGAGATATAAAATTGATCAAGCATACAAATTGTGCTTCTCATCACGAGGAAGGTGGATGAGGTGTCAGAATATGATTGGCTGCTGGCATCGCGATTGAAAGAACAGTAAAACGCGGTGATTGAAGCCAGAGTGCGCATGTATCACCCAAAGATGTGCAGGTACCAAGGACCATGTGTGTTCACTGTGGATGAGTGCGATGTTCAAATAGACGAACTAGCTAAGCTGATCCAGTCAGCGTTCGAGGAGACATGGCGGGTGAACGTTTGACTAAGAGGAGGAGCTCAGAAATTGTGTATGTATGTTAGCAGGCGCAGTTGGTCGGATCACATTGGATAGGAAAAATTCCGCTAGACGCGAGCACAAGAAAAACAAACAGAAGAAGGCTAGAATTTAATGACGGTTATACGCCGCGGCGTTTTTGTCTATCATGTGCAAACATGGCATTTGGAATGAGCACCGAACTGAGATGACCATGTTCGGGATGATCAATAAACACAGTAGTGCGCTCAAAGGATATTGTTATGGAAGAACCCTCTCTGTAGGGGGATATATTAAGGGTCTTCTCATGTCCTTTTGTATTCTACTTTCCGTAACGGGCGCATGCCCCTGTTCCTACAGTTATTCACTCTCCCGTATCCGGGCTTCCGTATTTTTTATTCACCCGGAGCGAATTACACCTCAGGCTTCAGTCTTTTACCACTTTCGTGTCATCGTCAGAGTACTTACGCTGCGCGCGTACCTTTAGATATCAAGGTCGGTACTTCAGAGAATTCATTCAACTCCCATTATGACACTAGGCATCGGTTACCAGTGGGGGTCGGCAATTCCCACTCAAGTGACGGGGTGTCACACGCATGCGTGACACCCACGCGCCGCAAAAATAGGTGACCCACGCAGATTGCGCGTTCCACAGTCGTTTGCAGCACAATTTGAAAGCTTGAGACACATTATATTGCTGTAATCTTTGCTCTGAAATGGTAAATTAAATTATATACAGTGCAGACTATACCAAACTGCCAAATCCCCTGCCAAATTGACCTCGCAAAATAAGCATTTCTTGTCAGTCTATAGACTCAATGGGAAGGCATTTCTGCGACACCTTTGGCTGGGATAAAATGTTTGGATGGACTGAATCCTCACTTTGTACAGAACAAATCTATTTTCCATGTGCCCATTTCTGAGAAAAAGCCAAAATACGCAAGAAAATTGTGATTTCTACCGCAAAAGGAAGTCAAAAATTTATTTTTTTCTGTACAGAATGTTTGAATTCAGAAAAGATTCAAGTTCTATTAATGCACCAAGAGCTGATACTTTGACCATGGCGAGTCTATAGCAGATCTCTCCAAACTGTCCAAATTTGATGTACTTTGGCCCTGTTATCACTTCTTAAATCAGTTGAAAGACAGATATTGAGTCTCTGTTTAGTAATCATCATTGTCCTACTGCTTTCCCCTTGAAAGTAGCCTATACAGCTTGGATTTACTTTCAAGTAAGCCAATAACCCCTCATTGACACAAGGGGCGCAGGTATTTGTCATTTAAGCATATTATAGTCAAATTACATGTATTTAATGTACCTACAGTTTAGAAAAATGCAGTATATAATTTGTAGCAATCAAAAATACATCATGGCAGTACAATTTTGTTTTTATAATTGAAGATCTTTAGAGCCAATAAGTACATAAAACCCATGGTGCAGTAGAAAACCCCCAAACTCACAGGAACCCACATTCAAGCCCACAAAAACCCACAAAGCACAGAATGGGTATGGGCTCTGGCAGTTATGGGTGTGAGTTGGCTCAGAATATCTACAGGTTACCTGTGTCAATTGCTAATTTGGGTGGGGTGCTACAACCAAGGTTTAAAAATCATGAGAAGGGAATAATCAATGATTATAAGGGCAAAAATTATGGAGATAAGGACAAGGAGACTTTTGAAGGATGTGATGAGGCTTCAGGAATTGAAAGTGAGTAGGTAGATGCAGAGGACTGATAATATGTAGTTGTGTGACAGTTGTGTTCGCATTTTCTTTGCCATTTTGAGTATTCAAATACAGATTAACACACAAATCATGTTTGATATAGCTGCATGACTTTAAATAGTGTTATTTAAGCGAAAGAATCAAAGAAAACGGGCAAGAATTGCTCGAGAAACGCACAGAACCATGTTGGAACCACAACTGGGTCAAGATTTGTGACGGAATTGGTCATGTGACTGTTACGCACTGCTGCCACAGCCATATCGGGCATTGCCGACCCCCATTACCAGGTTGACGTCGCAACTTATTGTTTTTTTTTGGCATTCTACGACCCTAAAATGGGAATTTGATCTGATTGGCACTGATTGCTTCCATAAATACTGTCTATGTTCAGGAACTCGGTCACACGGTAGTAAAAATCGAATTGTACAGCACAAACGGTGCGGATTGCTGTAAAAAAGACTCAGATCGATAGAATATTGTCTCAAAAGCCTTACTACTAAGTTACAGAATTTTAGAGAGCGTATTGCATCCAGGGTAAATATTCTGCGAACGCTCCTCGGTCACTAAATTGCTGACCTAGTACTCGGCCATCGCCGGAACTGGCCGGCTATCACGCTTGGCGTTCCGCTCCCCAGTTGTGATAGACGCTCGTCGGTTTCCACGGCATTCCTTCCACCCTTTTTGCAAAGGATTATGGCCAACAAGATGTATAAAAGCCCCACTACCTATTATACACGTCTTAATAGTGTCTTTGAGCACAAAAAATTAGGCCAAAATCAGCTGGAAATTGCGGTCTCAGCACGCACACTTGAAATGGGAATCACATTCACGATTTTGGCAGTATGAGCCCGAGACAGTAGAAAACCCCCTTATACGGTAATATAGTGGAAATGGAAGAACCTCCCGCTATAAGATCAAGGGTTTAGTGGGGAAGATAAGTACATATCGGATGAATTCCTCAACCTGTAAAGAGCTTCAATGGCAAGCTGAGTTTGCCCATTCCTACACCTTACTATTGGTATATAAGTACCTCTATTATGTATCCATTGACGTTCTATATAGTATTTACAACTATTAATCCAATTTTAGACGGGAATTTCCAACAAGACATTGCAGACAATGTAGGAAGTAGATAATGGGTGGACGATGAATGATGCAAGAAGATGATGGTCAATGCAAAGTATACGACTCATTTAAAGGTGTAGAGGCTCTCTGGGAGCGTTAATGTCACATATTCCGAGGTTTATACCAAAATTCAAAGCCTCCGTTTGGTTATTGGATGTGTTTAGAAAACCGGCCAAAAGTTAGCCTATTGTTACGACGATTGAGAGACCATTAGTGGGTCGATCTTCCTCATTTTCTCACCTTTGTAATGAATACCTGGTCTGATTGGTGCATGGAACAGTTTAAGAGATATTGAGCCTGCAGATGTCGCCATAAAATCTCAATCTTTTACGATCCGAAAATAGACTCATTTTCGGATATAGCTCTGTGGAAGCTAGAATAAAATCTGTAAAAATAATACTACCACTAAGAAAGCGTCTTAATTCTGTAAAGACTCTGTTTACCAAGTTTCATATTTATATCTCCACCCTTGCCGGTGATATGGCCTGAAGGACATGGTCTGCTGATGACTGTCAACATTATCTATACCATCATTATCTTAATCACAGCAAATTCTCCTATGAAGATACGGCCCCCAGAGCGGTGCCATTTGATATAGGAGATACTCTAATATGTATAACATGTGTTTCTAGAGTGGAGATGTAAATTTCTTCTCCTCTGTCCTGTGTTCTCCGAGGTGCCATCAAATTCCATATCAGGAAATGGGCCATTTTTAGAATATTCTCACCTTTCTTCATCATTTTCTCCAAAAAGGCGCCGCGGGACTGGACAAATTTTTGTATGTATGTCTAGCTGTGGTTGATATCTTTCATATGATATGAGTTGCTAAACGCTGGCTGTATGTACTTGCAGGATACATCGCGGTTGACCGAGTAGCCAGGTTGACCGAGATGATGATTACGTACAGTAGTATACTTATTCTGATCAAATGATAAATCTACTCGTGGGTTCCAAAAGTGATGGTCCCTGGACAAATTCACACGGTATCTGACCATCGTCAGTGGGCGTAAAATGCGTATATCTCATGGAGATTTGAACGGAAGATCGTGGTACTCTGCATAGATATTTAAATGTAACTCCTTCAACGGAATATTGATTTAAAATGAGAAAGATGTAGCTCTGGCTCTCATAACAGCCGACACAAAAATGAGCATCAAATTGGACCGTCTTGTTATTCTTTTGGCATACAGAAATTCATAAATCACGCGGTCTGCTAATTTAACAGTTTAGAGTGATAGAGGTGGATGTCATGAGTATACCATGAGCACAATATCCTGCCAGGGTTGTTATACACTGCTGAATTCCAGCAGCTTGGCAAAATAGTTCATGAAGGACAACTATGTCATCCTCCAGCCGCCAGAACCTACGGGTTTTGGGGTTGATATTGTATATGTTTTAAGAGAGAAAAAATATAAAAGTGCACAGCTCCTGGTTTGAGCATTATAGAACCTCATACTGGGCATTTTTAGGCTCCAAGAAAACCATCACAGGTTGATTTTGAGTTGATTTGTCAACTGTCACCAGAGTTCTCTGGAGTTTCACTCCGAGTAGAGAGCCTGGCAGGCTATCATGCTCACATTATACTGATGAGACCCATCTCTATCGCTCTAAACTGTTAAAATAGCAGACCGCGGGATTTATGAATTTCTGTATGCCAAAAGAATAACAAGACGGTCCAATTTGATGCTCATTTTTGTGTCGGCTGTTATGAGAGCCAGAGCTACATCTTTCTCATTTTAAATCAATATTCCGTTGAAGGAGTTACATTTAAATATCTATGCAGAGTACCACGATCTTCCGTTCAAATCTCCATGAGATATACGCATTTTACGCCCACTGACGATGGTCAGATACCGTGTGAATTTGTCCAGGGACCATCACTTTTGGAACCCACGAGTAACCTTATATACACCGCGGGCATTATACTCCATCTTTACCCAAGACATCCGAAAGATAGGCAAAAGATATTTGAAATTTCTTTGTCCTGTATTGACCCAAAGACAAAGCGAAGATATTTTAAACTAACCAATCAGAACAGTGGCATTGAAATATCTTCTGTATATCTTTGGAGAATTCAGGACAAAAAAAAATGGATAATCTTTGACATATATTTTGAATGTCTTGACAAAACATAGAGCATAATGCCCGCGGTGTATATATAGCACGCGCAGCTGGCGGCCCTGTTTCGTACTATAAAGACACATGCCCATGACCCTCTGTCCCCTTGTATATTGGATAGGAAACCGATTCTGTTCGACTCTTTGAAGAGCTGAATAATACTAAATAACTAATATTCGGCGTGTAGCCGCCTTTGGATCCACGAATCCGGAAGGTCAGTTATACACAGACGCTGGGGATCTGAGCTCTAAATCAGTAACATGAAGTTTGACATTAGCATTTCAACAGATGGGCTGATTGAACTTGGTTATTTCTGCGACTAGCAGGCACTTTGTTAGGATCATCAACTCTCTATTGATGGGACAATTCACCTATAAAGGCCATTCTTCCTGCAAAAGCTAACTTGCTTCCTGCGCAGTCGTCGATGGCGTCTAATGTTCTACCCTTCCACGACTTTCCAGCACAGGAGAATTTGCAGGAGCTGCTACTTGAAAGCGCGTTATGGCCAACATTGATTCAGACTGTGCTGACTGGTGAGCCTGCTCTCAATTTGGACACCGTCTGTACAACTCTCTGACAAGTCTCCTTCGCCAGGAATGTATGTGATAATATTCACACAGACTCTCACTTAGTCACACTAGGATATTTTACGTTAATATTGTCCAGATCCTGCCATGCTTACCTCGAGATTTCGCAGCCCAAATAATCCAAGCTGGTGGGCGAAAGGCGTATGCAACCACCCTGACACTCCTGTTTGTCACATTGATCCTCGACCTGATCGCCAATTGGAAATATCTTCGACATGTCATGGTAGTTAAAGACGATACCCGGCTATCGATGGTTTCCACGTTTGTGGAGTCCGATGACGCCACGACGGCAACCATACGCTCTACATCCAGAACAGCGATACTCATTGCAGACATAATATTGGTACGTTGGGGACAAGACAATACAATGCATGCTCTGACTCTATATGAGACAGGCTTGGCGATACTACATACTTTGGTCACGCAGCAAAATACTTCTCATCGTGTTTTCTGCTTTGTTTGTCGGCGAGGCTGGTTAGTTCAAGTTCAAGCACATCTGCTTCTGGTGTTTGTCAACTGCACGTTTTGACGGCTGTGTACAGTGCTAATCGTCAACATAGCTCTGCCAACCGATCGTGCGTATAGTAAAGGTTTCAATGATTGGATTATAAACATAGCGACAAAAGGGGTACCCGCATTCTATTTTGTTTCCTTGGCCGCCACAATTCTGGCCACCGCCCTGATTATCGTCCGCATAGTCTCGACCGTCAAACGTAGCAAAGGAGAAACGACCAGATATGCGTTCGTAATTGGAATTCTGGTCGAATCTGGTGTACTGTGCGCCGTTTCGCTCATGATCACGTTGATCCTCTACATAGTTCAAGGAGATGGCCAATCAGCTTCTCAGGTTAAGCGTTCTGAGGCAGCTCTTTTCTGGCAACAATGCATCCTACCTCCCATCACGGTACATTAGTATCTTTTGATGTGGCAGTCTGAATGACTAACAATCTGTAATGGAAACCCTTTATAGGGCATTACTTCCACGATGATCGCTTTCCGTGTTGCAACGGGACGTGCCCGACATGGAGCTACATTGTCACACTCCAAGCCTGTATCTTTTCTTCAGTTCAAGGAAACGCGTGCCGAAGCTGTGCGTACGGAAGATGTCGAGAGTAACTCAACAATCAACGATTCCAGTGGACAATGCAATTCACGACAACATGATATTTTGGTAATATCTGCGGAACGGCGCTCATTGGCCGAGCAATTTCTTCATGAGGTCTGTCTTACATGCAATGATCAGCGCTTGAGCACTGATTACAGATGACGCGTTGCTGGACGATGGCTTTGATAGAATGTGCATCCACTGGAAATAAGCGCGAAGGCAGGTGTGACAAGGGAAGACGCAAACGCGGTCAAATGATCACGTAGCAATGATCACGTAGCGAGCCAAGTGACGAGCATACGATCGATGACCAGAAAGGAAAGAGGACGAGGATAAAACGACCACGACAATGTGCAATGCATATCGTATATCATACAACACGAAACTGCAGAGTAAGAAAGAGCGATAGAAAGAAGATCCAAGTTCAGAGAAGGTACGGAGGCATGAAGACAACGCGGATTAGGGAGGTCACAATGAAAGAAATCCGAGAGAAGAATAGCCTTGGCCCATGGCGACATAAGAGAACAGTCGATCTAATCCGCGGCGCGGCGAGGCGTGGCGTGTCCCAGCGAAACAACAGATTTAAACGGTTAGAATGTGGAAAAAGACACCACAAACGAAACGAAACGAATGAGATGAATGAACCACTCACAAGTCAACACCAGTCTCTGGATTTCGACAGCAATCTCCTCGCCGGCGCGCGATGATTATCGGTGCATGTACTGTTCGCGCGCTGCGGGACCAGGAACGACTGCTCCGCGTCATAATCCTCTCCTCTTCATCTCCTTCATCTCTAGTATCTTCCTCCCTTCCTCCTGCGTGTTGACATTGTTGGTGCGTACAGTCGCAGGTCCGGAGGTCGAACCGTCGAGCGAAAACTTGCTGCAAAATTTTTTTTTTTTCTCTCGTCGCCGAGCTCTTACTCTTTCCCCCTTCCCCTACCCCACTAGCTCCAGCAACAACATCGGTCGTTCTCCCGCCCGATCCAGCACGCGTCCAGCGTCCACTGGTATCAACAATATTCTTGCTAATCGGGCTGGAATCAACTCCATGCCAGGTGGCGACTAGTAGGAAGAGGCGAATGCGGGGGGTGGAGTACGTGAAGACGGTGAGAAGCGGGAGTGGTAACCAGAGGGAATTGGAGTGTTGTGGTGGAGCACATGAGCAGCAGTGGCCGCGGCTGGGTCCTTTTTGGATGCTGCAGTTAAAGAGGCGAGACGCAGAGCCGGAGCCAGCTGCAGGAGGTGTGACCGAGAGACAGATCCCAGCTATCGAGAATGGCTGGGACCCCACAGGCGTTGGTGTCGCAGTTCTCTCCGACGAGACGTTCATCTTAGTTCTTCTGCTAGGTCTCTTTCACGCCCGCCCTAGACGTGTCCAGCGGGAGCCAGGGGACGATGAAATTGTCCTCAGGAGAGGCGTAGCCTGGAGGGATCGCAACACAGCAGTCACTGAGGGCTTCGTCGCGGTTATGGTAACGCTGACAGTAGGCACCTCCAAGGTACTAGCACTAAGCAACCTTCTTGTCCTTCTCCTTCGCGGTCTTCAAAATACCTCGGCTATCCTTATGTTTTCCGATAGACGCAGACGATGCGGACAGAGACGTTTTCGAGAGGTGGTACTTCCATTCTGAAGAATTCGACGACTCGGTATGGCGCTGGATTCTGTGGTGTTGCACGAGACATAACTTCTCGACGTGGTGAGATTGAAGCTGGAAGTCCTAAGTAGGGAACGAAGGTATCTGTGCAGGGGAAACAGGGAGTGTTGTTTTCTGGCACATGGGAGCACAAGGATTGCGCCTGAGGACGTGAATGCGTGAAGTTCGCCGTCTGTGGAGGAAAAGATTGCCGCTATTATGATTCAAACCCCGATGATCATCAATCCATCAGACGTGTACGTTTGTACGGTCCGAGCCTCCGTGGTATGAGCAGCACTGGTACGATGGGCGGCAGTCGATATCATCCTCTCCCTAGCCTCACCCCCCCTCCGTCTTCAACTCACAGCCAAAGTATGAAACCACCGAAAGATGACGTGTGTCTCACCGACCATCTCAAGCGAACCGCGACGATACTAAAGCTAGAGTTCAGCGGAGCGAACGTTCGACAGCTCACAATCGATCTGGCTTGGCTGTATGCACCTTTCAACATCCTCAGTCCATTCCTGCACCTGCACCTACGGTTCAACGTGAAACCGCTGGTGATTACAAGGATTTGAAGGAGAACGCGACTGCTCAGGATGTTGCTTGCACTGCGATACCGCGGAGATACCTGCTGCTCTCGATTCCAGCATCACTGCGACTGGGACGAAGTCCTCCGTGTCCCTCCCTGGCGGCCTCGACAGTCTAGGCTTCCCCCGTCCGGTCCCGCCACCGCGACGACGAATGTTCTGGACGCATCCAACACCGTGAAGGCCAACTCGTGGACGAACAAGAAGGCCGTGATGAAGGGCATCGCGCCGTCTACGCGTACCCCAACAGGCTCGCCGCTCCCATCTCCGACTAAGAACGGTCTCTCCGCCTCGGCCACTATATCCGGCGCTGCCTCTCCCCGCTCCCGCTCGCTTGCTCAGCCTCTTCCGCAAAGGGAGCCGCTGCCTCAGGTTCATCCCCTGCTGGACCTGCACCGGTGCCGACTTTTCCTGCAGGCACAGCTCCACCGAAACCTCCCCCAGTCACAGTCCCCGCACCCCCACTACGCCCACGTATCCCTCCTTCACCGCCCCCTGCTCGTCACCTGTTGCCCTAGAATGGAATCCAGCGCGATAGCAGCAAGTGTGTCGAGATGGACAGCAGCTGGACGAGCGTCGGCGCGGGCAGGAAGACGACAGTTGCCCCTATCACAGGGGCAGTGGGATCTTAGGAGGAGATTAAGAGCATCCCATAGCGGGAGAAGAGGCGTGCTTTCACGGAGGCGTCGGTGGAGGCTGCTGGCTCGGTGGAGGCTTGTCGAAGTGTAGTGACCCCAGCCATACTTTCGACGAGATCACGAGCGCGAACTGTCTTTCGTCTTTTTTCGAGAGCTTTCTTGGTACCTATCGCTCCAGTGGGATTTTTCAATATTTCTCAGTTTCTGTGTTCACAATAGGATGCCATCACCTACGCTCAGCCTCACCGAGGCGCGACACTGCAATGCCATTGGCTATCCTATCACACCGTGCGCCTTCATCTCTTGCCTTATTTCGAAAACCCGACGTCGCGATTCCTTGATTCCTTCGTAGATTATCTTCTTCGCTTTTCTTCTCTTCGACGTCCGGTTTTTATCCTTCTCCGCCTATAATTATGTCTTTCATTTCTCAGTTTGTTCCTGGAGTCCCTTTAGAAATCTTTCTTCTTAACCATTGTGGGTTTGAGTTGTGTTTAGCGCTGCCGATGTCGTTGGACCTACATGTTTCGCCCGGCATTTTGTTCTAAGTACCTCCAGCGCATTTGTCCGTCTGCGTGTACGCATCTTCCTCGCCTAATAACCTACTTTCCGTCGTTCTTGCCGACATGGTATCGACCTTCTCCCACACTGCGCGGCGCCCCTCCCTGCGTACGCACTACTTTTTTTTGTTCACGCCCCTGCTTCCTCCTGCTAACCACAACGGACCTTACCGACGTGTCTCTAACTCCTCTTTGCGCATGCAGCGCCGAGCACAAGAGAGACGCACTGAAGGTGCACTTGGGCCGATTATGAGGACATAGACTCATCTGGCGTGCGTCTGTGTCGCCCCCCCAGGGATTATGAATGTAGGGATTCCGAGGCGGATACGGTGGTGCATCGTAAATCAAGTGGATGTAAAATTGGAAGGTTCATTTCATTTTGATTATTTTAATTGCTGATATGTGGTGATCCATCGAATGTTGACATTAAAATTAAGCTTACAGGCATCCACCGTCACGTGATACACCACTACTCAGTGATACACTTCGACAGTGGATTGCCTCTAGTGCCTCCAATTTATGACCAATCGCCCCATTCTTTTTTTCTACACATCGGCATACATCATAGGTACATGTAAATGCCAATTATACACTGCCAATGTGGCTTAAACATGTGCTATATTGATAGTACGACAACATGTGTTTTTCGAAAGTGCTATTCTGAAATTTGTTAGACAAACTGTGTTGGATTTTCCATGATAGAAAATATATCATCAGTGCGATCAGATACCACATTGATTATAGAGCATTTTGATGAATGTTTCATGAAAATTGACTCAGAAATGGCTGTGATACAAAGCACGCAGCCTGTAATGTGTATTGTGATATTGAGGCACATAGTAGATATAGCTGTATTTATTACTTTTTGTGTTTTCAAGTGGTTCGCTTATACTTAAGTGGCCTCTGCCTCGCCTGAGAACTCACAACATCCATGGGAGGCGACACTAAGTCGCGACTGGCAAAGAGAACCAATGGAGTTTCTTTGGCGCGCGGCGGAGATCTCACTGGTTCATTTCGTCCCACAGGCAGTCAAAATTCCGTTCTTGATAGTACTTTTAGCATCTCGCAGTGTGAAATAGAATATTTGAGACAGTAACAGTGGTTATGATGACTCAAATGTTGAATCCAGCGAGCAGAACGCCGAGAGCGATGTTAATCCATGCGGTGTATCATTGAGTGGTTGCTGCTATTTTTGGACCCGTCAGCGTGTTTTCCTCATATCTTCCGCTGTACTGGGTATTTCTTTGTAAATTTACATGCATATGATACCACTCGAGCCCCTCAACCCGTAGATGTACTTATTAAAGCTGTACGTATTGTTTTCGCAATTCTATTCACTATCTGCGAGTGTGGTGTATCACATGACGGTGGATGCCTGTATCGTATATTTCAAAATAATATGTCAAATTTCATGGGTTGATGCCCACAGTGACAGCAGATTTAAAGCAACGGGCTGATAAGAGGTATTTTTATAATCGCAGCGCCTAAAAATAGAACCTACTGCTCCACCAAAGGGCCCTAAAACAGTACACCGCGTATTTTTTCCACTCTCATCATATTCACAGGTTGTAACAGGTCACGCTGTTGAGACAATATGCATCTCGTTTTGTTTAGCACCACCATAATTCACATCCACTTCGTTTGATTTCCTCCTTCCTTACCTTGGCGGTTCTGACTTGATGTCAGAAGGTCTATACCATGGGCTCAACTCGAGTTCCCTCAGATTTCACCAGCCGCATTTTCAAGAATACAAGATTCGTACATGTCCGGGTATAGAAGGGAACGCCAGGGAACATTGGCCGACGGATGGGCACTATTGCTCACATAATTGTATTTGCATTTGGTTCATCCGTCAAGATTGGTGAAACTTGCACATGTGGCAGTTAACAATGATTCTATCATTCACTGGTGGAGCTTGGTGTTATCCCTTCAATTATTATGGCAATCCCTTGTAGCTGAAAATAACTCATCCGAATAACCTCGTATCATCTCCCGTGTATTAAATATAACCTGACGGATGCACCGTCATTTGCCTTGCACAAACGAAGTATTAAGCATAATCATCATCATTGTTGGCATCAATTATGATAGATAAAGGCAATGTAGGCAATTATTTCTCAGACCGCGTTTCCGTTCACAAATAGGCGACTGTGGGCGCGCCTACTTCCTCCTCTCTGAATGACTGCTTCCACATGGAGTGCCTTTGCGCTGATGAAAGGCCAGATTCTATTCGGTGACGCATCTTTGTTTCAGAAATGAGGGGTCAATCAACCCTCTCAGATATGATCGGTTCAGTCATTTGACTCAGTAGGGTGGTGAACCGCAGACGTACAGTGAGTGAGAGTGGTGGGTTTATTATCTTGCACGATCTAAGGTTTGCAAGTTTATAAAGGCTCGATAACACTCCGTCCCTAGCCAGACTGTCTTTCTATCATGCCTGACAACCACGTACCTCCTCACAACCAAATCGTCGCTGTTACCTTTACCTCAGCACTGTTTATTGGGATATACTTTTCTACATTCATCCAGAGCCTCGGCGGACTTCTATTCACGCACAGTGCATGGGAGCTTCGTCAGGCTAGATTGATTCAATGGCCCATACTAGTCGCTTCGCTGTCCGTCTTTGCGTTACTCGTCATCGGACATGGCATACAACTGAAGTATTGGATGGACGAAGTGCTCACTGCACCCGCTGCCTTGCATGTCATAAGCTGGATAGATGTCGCTCTGGTGAGTCTCACATTCCAGATTCGTGGTTCTCACGTAGATTCTTACGGGATAATATCAAGTGCACCAACTCCAATTTAATTGCTCTCATTACCGATGCCGTCCTTGTATGTATTTGAACTCCTTCCAATTTGGCGTTTATCGAACATTTTCCAGATATTCCGCCTATGGAAGGTTTATAACAACTCGTACCGGATCGTCGTGCTACCACTCGTGCTATGGGTTGGCGGACTTGTGCTTAGTGCTCTCCAAATCTACTTGCAAGAAGTACGAGTAACACGCTTTCGAGTCTGGCTCCCAGTCAATGTGGATATGGGCCCGGGAATCATTTTGACTCCATTCTGGGCTTCTACGATCATCTTGAATATCTATGCCACTTGTGCGTATGAGTCCTATTTGCCTGAGCCTGATGTTGACGTCTTACTGAAATTTCATCCTACGAAGCTATGATTATATACAGGCTGTTGCGATTCAAGCAGGAGAGCGTCTTCGGGGGCGCGACGCGGACGATCGATTTCGCGACATCGCTCATCATCGAGTCAGGTAGTTTATACTTGATACCAGCCATTTCACATTTCGTGGTGTGGTGGACCCCCAATAACTTTGCCATCAATGTGCTAGGCAATATCGTGCGTCTCATCTATTTATGTGCTCCCATAGTGGCCCGCTAATCTGCAATGATTAGAACGCTCCAATCCTTGGCATTGTATTCAATTTGATTATAATCAAAATTGCCAAACATAGGGCGCAAGAGGAAGGGACAAGTATGCGCGTGACGGAGATACAATTTCAACACGAAAACACTGTCAAAACGGAGGACAACGGGGACACGCAGAGCTCTGAGCAGAACGTGTAATTGATATTCAATATAGAATGCGAGAGCCGCGTGTTGACTCGTGTGTAGACATTGATACAACCCCATTTTTTATTATGCACTATGTACTTATAAGCTTGGAAATTCCTTAATGAGCACGTATTTTATATTCCAGGAGGATGTTGTAACCAGTCCACCTGGAGTCCATCTACGCCCCGGGACCGAATCGACCAATCAGCGTAAGCTGTAGCATATATTTGGCGGCGTAATGCATGCATTGATGGGCTCAAGAAATCGACAAGCAAGCTATTGATAGGTGATTTCTTTTCCCTATCATTCAGGGACTTAATCAAGGTGAGGCAAGCTATTTGCATTTACATCTACTTATGATTTACCATCTTGTGTTGCAGCATGGTTCAGGGTTGACCAAGGTTCGACTCACGATTTCAAATCCTTTACTGTCCTGGGATAATGTCTTATGAGTTAAGATGTACAGAATTTTTTCGGGATATGGTTACCAGCTCCTGCCATTACACATTTATTGGCGAAGTGGACAAACGAATGAAAATGTTTCATGAAGATTCAAGACTATGGTGGGAGCGAAAATCCTAACCTTCAGCATGCCTCGGTTCCCTTCGTCCGTCGTTGTCAATGGTGCCAAAGACCTTCAGTTCACTGTCCACGATGACCTCGCTGCGCAGCATGTGTGATGTCAGACCTAATCACTTGAATCAGTCATTGACACGGTCGATAATTCACTGCATAATCCATGTACATAGTTCGTAGTCACATAGCTCGTAGTGTTAATTGAAGTGCCGCCGGAGTTGCGAGTGATGTACAGTCGCACCAATATATTCGTCGGTTCCAACAGTGATGGCACATCAGCAAAGGCTCAACAAGCCGGAATTGGATTGACGATGTCAGATCGTGTTGAAACTGCATATCAAGACTTCCGGCGAAGCTACTTTTAAAGTGATGCCAATGGCTCCAAGACGCGCCGCCATCTATTATATATCTCGCAGCCTATCAATCACTTGACACGAAAAGTCTCTCATACACTACTCGCCCGAGCTGGATTGCAGGAGTCGGAAGTATCTTTGTCGCTTCCGCGTCGTCCATCAAATGGCACCACGATTTTAACACGAGTCAGCTTGAACACGCTCGAGAGTGGGGTTCTTTTCGCGGTAGATGATAATTAATCCTGTAACATATTCAGTTATCACCCTGGAATTCAATCAGTTGTTACATTGCTTCCAGCATTCGCACAGGATAATGATTTATTTGAATATTCATGATATACATCGTAAGTTTTATCACAATGGAATCGTGTACAGTGAATTTTGATGTATCTGAAGCTGTTCACATCCTAGGTTCTAGAACCGAGATACGACAACATGATTTTGCGTTAGAGTATGACCATAACGCCATATATGTCCCAGCAGTGTATCATAATAGCACACGCAGTTGAATCACCCGACAATGCACGGACATAGCTCTTAGTGTTATATAATTAAAGTGCCGCCGGAGTTGCAAGTGATGTAGTTCGCACCAATATACTCGTGGGTTCACAAGATGCAGTAAAAGCTCGGCAAATCGGACTTCGTTGATGCCAGATCATCGTGTTACTGCTATTCTGATGGCGGAGAACAAAAAAAGCCGATCCCAAATGGATAATCCACTGAAAAAAAAAACACATGTACGTGTGTATACAGGACGACTTGAAAATTCGGTGAGTGTTGCGTGAGATATACGAATTTTATACGCCGCGACAAGTGCCCGTGGGAGTTTACTGATAGGCGATCACTTTTGGAATCCACAAGTACGTACGTTGTTCTCATTCTCTCCGAGAGCTGCGTTTTCTTGGACATCAGGATCTGATCTCAGGTAAAGACCATGTCTGCGGTCGTTGGATCTGCCGCCTTTTGACTCTGTATTCTGGAGGTCTATTTCGGGGTCACCTCATCGTGAAGTGTCATCAGATATTCATATTCATCATGAAAATAGAGGGGGCTAATATTCATTATTGACATATTGTGTAATCTGAGTGGGGATCCGATCACGAGCGGACGCTGAAGTGCGATCGCAGAAGAGTAATAATAGGCGTCGGGGCAACAACCTGCTTCAAAGTACACTTCCCAGCACCACCAACGACAATCATGTTCCCGCTCGGGCCAACACGCGTCTCGCTTCTGTTGGTATCGACACTCTCCATGCCATTTCCTGTGGAATCAAGTGCGTGACAGGACGCGACGGAGAAGGAGGACGTAACGAGAGGGCATGGGATACGCGTGGAAGTGGTTGAGAGGCGTGAGTGGTGACGAGATAGAGAGCAGGAGCAGCAGTGCAGGCGCCCGAACTTTTGGACGTCGCAGTCGAAGGGACGAGACGCCGAGATGCAAAGGTAGCGCCAGCTGTAGGAGCTGTAGCCGAAAAACAGTTGTCAGTCGCCGAGCGAAGCTGGGATCCAGCAGGCGTAGGCATAGCGCCTTTCCTCGACGAGACGGGCTCCCTGTTTCCCGGCTATTTTGCTTTCACGCCCGTCATCAATGCGTCCAGTGGAAGGACGAACACAGTTAAATGTCCCCAGGAGTGGCAGGGCCAACCAATAAATAAACATGGACTGCAAAACAGCAGTCATGCAGGGCCCGGTCGCTGTTATGGTAGCACTGACAGTGGGTATCTCCAAGATAGCGGAGCGCGAGCCCTTCCTTGTTACTCTCAAGACGCAGACGAATCGAGAGAGATGTTTTCGAAAGGTAGTATTCTTTGAGCTCAATGGCACCAGTGAGAGAGAAGGGCGGTTGCTGTGTCTTTGCCAGATAGAATAGATTGCGCGATGCATATAGTTACTTTTAGGCTACTCTAGTGAATTCGACGATTCGGTATAGCGCCGGGTTCCCATTAGTGGGCATCACATGAGTTAGAGCTTTGCGAGTTAGCCAGATTGAGGTTATAATCTCAGATAAAAGGGCGCAAGCAAGGCAAGTGGATGCTGTTGGTTTTTGGTAGTCGGGAGACACATGGATTGAGCGCGAGCTTGACAACATGAAAAAGGCATTAAAAATTGCTGGTGTTAAGATTTAGACTCCGCCTCAAATCCGCCGCGGCGCATCATTCCCTCAAATGTACACAGGTCGGTAAGTATGCTTGTCGACGTCATACGCTCACTTGCCTCACTCCATCCCGCCTCTATCTTCAACTCGCAGGGCCAGCATGGAATCACCAAACATCGGCGCGCGTGTCGTCGACCATTCCCAGCGAACCACGACGGTACCAGAGCTAGAGTGGGCCAAAGCAAACATTTGACAGCCCTCATCTTCACGTAGTGAAAAAGCGACGACGCTGGCGCTTCGAGGAACGCGAAGAAGGCAGTTGCTGGTGCTGCGGTTCCGTGAGGACACCCACTGCTCTCGATACCAGCACAACCGCGACTGGGCCGAAGCCCTCCGCGTCGATCTCTGGTGGCGTCGACAGTCCCGAGTTCCTCTCTCTGTCGGATCCCGCTACCGCGAACTGGGCGCGCGTGAGCGCGGACAGGAAGACGACGGTCGTGCCTATCACAGCGACAGTTGGATCTCAGAGGAAGATTGAGAGCGCTGCGCAGACGGAGAAGAATTACGCATCTCACTCTGTTGACACGGAGTCACCCCAGCAATGCCGAGACCCTGGAGGAAGGAAACGACGACGCACACCATCCCTACATGCTCTCTGTGCGCGCGAACGGCGCACCTGCGGATAACTGCCATACAGTGGTGGAGAAGCTGCGTCCGGAGCTTAGGAAGACTGGGGTCGATAAGTGAGTTCCGCTACTTCTCTTCTTTCGATGCATACTTTACTGTCCGTTTCGCGCTATGGTCTAGTTATGTTTGCTGTTGGTGTCAAGCTGGTTATCGGCTCTCGATTTTCCTTACATTTTATTTTCTCATATATCTCGTTCGTCTTGCAATCTCGGTTCGGTTTCGTGTGCCGTTTTCGACTTCTGTTTCTCCATACTGTCCCAAATTCTCTTCCTTATTCTTCGTATTATCATCGGTTTTCTGGTTATCTCACTCTGCTTGTCCCCCTTCAATTGTTGACGGTCTTCTTGAATACCATCGTTCGGGCTGCTTTCTACCCGTTTTTGTTTCCTCTTGTGCTTTTCTCAGTCGCTAGCGTCTTTCATCTGGCTTTTCATCTCCATCTTCGTTTCCCAGCTGTTGCGTTCATCCTTTCAATCTCTTTCCTCTAAAGCATTCATTTTTGACGAGATCATGAACTTCAACGCTAACGACAATGTCTGTCTGTTGTATTTCTTCGTACCCATCATTCTATTTGGTTTTTTTTCGAGATTTCTCAATTTCTGTGGTTACATTGGGATGCCTTCAGCCTCGCCCCGCCCCACAGCGGCGTGCCATTGCATTGCAAAGAATGTCGATGGCTATTCTATCACGTCGGGGCCTTTCACTTCTCGCGTTTCTTCGAACAACCGAAGTTACGATGCCTTGGGTCCTTTGTGGATTGTCTTCTTGGCTTTTCTTTTCATTCCCGTAGCGTCTTACTTTATTTTGTTCCAGCGGATGAACGAACGGAGAGTCTATTTTCTCCATACGTGCTGATTTCGCCTATCTTCTTATATTCTCTATCATCCTTTGTCCTCTTGCCATCATATATGCGCATCGTATCCAACCCTTCTCACCTTTTCCATTTGTTACTCCAGGCTGCGTTCATCTCGAAGGACTGGCGGGCCTCCCTTTCGTCCCGCTCAAGTCCGTTCAGAGATGTTCCTTCTTAACCATTTTGCTTGTCGTGGGTTTGAGTTGTGTTAGGGTTGCTAATGTCGTTGGACTTGCGTGTTCCATCTGGTAATTTGGTTTTGAATGTCTTCAGCGTATTTGTGCATTTGTGCGTACGCATCTTCTTTGCTTGATGGACTGCTCGTCATCATTCTTACCGACTTAGTATCAACCTTCTCCTACACTCCGCGGCCCCCCTCCCGCGTACATACTACGCCTCTTGTTCACTCGCATGTTTCCTCGTGCTAACCACAACGGACTCCACCGACCTCTCTATGTCTCCTGTTTCCATGAACTAAATGCACGAACCATTGCCACACTCTACCAAATACCGCTGAGCTTTCACCTGGGTCGACTACGAGGACATGGACACGTCTGCCACTGCGTCAGGGTCGAGCGCTCGCATGGAAAAAGAGAGTAAGGGACTCTGAGGCGGATATAGGGATCATAACGAAGGGGGAGGATATATGGGATGGGAGCGCATACAAACGTGGTCGACGGCTTTACAAACCCTGGACCTACGTCACCAAATAGAGTAGCTAAAAAAGAAGTCACAGGATTTTGAAACTAGAATGGTAAAAGAACTATCGGAATAACATTGGCCACAGAACAATCATCGTACCAATTGGTAAGCTGATACATTTATCCAGAGGTCCACATCATACAGGTCTCTGTGCGTTTAAGCGGGGCTGATACTATTTTTTTTCCCGTCTAAGAAACGATGCAGTGCATTCACAGTGGCCTTGACGGTGTGCGGCCGATCAGGGGTATGGGCTGCTGGGGGCACGGGCTGGCCGTCGGTGTGGTTGCGAATGTAATCGAGGGCAGTCTCCATGCTCGGCCAGTGTTTACCTGCTCCATCGGGACGTTGTTCCAGTGTCGCATCCAGAGAACCACAGAGTGCGCATATCGAATCTAAAAGTGTGCTGAAGCCGTCGACATTGTCCTGATTAACATTCGCAACTGCACTTATATATGCACATGCGATGATCAAGACAAATGGACGGTCTTGAAGCGGGTTGGGCTTGGATTTGTAGAGATCATGTAGTAAGCGCAAAGTATTCTGTATGTCCTCAGGTGCTTGGAAAATGAGAATATATTCCGTCAATTCAATGATGGACTCAGTGTGAAGGTTACTGTCACATCGAGAATTAGACGATCCCCCGCATTTCCGCTTGAATGGTCGTAAAGGGACCATCTTCCGAGTATCGATAATTAGATTTCTCAGGATATGGGTCCAACATTGGGATATATCTGTGAGATTGGATTATGAAACAGCTACTGGTGGACTAATGGGACACTCACGCTCCATCCACTCTCGATTCCACTGCTCAAGGTAGTCCCTGTGGTGTGAAAATAAACGCCGTGTTGACGGTGATACAGATGGTGTAATGCCAGGAGGATTGGAACACAGGAAAGATTCATACGCATGACCTGACAGATACAAGCGCGAAAGGCGCATGTGTTCTACAAGTCGGTGCCCTGTATCATCATCACCAAAGTCAAGCTCATAACCAAATGCTTGATCCTCTAATACGGCCAAGAAGCTATCAAAGACAGCGTCTATATCTCCCTGGGACAGCTCTACCAACTTCTTTGTTTGTTGCTGGCCAAATGGTCCGATGATGCCTAGAAGGGCCGTGAAATGCGCTTGCAGAGCCTTGCCAAGTTCCGGATCTCGTGAAGCTTCCTGGAGTTGGTGGCGGATTGACGCAGAGCGAGTAGCTCGCGAAAGCGTCATTCTTATGCAGAAACTCAGAGACTCTCTGTATTCTGTCTGGGTGGGCTCTGAGGTGATCGCCAGGTGCTTCACAGCTCCGATGCAATCATAAAAGGTAGCAACCTCAGCCAGTTGACTACTATCGTAGGGCCACTGCAGATGATGGAAACCGACGGGGGTCTGGATTGCCATTGCATAGCTGGTTCTTGCAGCAAGCCACTCTGGATCCATGGACATCCAATTACCAGCAGCATTTCGAAGACGGTCGCGGAAACACTGGTAGTGGAAGTGATTTACTCTAAAAGGTGCAGATTTTCCGTAGAATGATTGGTCACTCTTGGCCAATAGGCGGGCGATGCCAACAAAAGGGGCCCACAACATGCCAAATACCCAGGCAAACAATTTGAACAAAGGGGTTGAAGCAGTCGCAGCACGCTGGAAAAGGAGAGCCTGTGGCGATTTATACGGACATGGTGCAGGAGCATGGTCGCTCACGCGCAGAAGATACGGCAAATGCATTGTGTACAACTGAAGTGTTGGAAGGACTGTTGTTGCGGCGAGAAAAATAATGGGGATTGCAACCGCCGCAGCCACGGGGATGGCGACGTCAATTCGAATGGTGATTAGAAATTCGATGAGGCCGAAGAAGAACAGAATAAGTGCGGCTTGTAGCAGGAGTGGAAGTCCAGCAAATATTTGCGGAACATGCCACCTCTTCAAGCCATCAGATCGTGCGTTGAAGATGGCAAACCTTTGAGTGACGTTCATGCCATCATCATAGCGTTGATGCTCGCGCAACCACTGCAGCGTAATGATACCGATAAGGGCGACGGAGAGGCTGAGTACAAGACTGATGAACCAGAAGATATTTATGCGGATGTTTGGGTTGGATGGTCTGAACCCTGAGATTGTAGGAGAAGCAGCAGGGTGTGATGTGTTTCCAGTCGGAGTATTCATCTGGTCTGCAATGTGGGAGAGAATAGATATTATCTGGTCGCTAGGATTGCCCTGCAGCGTCTGATAGCTCTCAATAATAAAGGCTGTTACAACTGCGGAGAACAGACCGGCCTTTATACAATTACTGAGTGACACGGATACATACTGGCAGGAGATGTAAACGTACAAGGATGAGGATATTCTGTACTTCCTCTTTCCACGCATTGCATTGTTTGGAATCTCGCTCTATTAGCGGTTCGAGGAGGGCGGATACTTCATCCTCCTCGGACTGGTCACCCGACCACCGGCTATAGCGAAACTGGGGAATGTCCGAAAACTGCTGCTTGTCGAACTATCATTCAAGAGTTAGTTCTTTTTTGATTAAACCAAAAGAAAAATGATCCACCTCGGACCGGTGAATGCTACTAGCTGCGTCATGCACTACATCGTCTCCAAAAACGGATCCTATCCATATTGTTGTCCGAGTTGAGGGTCAACTCGGGCTTTTGCACTTTTCGAGGCACCACATAAATCTGACTATCTGGGATGATAGATATCACCCTGGTGCCCCCTGGTGCCTCACAATTTTTGCTTTAGGGTTGCTGGTTCCCCGGAAATCAGCTCATCAGTCGTTATCTTATCTACAAGTCATCAGAACTCATGAGAGGCACCAGAGGGCACCAGTGCTCCGATTGGGTTTAGGGTTTAGGGAAGCAAAAGCTCGACGGCGGAGCGAAGCGACGTCGGCGAGCGATGATAACAACAGTGAAGGGGAAAGTGGGTGAAAGGGAACCAAAGGGCTGTGTCTTGTTAAACACAGCTGCCCTTTCGTCTTTATAGACTCTTCAGTGGCTGTACTTTCTAAGGATAGACTGTTTTCAGTCTATTATCAGACCTTGATATCATGTATCAAGGCAACGAAACAGGAGATGTTCCATCAAGAACCTGGATAATAATATCCAGGTTTCAAGTATAATAAGCTTAGTTTCATAGCTAAAGATAGGAACTAGTTATCTTTAGCTATGAAACAGATCCTGATCAAGATCGTTTCAGCTATCGTCCAAAATACACTTGATGGTGTATATATAGCCTTTTTATGCCTATCTTTAGTACTATTAAGATAATAATGCCCAAAGGTAATCCAGTGACTAATAAGCGTTAATAAGTGAAAAAATCGAACTACCAGAACTTCGCCGGTGCCTTTCGACACCGATTACTGTAAGAAATCCTTACTGAGCAAGAAGTCGCCGCAAGTAGTTAAACGAGCAGAAACGAGTCACCGTTGGGGATCGCCCACTACCGATAATCAAATCGTAACACAAATCACAGACCGTTCGTTTAGATTAAGGGCGCAATACGAATCTCACATCGTATCACGGCCTATTGCCCAAAGGGGCCGGCAGGCATACAGTCTAATTATAATTGAACACACCACTAAGCCAGCGCACATTGGCGCCGACCATTAAGTAGCTCTATATACCATAGTAATTAAGCGTCGCTTTGTTAAGCGACACTTATATAAATTACCACGCACCTGTTTAGGTTGGTTTAGGTTAGGCTGTAAGGCAATATGTCAGTCAGTAGGAATAGTACTGTCTGACGCGACACGACGTACGTTTAGTGTTTAGGGGGAACGCTTTACGTATACGACGTTATATCGCTTGACATCTAATTTGTTCGTTTAGATAATCTACCGAATGTTGGATGTTCTTCGTCAGAAGACGAATCGCGTAGGTTAACATTGATCTCACTGTCATCCGGGTCGACAGTTACTAATTGTGGATTTGTAGTCCTATCCTTAGTATGATCAGTTACAGTCCTACGGACTTGAGTGCCAAGAATGAACCCACCATCATTAGCGAGTTGTTCATCCATTTTGCGGAAAACGGTTTTCTTCCATACGGCTGAAAGGTCGAAAAGGTTAGTGTTGCGTTTGCGGGACACTAGCCATCGACGCCCGAGTAGCCCTATTTTGCGTAGATCCGGGAGCATCAATTCTTCGCCGTCACTGCCTAGACTCCTGAAGTGGAGCCCGGGGAGAACGTCGAGATCATGACGCATCACGGGATCGTACTCTTTATAGGTTGTGGTGTAAACACCCCGTTCGGCATGGTCTAGGGTGTAGGGTTAGGGTTTATGGGAAGCAGAAGCTCGACGGAGCGAAGCGACGTCGGGCGGGGATAACAACAGTGAAGGGAAAAGGGGGGAATGTGCCAAATGGCTGTGTCTGGATAGACTACAGCGGCCATTTCGTCTTTATAGACTCTTCAGTGGCTGTACATTCTAAGGATAGACATTTTTTCAGTCTATTATCAGGCCTTGATATCAATGTATCAAGGCAACGAAACAGGAGATGTTCCATCAAGAACCAGGATAATAATATCCAGGTTTCAAGTATTATAAGCTTTATCTCACAGATAAAGATAGTAACTAGTTATCTTTAGCTGTGAGATAGATCTCGATCAAGATCGTTTCAGCTTTGTCCAAGAATACAACTTGACAGTGTGGCTGTTGCCTTCTTATGCCTATCTTTAGTACTATTAAGATAATAATGTCCAAAGGTAATCCAGTGACTATTGGGCGTAAATAAGTGAAAAAATCGAACTATCGAAACTTCGCCGGTGCATTTCGGCACCGATTACTGTAAGAAATCCTTACTGAGCAAGAAGTCGCCGCAAGTAATTAAACGAGCAGAAACGAGTCACCGTTGGGGTTCTCCCACTATCAATAATCCAATCGTCGCACGAATCGACAACCGTTCGTTTAGATTAAGGGCGTAATACGAATCTTACATCGCATCACGGCCTATTGCCCAAAGGGGCCGGCAGGCATACAGTCTAATTATAATTGAACAAACCACTAAGTCAGCGCACATTGGCGCCGACCGTTAAGTCGCTCTTATATACCATAGTAATTAAGCGCCGCTTTGTTAAGCGACGCTTAGATAAATTACCACGCACCTATTTAGGTTGGTTTAGGTTAGGCTGTAAGGTAACAGATCGGTTAGTAGGAGTATACTTTCCGATGCGACACAGACATACGTTTTAGTGTTTAGGGGGTAACGCTTTACGTGTAATCGTGTCCATATCGCTTGACATCTAATTCGTTCGTTTAGATAATCTACCGAGTTCTGGATGTTCTTCGTCGTCTGACGAATCACGTCGGTGTAGGTTGATCATATCGACATCCGGGTCGTCGACTACTAATCTAGGATTGTGGGTCCTATCTTTAGTGTGATCCACTACAGTCCGAGGGACTTGAGAGTGTAGAACAAACCCACCTTCTTCGGCGAGTTTTTCATCCATGAGTTGGAAAACGGTTTTCTTCCATACATTTGAAAGGTCGAAAAGATTGGTGTTGCGCTTGCGTGACACCAGCCATCGACGCCCGAGTAGCCCTATTTTTCGGAGGTCTGGGAGAGGTACAGTCTCGTCGTCTGACGCACGAGCCCAAAAATGAAGCCCGTGGTCTACATGGTCGAGTCCGTGCTTTTCGGCAGGGTCATCCTTTTTGTAGGTTGTAGTGTATTCACCCCGTTCGGCATGGTCTATCCATGCCGTCCAGTACTCAGTGATCCGTTTTCCTAGTTCGGTAGCATCGAACAGGTTCCATACTTCGTTGAAGCGGGATTTCAGGACAAGAACGCCTTCATCGTGCTCTGATGGGGCTCGTAAAGCGTAGCGCTTGTCCCAACGTTCTTGTATATTCTTCCTGCACCAACTTCTAACTAGTGCGTCCGGATAACCGCGTGTATGATAAAGGCTGTTAAGGGCTTTAATCGCTTCCATGTAAGTTTCCTTGGAACTACATAGCACGGCTAACCGTGAGCATTCACCAATGTAGACGCCGCGTTTGACGTCCAGCGGATGGTGAGATACCCAGGGAACACGTTCTAAATGGTTGCCTAGCTTGACAAATGGCTTCCATGCAAGGTTACCAGAGGTATCCTTGTAGAGGGTAGCATCGAGAAATTGACATTCCGAGCTAGAGACATTCCATTCAATAACACAACCATCGTAAGATACTTTGTCTGAGACAATGCTCAGTGCTTGTTCAGCGCTCTCAGCGTAGACAATTGCAAAGATGTCGTCGATGTATCGACCGTAAAACGGTACTCGCAAATCAAGTAAAATTCCACATTTATTTTCAAAGTCGGCAGCAAATAGATTGGCGAGGTCGGGACTATCCGCGACCCCCATTGCTAAGCCGTTCAATTGTAGATAATACTTTTGAGCGTGTTGTGCTATTAATTGAGTATTGCCAATCTCGATGGCACATCTAAAGATCTTGGACCGAGCGTGAATTGCTTCTTCTCGGGATCCCGGTGTGTCGCCGTCCGGATTGTGCCTACAATTTCTTAACAAGAAGTCGTCGTACATTTGGCAAACGATTGCCATGCACAAGTTAAGAGGTACATTCGGGTAGAAGGCGACAACATCGCCGGTCACAAAATAGAATTGTTTCCGGTTGTCTATACTCAATTGACTCAATCTCGTAAAGAGATCTTTCGTGCCGTGTATGACACTAGGAGCCGACTTTACAATCGGCTTGAGTTCCTTTGAAACGAACTTAGCGGCTGGATTAAAGCAAACACTGTGGCACGGTATAATGGGACGAAACCCAGTAGGCTTTAGGGTTTAGGGTTTAGGGTTTAGGGTTTAGGGTTTAGGGTT
>JAACJJ010000040.1:0-13557 GCA_013368295.1 Psilocybe cf. subviscida | reverse complement strand
TGTTTCCTCTTGTGCTTTTCTCAGTCGCTAGCGTCTTTCATCTGGCTTTTCATCTCCATCTTCGTTTCCCAGCTGTTGCGTTCATCCTTTCAATCTCTTTCCTCTAAAGCATTCATTTTTGACGAGATCATGAACTTCAACGCTAACGACAATGTCTGTCTGTTGTATTTCTTCGTACCCATCATTCTATTTGGTTTTTTTTCGAGATTTCTCAATTTCTGTGGTTACATTGGGATGCCTTCAGCCTCGCCCCGCCCCACAGCGGCGTGCCATTGCATTGCAAAGAATGTCGATGGCTATTCTATCACGTCGGGGCCTTTCACTTCTCGCGTTTCTTCGAACAACCGAAGTTACGATGCCTTGGGTCCTTTGTGGATTGTCTTCTTGGCTTTTCTTTTCATTCCCGTAGCGTCTTACTTTATTTTGTTCCAGCGGATGAACGAACGGAGAGTCTATTTTCTCCATACGTGCTGATTTCGCCTATCTTCTTATATTCTCTATCATCCTTTGTCCTCTTGCCATCATATATGCGCATCGTATCCAACCCTTCTCACCTTTTCCATTTGTTACTCCAGGCTGCGTTCATCTCGAAGGACTGGCGGGCCTCCCTTTCGTCCCGCTCAAGTCCGTTCAGAGATGTTCCTTCTTAACCATTTTGCTTGTCGTGGGTTTGAGTTGTGTTAGGGTTGCTAATGTCGTTGGACTTGCGTGTTCCATCTGGTAATTTGGTTTTGAATGTCTTCAGCGTATTTGTGCATTTGTGCGTACGCATCTTCTTTGCTTGATGGACTGCTCGTCATCATTCTTACCGACTTAGTATCAACCTTCTCCTACACTCCGCGGCCCCCCTCCCGCGTACATACTACGCCTCTTGTTCACTCGCATGTTTCCTCGTGCTAACCACAACGGACCTCCACCGACCTCTCTATGTCTCCTGTTTCCATGAACTAAATGCACGAACCATTGCCACACTCTACCAATACCGCTGAGCTTTCACCTGGGTCGACTACGAGGACATGGACACGTCTGCCACTGCGTCAGGGTCGAGCGCTCGCATGGAAAAAGAGAGTAAGGGACTCTGAGGCGGATATAGGGATCATAACGAAGGGGAGGATATATGGGATGGGAGCGCATACAAACGTGGTCGACGGCTTTACAAACCCTGGACCTACGTCACCAAATAGAGTAGCTAAAAAAGAAGTCACAGGATTTGAAAACTAGAATGGTAAAAGAACTATCGGAATAACATTGGCCACAGAACAATCCGTACCAATTGTAAGCTGATACATTTATCCAGAGGTCCACATCATACAGGTCTCTGTGCGTTTAAGCGGGGCTGATACTATTTTTTTTCCCGTCTAAGAAACGATGCAGTGCATTCACAGTGGCCTTGACGGTGTGCGGCGATCAGGGGTATGGGCTGCTGGGGGCACGGGCTGGCCGTCGTGTGGTTGCGAATGTAATCGAGGGCAGTCTCCATGCTCGGCCAGTGTTTACCTGCTCCATCGGGACGTTGTCCAGTGTCGCATCCAGAGAACCACAGAGTGCGCATATCGAATCTAAAAGTGTGCTGAAGCCGTCGACATTGTCCTGATTAACATTCGCAACTGCACTTATATATGCACATGCGATGATCAAGACAAATGGACGGTCTTGAAGCGGGTTGGGCTTGGATTTGTAGAGATCATGTAGTAAGCGCAAAGTATTCTGTATGTCCTCAGGTGCTTGGAAAATGAGAATATATTCCGTCAATTCAATGATGGACTCAGTGTGAGGTTACTGTCACATCGAGAATTAGACGATCCCCCGCATTTCCGCTTGAATGGTCGTAAGGGACCATCTTCCGAGTATCGATAATTAGATTTCTCAGGATATGGTCCAACATTGGGATATATCTGTGAGATTGATTATGAAACAGCTACTGGTGGACTAATGGGACACTCACGCTCCATCCACTCTCGATTCCACTGCTCAAGGTAGTCCCTGTGGTGTGAAAATAAACGCCGTTTGACGGTGATACAGATGGTGTAATGCCAGGAGGATTGGAAACAGGAAAGATTCATACGCATGACCTGACAGATACAAGCGCGAAAGGCGCATGTGTTCTACAGTCGGTGCCCTGTATCATCATCACCAAAGTCAAGCTCATAACCAAATGCTTGATCCTCTAATACGGCCAAGAAGCTATCAAAGACAGCGTCTATATCTCCCTGGGACAGCTCTACCAACTTCTTTGTTTGTTGCTGGCCAAATGGTCCGATGATGCCTAGAAGGCCGTGAAATGCGCTTGCAGAGCCTGCCAAGTTCCGGATCTCGTGAGCTTCCTGGAGTTGGTGGCGGATTGACGCAGAGCGAGTAGCTCGCGAAAGCGTCATTCTTATGCAGAAACTCAGAGACTCTCTGTATTCTGTCTGGGTGGGCTCTGAGGTGATCGCCAGGTGCTTCACAGCTCCGATGCAATCATAAAAGGTAGCAACCTCAGCCAGTTGACTACTATCGTAGGGCCACTGCAGATGATGGAAACCGACGGGGGTCTGGATTGCCATTGCATAGCTGGTTCTTGCAGCAAGCCACTCTGGATCCATGGACATCCAATTACCAGCAGCATTTCGAAGACGGTCGCGGAAACACTGGTAGTGGAAGTGATTTACTCTAAAAGGTGCAGATTTTCCGTAGAATGATTGGTCACTCTTGGCCAATAGGCGGGCGATGCCAACAAAAGGGGCCCACAACATGCCAAATACCCAGGCAAACAATTTGAACAAAGGGGTTGAAGCAGTCGCAGCACGCTGGAAAAGGAGAGCCTGTGGCGATTTATACGGACATGGTGCAGGAGCATGGTCGCTCACGCGCAGAAGATACGGCAAATGCATTGTGTACAACTGAAGTGTTGGAAGGACTGTTGTTGCGGCGAGAAAAATAATGGGGATTGCAACCGCCGCAGCCACGGGGATGGCGACGTCAATTCGAATGGTGATTAGAAATTCGATGAGGCCGAAGAAGAACAGAATAAGTGCGGCTTGTAGCAGGAGTGGAAGTCCAGCAAATATTGCGGAACATGCCACCTCTTCAAGCCATCAGATCGTGCGTTGAAGATGGCAAACCTTTGAGTGACGTTCATGCCATCATCATAGCGTTGATGCTCGCGCAACCACTGCAGCGTAATGATACCGATAAGGGCGACGGAGAGGCTGAGTACAAGACTGATGAACCAGAAGATATTTATGCGGATGTTTGGGTTGGATGGTCTGAACCCTGAGATTGTAGGAGAAGCAGCAGGGTGTGATGTGTTTCCAGTCGGAGTATTCATCTGGTCTGCAATGTGGGAGAGAATAGATATTATCTGGTCGCTAGGATTGCCCTGCAGCGTCTGATAGCTCTCAATAATAAAGGCTGTTACAACTGCGGAGAACAGACCGGCCTTTATACAATTACTGAGTGACACGGATACATACTGGCAGGAGATGTAAACGTACAAGGATGAGGATATTCTGTACTTCCTCTTTCCACGCATTGCATTGTTTGGAATCTCGCTCTATTAGCGGTTCGAGGAGGCGGATACTTCATCCTCCTCGGACTGGTCACCCGACCACCGGCTATAGCGAAACTGGGGAATGTCCGAAAACTGCTGCTTGTCGAACTATCATTCAAGAGTTAGTTCTTTTTTGATTAAACCAAAAGAAAAATGATCCACCTCGGACCGGTGAATGCTACTAGCTGCGTCATGCACTACATCGTCTCCAAAAACGGATCCTATCCATATTGTTGTCCGAGTTGAGGGTCAACTCGGGCTTTTGCACTTTTCGAGGCACCACATAAATCTGACTATCTGGGATGATAGATATCACCTGGTGCCCCCTGGTGCCTCACAATTTTTGCTTTAGGGTTGCTGGTTCCCCGGAAATCAGCTCATCAGTCGTTATCTTATCTACAAGTCATCAGAACTCATGAGAGGCACCAGAGGGCACCAGTGCTCCGATTGGTTTAGGGTTTAGGGAAGCAAAAGCTCGACGGCGGAGCGAAGCGACGTCGGCGAGCGATGATAACAACAGTGAAGGGGAAAGTGGGTGAAAGGGAACCAAAGGGCTGTGTCTTGTTAAACACAGCTGCCCTTTCGTCTTTATAGACTCTTCAGTGGCTGTACTTTCTAAGGATAGACTGTTTTCAGTCTATTATCAGACCTTGATATCATGTATCAAGGCAACGAAACAGGAGATGTTCCATCAAGAACCTGGATAATAATATCCAGGTTTCAAGTATAATAAGCTTAGTTCATAGCTAAAGATAGGAACTAGTTATCTTTAGCTATGAAACAGATCCTGATCAAGATCGTTTCAGCTATCGTCCAAAATACACTTGATGGTGTATATATAGCCTTTTTATGCCTATCTTTAGTACTATTAAGATAATAATGCCCAAAGGTAATCCAGTGACTAATAAGCGTTAATAAGTGAAAAATCGAACTACCAGAACTTCGCCGGTGCCTTTCGACACCGATTACTGTAAGAAATCCTTACTGAGCAAGAAGTCGCCGCAAGTAGTTAAACGAGCAGAAACGAGTCACCGTTGGGGATCGCCCACTACCGATAATCAAATCGTAACACAATCACAGACCGTTCGTTTAGATTAAGGGCGCAATACGAATCTCACATCGTATCACGGCCTATTGCCCAAAGGGGCCGGCAGGCATACAGTCTAATTATAATTGAACACACCACTAAGCCAGCGCACATTGGCGCCGACCATTAAGTAGCTCTATATACCATAGTAATTAAGCGTCGCTTTGTTAAGCGACACTTATATAAATTACCACGCACCTGTTTAGGTTGGTTTAGGTTAGGCTGTAAGGCAATATGTCAGTCAGTAGGAATAGTACTGTCTGACGCGACACGACGTACGTTTAGTGTTTAGGGGGAACGCTTTACGTATACGACGTTATATCGCTTGACATCTAATTTGTTCGTTTAGATAATCTACCGAATGTTGGATGTTCTTCGTCAGAAGACGAATCGCGTAGGTTAACATTGATCTCACTGTCATCCGGGTCGACAGTTACTAATTGTGGATTTGTAGTCCTATCCTTAGTATGATCAGTTACAGTCCTACGGACTTGAGTGCCAAGAATGAACCCACCATCATTAGCGAGTTGTTCATCCATTTGCGGAAAACGGTTTTCTTCCATACGGCTGAAAGGTCGAAAAGGTTAGTGTTGCGTTTGCGGGACACTAGCCATCGACGCCCGAGTAGCCCTATTTTGCGTAGATCCGGGAGCATCAATTCTTCGCCGTCACTGCCTAGACTCCTGAAGTGGAGCCCGGGGAGAACGTCGAGATCATGACGCATCACGGGATCGTACTCTTTATAGGTTGTGGTGTAAACACCCCGTTCGGCATGGTCTAGGGTGTAGGGTTAGGGTTTATGGGAAGCAGAAGCTCGACGGAGCGAAGCGACGTCGGGCGGGGATAACAACAGTGAAGGGAAAAGGGGGGAATGTGCCAAATGGCTGTGTCTGGATAGACTACAGCGGCCATTTCGTCTTTATAGACTCTTCAGTGGCTGTACATTCTAAGGATAGACATTTTTTCAGTCTATTATCAGGCCTTGATATCAATGTATCAAGGCAACGAAACAGGAGATGTTCCATCAAGAACCAGGATAATAATATCCAGGTTTCAAGTATTATAAGCTTATCTCACAGATAAAGATAGTAACTAGTTATCTTTAGCTGTGAGATAGATCTCGATCAAGATCGTTTCAGCTTTGTCCAAGAATACAACTTGACAGTGTGGCTGTTGCCTTCTTATGCCTATCTTTAGTACTATTAAGATAATAATGTCCAAAGGTAATCCAGTGACTATTGGGCGTAAATAAGTGAAAAAATCGAACTATCGAAACTTCGCCGGTGCATTTCGGCACCGATTACTGTAAGAAATCCTTACTGAGCAAGAAGTCGCCGCAAGTAATTAAACGAGCAGAAACGAGTCACCGTTGGGGTTCTCCCACTATCAATAATCCAATCGTCGCACGAATCGACAACCGTTCGTTTAGATTAAGGGCGTAATACGAATCTTACATCGCATCACGGCCTATTGCCCAAAGGGGCGGCAGGCATACAGTCTAATTATAATTGAACAAACCACTAAGTCAGCGCACATTGGCGCCGACCGTTAAGTCGCTCTTATATACCATAGTAATTAAGCGCCGCTTTGTTAAGCGACGCTTAGATAAATTACCACGCACCTATTTAGGTTGGTTTAGGTTAGGCTGTAAGGTAACAGATCGGTTAGTAGGAGTATACTTTCCGATGCGACACAGACATACGTTTTAGTGTTTAGGGGTACGCTTTACGTGTAATCGTGTCCATATCGCTTGACATCTAATTCGTTCGTTTAGATAATCTACCGAGTTCTGGATGTTCTTCGTCGTCTGACGAATCACGTCGGTGTAGGTTGATCATATCGACATCCGGGTCGTCGACTACTAATCTAGGATTGTGGTCCTATCTTTAGTGTGATCCACTACAGTCCGAGGACTTGAGAGTGTAGAACAAACCCACCTTCTTCGGCGAGTTTTTCATCCATGAGTTGGAAAACGGTTTTCTTCCATACATTTGAAAGGTCGAAAAGATTGGTGTTGCGCTTGCGTGACACCAGCCATCGACGCCCGAGTAGCCCTATTTTTCGGAGGTCTGGGAGAGGTACAGTCTCGTCGTCTGACGCACGAGCCCAAAAATGAAGCCCGTGGTCTACATGGTCGAGTCCGTGCTTTTCGGCAGGGTCATCCTTTTTGTAGGTTGTAGTGTATTCACCCCGTTCGGCATGGTCTATCCATGCCGTCCAGTACTCAGTGATCCGTTTTCCTAGTTCGGTAGCATCGAACAGGTTCCATACTTCGTTGAAGCGGGATTTCAGGACAAGAACGCCTTCATCGTGCTCTGATGGGGCTCGTAAAGCGTAGCGCTTGTCCCAACGTTCTTGTATATTCTTCCTGCACCAACTTCTAACTAGTGCGTCCGGATAACCGCGTGTATGATAAAGGCTGTTAAGGGCTTTAATCGCTTCCATGTAAGTTTCCTTGGAACTACATAGCACGGCTAACCGTGAGCATTCACCAATGTAGACGCCGCGTTTGACGTCCAGCGGATGGTGAGATACCCAGGGAACACGTTCTAAATGGTTGCCTAGCTTGACAAATGGCTTCCATGCAAGGTTACCAGAGGTATCCTTGTAGAGGGTAGCATCGAGAAATTGACATTCCGAGCTAGAGACATTCCATTCAATAACACAACCATCGTAAGATACTTTGTCTGAGACAATGCTCAGTGCTTGTTCAGCGCTCTCAGCGTAGACAATTGCAAAGATGTCGTCGATGTATCGACCGTAAAACGGTACTCGCAAATCAAGTAAAATTCCACATTTATTTTCAAAGTCGGCAGCAAATAGATTGGCGAGGTCGGGACTATCCGCGACCCCCATTGCTAAGCCGTTCAATTGTAGATAATACTTTTGAGCGTGTTGTGCTATTAATTGAGTATTGCCAATCTCGATGGCACATCTAAAGATCTTGGACCGAGCGTGAATTGCTTCTTCTCGGGATCCCGGTGTGTCGCCGTCCGGATTGTGCCTACAATTTCTTAACAAGAAGTCGTCGTACATTTGGCAAACGATTGCCATGCACAAGTTAAGAGGTACATTCGGGTAGAAGGCGACAACATCGCCGGTCACAAAATAGAATTGTTTCCGGTTGTCTATACTCAATTGACTCAATCTCGTAAAGAGATCTTTCGTGCCGTGTATGACACTAGGAGCCGACTTTACAATCGGCTTGAGTTCCTTTGAAACGAACTTAGCGGCTGGATTAAAGCAAACACTGTGGCACGGTATAATGGGACGAAACCCAGTAGGCTTTAGGGTTTAGGGGAAGCAGAAGCTCGACGGAGCGAAGCGACGTCGGGCGGGGATAACAACAGTGAAGGGAAAAGGGGGAATGTGCCAAATGGCTGTGTCTGGATAGACTACAGCGGCCATTTCGTCTTTATAGACTCTTCAGTGGCTGTACATTCTAAGGATAGACATTTTTTCAGTCTATTATCAGGCCTTGATATCAATGTATCAAGGCAACGAAACAGGAGATGTTCCATCAAGAACCAGGATAATAATATCCAGGTTTCAAGTATTATAAGCTTTATCTCACAGATAAAGATAGTAACTAGTTATCTTTAGCTGTGAGATAGATCTCGATCAAGATCGTTTCAGCTTTGTCCAAGAATACAACTTGACAGTGTGGCTGTTGCCTTCTTATGCCTATCTTTAGTACTATTAAGATAATAATGTCCAAAGGTAATCCAGTGACTATTGGGCGTAAATAAGTGAAAAAATCGAACTATCGAAACTTCGCCGGTGCATTTCGGCACCGATTACTGTAAGAAATCCTTACTGAGCAAGAAGTCGCCGCAAGTAATTAAACGAGCAGAAACGAGTCACCGTTGGGGTTCTCCCACTATCAATAATCCAATCGTCGCACGAATCGACAACCGTTCGTTTAGATTAAGGGCGTAATACGAATCTTACATCGCATCACGGCCTATTGCCCAAAGGGGCCGGCAGGCATACAGTCTAATTATAATTGAACAAACCACTAAGCCAGCGCACATTGGCGCCGACCGTTAAGTCGCTCTTATATACCATAGTAATTAAGCGCCGCTTTGTTAAGCGACGCTTAGATAAATTACCACGCACCTATTTAGGTTGGTTTAGGTTAGGCTGTAAGGTAACAGATCGGTTAGTAGGAGTATACTTTCCGATGCGACACAGACATACGTTTAGTGTTTAGGGGGTAACGCTTTACGTGTAATCGTGTCCATATCGCTTGACATCTAATTCGTTCGTTTAGATAATCTACCGAGTTCTGGATGTTCTTCGTCGTCTGACGAATCACGTCGGTGTAGGTTGATCATATCGACATCCGGGTCGTCGACTACTAATCTAGGATTGTGGGTCCTATCTTTAGTGTGATCCACTACAGTCCGAGGGACTTGAGAGTGTAGAACAAACCCACCTTCTTCGGCGAGTTTTCATCCATGAGTTGGAAAACGGTTTTCTTCCATACATTTGAAAGGTCGAAAAGATTGGTGTTGCGCTTGCGTGACACCAGCCATCGACGCCCGAGTAGCCCTATTTTTCGGAGGTCTGGGAGAGGTACAGTCTCGTCGTCTGACGCACGAGCCCAAAAATGAAGCCCGTGGTCTACATGGTCGAGTCCGTGCCTTTCGGCAGGGTCATCCTTTTTGTAGGTTGTAGTGTATTCACCCCGTTCGGCATGGTCTATCCATGCCGTCCAGTACTCAGTGATCCGTTTTCCTAGTTCGGTAGCATCGAACAGGTTCCATACTTCGTTGAAGCGGGATTTCAGGACAAGAACGCCTTCATCGTGCTCTGATGGGGCTCGTAAAGCGTAGCGCTTGTCCCAACGTTCTTGTATATTCTTCCTGCACCAACTTCTAACTAGTGCGTCCGGATAGCCGCGCGTATGATAAAGGCTGTTAAGAGCTTTAATCGCTTCCATGTAAGTTTCCTTGGAACTACATAGCACGGCTAACCGTGAGCATTCACCAATGTAGACGCCGCGTTTGACGTCCAGCGGATGGTGAGATACCCAGGGAACACGTTCTAAATGGTTGCCTAGCTTGACAAATGGCTTCCATGCAAGGTTACCAGAGGTATCCTTGTAGAGGGTAGCATCGAGAAATTGACATTCCGAGCTAGAGACATTCCATTCAATAACACAACCATCGTAAGACACTTTGTTTGAGACAATGTTCAGTGCTTGTTCAGCGCTCTCAGCGTAGACAATTGCAAAGATGTCGTCGATGTATCGACCGTAAAACGGTACTCGCAAATCAAGTAAAATTCCACATTTATTTTCAAAGTCGGCAGCAAATAGATTGGCGAGGTCGGGACTATCCGCGACCCCCATTGCTAAGCCGTTCAATTGTAGATAATACTTTTGAGCGTGTTGTGCTATTAATTGAGTATTGCCAATCTCGATGGCACGTCTAAAGATCTTGGACCGAGCGTGAATTGCTTCTTCTCGGGATCCCGGTGTGTCGCCGTCCGGATTGTGCCTACAATTTCTTAACAAGAAGTCGTCGTACATTTGGCAAACGATTGCCATGCACAAGTTAAGAGGTACATTCGGGTAGAAGGCGACAACATCGCCGGTCACAAAATAGAATTGTTTCCGGTTGTCTATACTCAATTGACTCAATCTCGTAAAGAGATCTTTCGTGCCGTGTATGACACTAGGAGCCGACTTTACAATCGGCTTGAGTTCCTTTGAAACGAACTTAGCGGCTGGATTAAAGCAAACACTGTGGCATGGTATAATGGGACGAAACCCAGTAGGCTTCTTGTGGATTTTCGGAATCCCATGAAACTGGGGGTAGGTGTGTTCTACCCCGTCCGTGACCAAATGCTTGAGATATTTATCTAGCTTAAGGACGTTATAATGTATAACTTCAGTACTCATCTCTGATAGAGCGAGCATTTCGTTGCATTTTTCCCACATAATTGAATCCGCATCTTTCTTCTCCAATAATCGAAAGTTGCGTTCATCATTCAAAAGGGATAGTTCGTGCTCTACGACCCAGTTGCGTTCTGACACCGCTAGGCCGAGATTCTTGTCTGTCATCGTCACAACATAGTTGTTGTTAGACAAGAAATGACGGAGTCTATTTACGCGCGGAGCGAACGCATTATAATCTGCGTCCGGCGTAATACTCTTTCGGATATTTATCTTTGACTTAATGCAAAAAAGTTCTCCTAATTTGAGTCCAGTCTCCATCCATGACGGTAACCTTGGCGCTGGAGCATTCTTGCTCGGCACGCCGTAGTCTGGATCGTAGGGCTGATTCGGGCCCTCTTTGAATAGAAAATAAATACGCCATTTAATTCTTCTATAGAAATCATACCACGCAGTGGTAATCAATTCTTCATTGGGGGCATCGAAAAACATATATTTCAACCCGAGAGATAGATCGTTACTGATCTCTCGGGGAATGACTACACCAGGACTAGTATGTACAAAACTACGGTATCGGCCTGCCTCAAGAATATTGAGCGGCGTGTGAGTGTGCACGAAGGAGACTGCGTGATCCCATGTCATGGTGAGTATTTCATCAGGGAGAGTCGACGGACGGAATGGACTTACGGAAACGGCGCTTAAGCGCGCTGCTTTCCTTTGCCCTTCTTGCCGCCTTTCGACTGCTGATCGGATCCCTGAGGTGAAGCTACCCCTTTCCCGCGTTTCTTGTCCTTCTGTTTCTTGTTGGCCTTCGTGGGGGCTTTCTTCGACTTGGAGGGAGCGTTCGACGCTTTGGAGGGAGGGGTATGTTGAGGAGCCTTCGAGGAACTCTGGCCAGACCCAATCTGTATAGTTAAGATGGTCATTAGCCTGAGATGGTGGAGAAAGCGATGATTTACTCACTTTCTTTGACACCGTCGTAAGGTTCAGCTTCTTGAGTCTAGCATTGAGCGATTTGTCCACCAGGGACTGAATCGTCGGGCCCGTGCTAAGCGTGCCGTCTGCCATCTCAACGTCGGCTTTCGCCGCTACCTCACGCTTTTTCTCGATCTTCGTATTCATCACGCGGTGACGCGCGACGACAATGGCGAGGATCTGAGAAAGGAAAAGAGACATCGCGCGGGCCTGAACCACGCATTCTGTCTTCTTCTCCGCGGAGATAGACCAAGCACCCAACTCGAGTTCGCCCTCATTTCCTCGACGGAAGATAGGGGACTTGAAAGTGTCACGCCGATCCGTGTAGACTTGGTCTACGATTGGATGGCAACTTTCCGAGTAGGTCTTGATGTCGCACTTATCCGCCCAAAGAGCGACCTCAGCTTTCTTGGCAGCGATCGTGGCGTTCGTGACCGAAGTCTGGAACGTCTTGGTCGCCGTCTCGATAGCGGAGAGCGCCTTGACGACGCTCTCATCGGTGCTCTCCCGGAAATCCTTTGTGAATTGGATCTCGGGCGCCTTCACGCGAAGACGTTGAGGGATGGTGCCTCCAGCCACGGAGGCTTCGAGGCGCGCGAGGTTGGACTTAGCCGTCTCCCACTTTTCAGCGTTAGAGGCGTAAGTGAGCAGGTGGCTGCGAAGCGCGTCCCTATAATCAGGAAGGACGGTGTCAATGACGGCGTCAATAGTACGGGCAGAGGTGATCTTAGCGTGTAACGCGCTAAGCGTTCGGTTGGCCAGGGTGATGTCGCGGTCGTCGTTGACGTCGCCTGGACCGAGGAGGTGATAATCGACTGTGTGACGGCGTCGATCGAGGGGGAGAGAGCACGATGGAGGGTCGATGCAAGGGATGACATAGTCGATAGGGATGACAGTGTTGTAATAGAGGTTTAGGGGAAGCAGAAGCTCGACGGAGCGAAGCGACGTCGGGCGGGGATAACAACAGTGAAGGGAAAAGGGGGGAATGTGCCAAATGGCTGTGTCTGGATAGACTACAGCGGCCATTTCGTCTTTATAGACTCTTCAGTGGCTGTACATTCTAAGGATAGACATTTTTTCAGTCTATTATCAGGCCTTGATATCAATGTATCAAGGCAACGAAACAGGAGATGTTCCATCAAGAACCAGGATAATAATATCCAGGTTTCAAGTATTATAAGCTTTATCTCACAGATAAAGATAGTAACTAGTTATCTTTAGCTGTGAGATAGATCTCGATCAAGATCGTTTCAGCTTTGTCCAAGAATACAACTTGACAGTGTGGCTGTTGCCTTCTTATGCCTATCTTTAGTACTATTAAGATAATAATGTCCAAAGGTAATCCAGTGACTATTGGGCGTAAATAAGTGAAAAAATCGAACTATCGAAACTTCGCCGGTGCATTTCGGCACCGATTACTGTAAGAAATCCTTACTGAGCAAGAAGTCGCCGCAAGTAATTAAACGAGCAGAAACGAGTCACCGTTGGGGTTCTCCCACTATCAATAATCCAATCGTCGCACGAATCGACAACCGTTCGTTTAGATTAAGGGCGTAATACGAATCTTACATCGCATCACGGCCTATTGCCCAAAGGGGCCGGCAGGCATACAGTCTAATTATAATTGAACAAACCACTAAGTCAGCGCACATTGGCGCCGACCGTTAAGTCGCTCTTATATACCATAGTAATTAAGCGCCGCTTTGTTAAGCGACGCTTAGATAAATTACCACGCACCTATTTAGGTTGGTTTAGGTTAGGCTGTAAGGTAACAGATCGGTTAGTAGGAGTATACTTTCCGATGCGACACAGACATACGTTTTAGTGTTTAGGGGGTAACGCTTTACGTGTAATCGTGTCCATATCGCTTGACATCTAATTCGTTCGTTTAGATAATCTACCGAGTTCTGGATGTTCTTCGTCGTCTGACGAATCACGTCGGTGTAGGTTGATCATATCGACATCCGGGTCGTCGACTACTAATCTAGGATTGTGGGTCCTATCTTTAGTGTGATCCACTACAGTCCGAGGGACTTGAGAGTGTAGAACAAACCCACCTTC
>JAACJJ010000008.1:0-23432 GCA_013368295.1 Psilocybe cf. subviscida | reverse complement strand
AACGAGCAGAAACGAGTCACCGTTGGGGTTCTCCCACTATCAATATCCAATCGTCGCACGAATCGACAACCGTTCGTTTAGATTAAGGGCGCAATACGAATCTTACATCGCATCACGGCCTATTGCCCAAGGGGCCGGCAGGCATACAGTCTAATTATAATTGAACAAACCACTAAGCCAGCGCACATTGGCGCCGACCGTTAAGTCGCTCTTATATACCATAGTAATTAAGCGCCGCTTTGTTAAGCGACGCTTAGATAAATTACCACGCACCTGTTTAGGTTGGTTTAGGTTAGGCTGTAAGGTAACAGATCGGTTAGTAGGAGTATACTTTCCGATGCGACACAGACATACGTTTAGTGTTTAGGGGTAACGCTTTACGTGTAATCGTGTCTATATCGCTTGACATCTAATTCGTTCGTTTAGATAATCTACCGAGTTCTGGATGTTCTTCGTCGTCTGACGAATCACGTCGGTGTAGGTTGATCATATCGACATCCGGGTCGTCGACTACTAATCTAGGATTGTGGGTCCTATCTTTAGTGTGATCCACTACAGTCCGAGGGACTTGAGAGTGTAGAACAAACCACCTTCTTCGGCGAGTTTTTCATCCATGAGTTGGAAAACGGTTTTCTTCCATACATTTGAAAGGTCGAAAAGATTGGTGTTGCGCTTGCGTGACACCAGCCATCGACGCCCGAGTAGCCCTATTTTTCGGAGGTCTGGGAGAGGTACAGTCTCGTCGTCTGACGCACGAGCCCAAAAGTGAAGCCCGTGGTCTACATGGTCGAGTCCGTGCCTTTCGGCAGGGTCATCCTTTTTGTAGGTTGTAGTGTATTCACCCCGTTCGGCATGGTCTATCCATGCCGTCCAGTACTCAGTGATCCGTTTTCCTAGTTCGGTAGCATCGAACAGGTTCCATACTTCGTTGAAGCGGGATTTCAGGACAAGAACGCCTTCATCGTGCTCTGATGGGGCTCGTAAAGCGTAGCGCTTGTCCCAACGTTCTTGTATATTCTTCCTGCACCAACTTCTAACTAGTGCGTCCGGATAACCGCGCGTATGATAAAGGCTGTTAAGAGCTTTAATCGCTTCCATGTAAGTTTCCTTGGAACTACATAGCACGGCTAACCGTGAGCATTCACCAATGTAGACGCCGCGTTTGACGTCCAGTGGATGGTGAGATACCCAGGGAACACGTTCTAAATGGTTGCCTAGCTTGACAAATGGCTTCCATGCAAGGTTTAGGGTTTAGGGGGGGGCAGCAATCCAAGTGGTGATCGAGATGGTGGTGGGCGAAAGTAACCAAAAGCTGGGGAATTTCTTCTCCCAGAGGCTTTTTCGTCTTTATAGACTCATCAGTGGCTGTTCTTTCAAAGGATGACTCACCGATCTTTGTCGATTGGTGAGCGATGATGTCGTCGATGCATAAGCATTAGTATGCAACGATGCGATATGATGTCGCGATGTGTAATCTGCTATTCAGTCGTTAGTAATTCCCTGAGTAATACTGGGGTAATTAGTAAAGCTTTTCGTAATCGATAGCGTCATGCGATTAGTAAAAGGACTGTATAGCAGCCCGGAATGGGACGCTGTGGTCGTTTGCCTACTTGAGCGCCCAAGAAATCTATAATAAGCGATTGTATACGATCGCTAATTACCAGAAATGGGCGGTGTTGCCGTTATGTCGGCTACATGAGGTCTGATCTTTGATCGCAAAGATCCGATCACGGTAATACATGGGTTCGTGCGTTAGCACATCGCTGTGTTAGTTGCCCTTTACAAGGGTTAAATCGTTCCGTAAAAATAACGATAAATAATAGTAAATGCGAGAGCTTGAAGTGGCTGTTGCAGACCACCGAATATGTTACAACTCGGCGCGTACTAGGCACAAATCAAGATAGCGTACTCCCGCGCTGTGCGGGATTCTGCGGCGTGTCCGCTCAAGGCAGAAGAGACCGGCGAGAGGTCGAACAACTTTTGGGGACGCCTACTTGGATAAGCAGCGAAGAGCTCCCGACTACTTTTGCAGACAACCGGCCACCAGGGGACCGGCCCGTACTGGGCAGAGGGAAGATGCGCCGCGAACCGGTTCGCACGAGCTTACTGGGCTGAACTACATGGCGGGACCATCCCACGAGGCGGGGGGAGCGGCAGCGTTCACCGCAGGGAACGCGACATGTACTTTACTATTAAATACTTGTGACAGATAATAAAACTGACCTTGCGACTTACGCGCAACATTACACGGTGGTCTCTACGACTTTTCGTACTTAAACTACTAGGTTCGAAGACGTCACGTGCATGTCTAGGGTTAGCTTTAGGGTTAGGCTGTCAGGCAACTAGTCAGAAACAGAATTAACTATATCGACGGAGAGGTACTTGCGTTTAGGGATTTGGGGGATCGCTATACACAGAACGTTTTCATTCTCCTTGTCATCAATTCGTTCGCTTCGACATCCTACCGAGTGTTAGATGTGTCTCGTCGTCAGACGAATCGCGCCTACCAACGATTATGTCCTCGGGTTCATCTATGAAACCGGGTGACGGTGTGACCTAAGGGCTAAGTCCCAGTCACGGAGGTCGTTGGCGGGGCGCTAGGAACCGCGAGATCCACGCCACCTTCTGTGGCTATGGCATCATCTAACTTTTTGAAGACTATCTTCTTCCAAATATTCGAAAGGTCGAATAAATTAGTCACGCGTTTCCGCGACAATATATCGACGCCCGAGTATCCCAATTTTCCGCAGATCCTCAATCCAAACGGTCTCGTCCTTGCGCAGGACCACCTCTGTTAGGAGGTTGCCCTGAACATCTTGGAGATCAGATGAATCTTGTGCGGGATCATATGGTAAAAATGGCCTGGCGGGGTCGTTGGACCAACGACCCGTCTCTGAGCGTTCTAGCCACTCAGTCCAATACCCAGTAATAGCTTCACCTAATTCGGTAGCTGAGAACCAATTCCATACGTCATCGAATCTGGACTTCAGGACAAGAACTCCTTCATCGTGCTCTTTTGCGTTCGGATAGCATAACGCTTTTCCCAACGTTCCTGTAGATTCTTCCTGCACCAGCTTATGACGAGTTGTTCAGGATAACCGCGTATCAAATAGAGAGAGTTAAGGTCTCTAATTGCGCCTATGTAAGTATCCTTGGTACTACATAACACGGCTAAACGAGAGCATTCACCAATGTAGACGCCTTTTTTGACGTCCAACGGATGATGAGATACCCATGGAATTCGTTCTCGGTGGTTGCCGAGCTTCACATACGGCCGCCATGCAAGTTGATTTTCATCATTCTTGTAGACGGTCGCATCGAGAAACTGACACGAAGTCGGTGAAACCACCCATTCAATAACACATCCATCGAATTTGACTTTGTTTGAGATATAACTCAATGCTTCTTCTGCGGATTCCGCGTAGACAAGCGCAAAGCAATCGTCGATGTAGCGGCCGTAAAACGGCACGCGTGGATCAGTCATTATCTTACATAACTTTTCAAAATGGTAACCAAATAGATTTGCTAGATCTGGCGAATCTGCCACACCCATTGCTACACCATTAAGTTGTAGATAGTACTTATCCAGATGTTCTGCTATTAATTGCGTATTGCCAATCTCGATGGCAAGACGGAACAATGCCTGGCACCCAAGAATATCTTCTTGACGGGCACCGGACGAATCTTCATCGGGGGGATATCTAGCCGAGTTGAGAAGCCAAGCGTCGTACATCTGAGTAACGATCTCGATGCACGATCCCAACGGTATATTCGGATAGAAAGCCACGACGTCACCGGTCACAAAAAACCATTGCTTCCGGGGTTCCATACGCAACTGGCTTAATCTCGTAAAGAGATCCTTCGTACCATGAATGATAGAAGGAGCCGCTCGAATGAGCGGCTTAAGTTCTTTGCTTACAAACTTAGCTGCGGGATTAAATACTACCGAATGACACGGAATTATGGGACGAAAACCAGTAGGCTGTTTATGGATTTTCGGTAGCCCATGAAAACGAGGGTACACATGCTCGGACCCTTCGGTAACTAGCGATAGTAAATATTTCTCCAGCTTAAGTAAATGATACTTTGTGATGTTATCAGCTTGTCGTGCTAGGACGCGCATCGCATCGCATTTCTCTTTCATTATTGCATCCGCAGCTTTCTTGTCTAGCAGACGATAGTTACGGGTATCTTGCAACAATTTAAGTTCAGGGGTTTAGGGGAAGCAAAGCTCGACGGAGCGAAGCGACGTCGAGCGGTATGAACAACAATGAAGGGGAAAATAGGAGGGAGCCAAAGGGCAGTGTCTGGATAGACTACTGCGGCCCTTTCGTCTTTATAGACTCTTCAGTGGCTGTACTTTCTAAGGATAGACTATTTTCAGTCTATTATCAGGCCTTGATATCAATGTATCAAGGCAACGAAACAGGAGATGTTCCATCAAGAACCCAAAGTAAATATACCTTGGGTTTCAAGTATTTTAAGCTTTGTCTCACAGATAAAGATAGTTACTAGTTATCTTTAGCTGTGAGATAGATCTCGATCAAGATCGTTTCAGCTTTGTCCAAGAATACACTTGACAGTGTGGCTGTTGCCTTCTTATGCCTATCTTTAGTACTATTAAGATAATAATGCCCAAAGGTAATTCAGTGACTAATAAGCGTTAACGAGTGAAAAAATCGAACTATCAAAGCTTCGGCGGTATCTTTCGACACCACTTACTGTAAGAAATCCTTACTGAGCAAGAAGTCGCCGCAGGTAATTAAACGAGCAGAAACGAGTCACCGTTGGGGATCGCCCACTATCAATAATCCAATAATTAAACAAGTCACAGACCGTTCGTTTAAATTAAGGAAGCATTACGAATCTTACATCGTAACACTGGCCTATTGCCCAAAGGGGCCGGCAGGCATACAGTCTAATAAATAAATGAACAACTACTAAGCCGGAGACGCATTGGCGCCGACGGTTGATCGCTCTTATATACCATAGTAATTAAGCGTCGCTTTGTTAAGCGACGCTTAGATAAATTACCACGCACCTATTTTAGGTTGGTTTAGGTTAGGCTGTAAGGTAACAGATCGGTTAGTAGGAATGACTACTTTCCGATGCGACACAGACATACGTTTAGGGATTTAGGGGATCGCTTTACGTGTTAGTCGTTATGCTATATCGCTTGACATCTAGTTAGTTCGTTTAGATGATCTACCGAAACGTGAATGTTCTTCGTCATCAGACGAATCTCTTCGGTGTAAGTTGATCATGTCGACATCCGGGTCGTCAACTACTAATTTGGGATTATGTGTCCTATCTTTAGTATGATCCACTACAGTCCGAGGGACTTGAGAGTGTAGAACAAACCCACCTTCTTCGGCGAGTTTTTCATTCATGAGGCGGAATACGGTTTTCTTCCATGCAGTTGAAAGGTCGAAAAGGTTGGTGTTGCGTTTGCGAGACACCAGCCATCGACGCCCGAGTAGCCCTATTTTGCGTAAATCCGCGATCATCAATTCTTCGCCACTACTACCAATACTCTTGAAGAAGAGCGTCGGCATAGGGTCGAGATCATGATTCTCGTCGGGATCATACTCTTTATAGTTTGTAGTGTAAACACCCCGGTCGGCATGGTCTAGCCATGCGTTCCAGTACTCAGTGATCCGTTTTCCTAGTTCGGTAGCATCGAACAGGGTCCATACTTGGTTAAAGCGGGATTTCAGGACAAGAACGCCTTCATCGTGCTCTGATGGGGCTCGTAAAGCGTAGCGCTTTTCCCAGCGTTCTTGTATATTCTTCCTGCACCAACTTTTGACAAGTGCGTCAGGATAACCGCGCGTGTGATAAAGGCTGTTAAGAGCTTTAATCGCTTCCATGTAAGTTTCCTTGGAACTACATAGCACGGCTAACCGTGAGCATTCACCAATATACACTCCACGTTTAACGTCGAGAGGATGATGAGATACCCAAGGGACTCGTTCGAGGTGGTTGCCTAGCTTGACAAATGGCTTCCATGCAAGTTTACCAGAAGTATCCTTGTAGAGGGTAGCGTCGAGAAATTGACATTCCGAGCTAGAGACATTCCACTCAATTACACAACCATCGTAAGACACTTTGTCTGAGACAATGCTCAGTGCTTGTTCTGCGCTCTCAGCGTAGACAATAGCAAAGATGTCGTCGATGTAGCGTCCGTAAAATGGTACGCGAACGTCAAGTAAAATTCCACATTTATTTTCAAAATCGGCAGCAAATAGATTGGCGAGGTCGGGACTATCCGCGACCCCCATTGCTAAACCGTTTAATTGTAGATAATACTTAAGGTTATGTTCTGTAATTAATTGAGTATTGCCAATCTCGATGGCACGTTTAAAGATCTTGGACCGAGCGTGAATTGCTTCTTCTCGGGATCCCGGTGTGTCGCCGTCCGGATTGTGCCTACAGTTTCTTAACAAGAAGTCGTCGTACATTTGGCAAACGATTGCCATGCACAAGTTAAGAGGTACATTCGGGTAGAAGGCGACAACATCGCCGGTCACAAAATAAAATTGTTTCCGGTTGTCTATACTCAATTGACTCAATCTCGTAAAGAGATCTTTCGTGCCGTGTATGACACTAGGAGCCGATTTTACAATCGGCTTGAGTTCCTTTGAAACGAACTTAGCGGCTGGATTAAAGCAAACACTATGGCACGGTATAATGGGACGAAACCCAGTAGGCTTCTTGTGGATTTTCGGTATCCCATGAAATTGGGGGTAGGTATGTTCCTGCCCATCCGTAACCAAGTGCTTGAGATATTTCTCCAGCTTAAGTGCGTTGTAATGCTGAACTTCTGTGCTCATCGTAGCGAGTGAGCGCATTTGTTCGCATTTGTCCCACATAATTGAATCCGCATCTTTCTTCTCCAATAATCGAAAGTTGCGTTCGTCATTCAAAAGGGACAGTTCGTGCTCTACGATCCAGTTGCGTTCTGACACCGCTAGGCCGAGGTTCTTGTCTGTCATCGTAACAACATAATTGTTGTTCGACAAGAAGGAACGGAGTCTTTTTACACGTGGAGCGAACGCATTATGGTCATCGTCCAGTGTAATACTCTTTCGGATATTTAGTTTTGACTTAATGCAAAACAGTTCTCCTAATTTGAGTCCAGTCTCCATCCATGACGGTAACTTTGGAGGTGGAGCATTCTTGCTCGGTACTCCGTAGTCTGGGTCGTAGGGCTGATCGGGGCCCTCTTTGAAAAGAAAATAAATACGCCATTTAATTCTTCTTTTGAAATCATTCCACGCGGTGGAAATCAATTCTTCATTGGGGGCATCGAAAAACATATATTTCAACCCGAGAGATAGATCGTTACTGATCTCTCGGGGAACGACTACACCAGGACTAGTATGTACATGACTACGATAACGGCCTGCCTCAAGAATACTGAGCGGCGTGTGAGTGTGCACGAAGGAGACTGCGTGGTCCCATGTCATGGTGAGTATTTCATCAGGGAGAGTCGACGGACGGAATGGACTTACGGAAACGGCGCTTAAGCGCGCTGCTTTCCTTTGCCCTTCTTGCCGCCTTTCGACTGCTGATCGGATCCCTGAGGTGAAGCACCCCCTTTCCCGCGTTTCTTGTCCTTCTGTTTCTTGTTGGCCTTCGTGGGGGCTTTCTTCGACTTCGGAGGAGCGTTCGACGCTTTGGAGGGAGGGGTATGTTGAGGAGCCTTCGAGGAACTCTGGCCAGACCCAATCTGTATAGTTAAGATGGTCATTAGCTAGAGATGGCGGAGAAAGTGGTGATTTACTCACTTTCTTCGGCGCCGTCGTAAGGTTCAGCTTCTTGAGTCTGGCATTGAGCGATTTGTCCACCAGGGACTGAATCGTCGGGCCCGCGCTAAGCGTGCCGTCTGCCATCTCAACGTCGGCTTTCGCCGCTACCTCTCGCTTTTTCTCGATCTTCGTATTCATCACGCGGTGACGCGCGACGACAATGGCGAGGATCTGAGAAAGGAAAAGAGACATCGCGCGGGCCTGAACCACGCATTCTGTCTTCTTCTCCGCGGAGATAGACCAAGCGCCCAACTCGAGTTCGCCCTCATTTCCTCGACGGAAGATAGGGGACTTGAAAGTATCACGCCGATCCTCGTAGACTTGGCTAACGATAGGATGGCAACTTTCCGAGTAGGCCTTGATGTCGCACTTATCCGCCCAAAGAGCGACCTCAGCCTTCTTGGCAGCGACCGTGGCGTTCGTGACCGAAGTCTGGAACGTTTTGGTCGCCGTCTCGATGGCGGAGAGCGCCTTGACGACGCTCTCATCGGTGCTCTCCCGGAAATCCTTTGTGAATTGGATCTCGGGCGCCTTCACGCGAAGACGTTGAGGGATGGTGCCTCCAGCCACGGAGGCTTCGAGGCGCGCGAGGTTGGACTTAGCGGTCTCCCACTTTTCAGCGTGAGATGCATAAGTGAGCAGGTGGCTGCGAAGCGCGTCCCTATAATCAGGTAGGACAGTGTCAATGACAGCGTCAACAGTACGGGCAGAGGTGATCTTAGCGTGTAACGCGCTAAGCGTGTGGTTGGCCAGGCGTATGTCGCGGTCTTCGTTGACGTCGCCTGGGACCGACGAGGTGATGATCGACTGTGTGACGGCGTCGATCGAGGGGGATAGTGCACGGTGAAGGGTCGACGCGAGTGATGACATGGTCGATAGGGGGGACAGTGTTGTAATAGAGGTTTAGGGGAAGCAAAGCTCGACGGAGCGAAGCGACGTCGAGCGGTATGAACAACAATGAAGGGGAAAATAGGAGGGAGCCAAAGGGCAGTGTCTGGATAGACTACTGCGGCCCTTTCGTCTTTATAGACTCTTCAGTGGCTGTACTTTCTAAGGATAGACTATTTTCAGTCTATTATCAGGCCTTGATATCAATGTATCAAGGCAACGAAACAGGAGATGTTCCATCAAGAACCCAAAGTAAATATACCTTGGGTTTCAAGTATTTTAAGCTTTGTCTCACAGATAAAGATAGTTACTAGTTATCTTTAGCTGTGAGATAGATCTCGATCAAGATCGTTTCAGCTTTGTCCAAGAATACACTTGACAGTGTGGCTGTTGCCTTCTTATGCCTATCTTTAGTACTATTAAGATAATAATGCCCAAAGGTAATTCAGTGACTAATAAGCGTTAACGAGTGAAAAAATCGAACTATCAAAGCTTCGGCGGTATCTTTCGACACCACTTACTGTAAGAAATCCTTACTGAGCAAGAAGTCGCCGCAGGTAATTAAACGAGCAGAAACGAGTCACCGTTGGGGATCGCCCACTATCAATAATCCAATAATTAAACAAGTCACAGACCGTTCGTTTAAATTAAGGAAGCATTACGAATCTTACATCGTAACACTGGCCTATTGCCCAAAGGGGCCGGCAGGCATACAGTCTAATAAATAAATGAACAACTACTAAGCCGGAGACGCATTGGCGCCGACGGTTGATCGCTCTTATATACCATAGTAATTAAGCGTCGCTTTGTTAAGCGACGCTTAGATAAATTACCACGCACCTATTTTAGGTTGGTTTAGGTTAGGCTGTAAGGTAACAGATCGGTTAGTAGGAATGACTACTTTCCGATGCGACACAGACATACGTTTAGGGATTTAGGGGATCGCTTTACGTGTTAGTCGTTAGGGTTTAGGGTTTAGGGAAGCAAAAGCTCGGCGGAGCGAAGCGACGTCGAGCGGGGATAACAACAGTGAGGGGAAAGGGATGAAAGGGCCAAAGGGCTGTGACTTGTTAATCACAGCGGCCCTTTCGTCTTTATAGACTCTTCAGTGGCTGTACTTTCTAAGGATAGACTGTTTTCAGTCTATTATCAGACCTTGATATCATGTATCAAGGCAACGAAACAGGAGATGTTCCATCAAGAACCTGGATAATAATATCCAGGTTTCAAGTATAATAAGCTTAGTTTCATAGCTAAAGATAGGAACTAGTTATCTTTAGCTATGAAACAGATCCTGATCAAGATCGTTTCAGCTATCGTCCAAAATACACTTGATGGTGTATATATAGCCTTTTTATGCCTATCTTTAGTACTATTAAGATAATAATGCCCAAAGGTAATCCAGTGACTAATAAGCGTTAATAAGTGAAAAAATCGAACTACCAGAACTTCGCCGGTGCCTTTCGACACCGATTACTGTAAGAAATCCTTACTGAGCAAGAAGTCGCCGCAAGTAATTAAACGAGCAGAAACGAGTCACCGTTGGGGATCGCCCACTACCGATAATTAAATCGTAACACGAATCACAGACCGTTCGTTTAGATTAAGGGCGCAATACGAATCTCACATCGCATCACGGCCTATTGCCCAAAGGGGCCGGCAGGCATACAGTCTAATAAATAAATGAACAACTACTAGGCCGGACACGCATTGGCGCCGACGGTTGATCGCTCTTATATACCATAGTAATTAAGCGCCGCTTTGTTAAGCGACGCTTAGATAAGTTACCACGCACCTGTTTAGGTTGGTTTAGGTTAGGCTGTAAGGCAGTATGTCAATAAGTAGGAATAGTACTTTTTGACGCGACACGACGTACGTTTAGTGTTTAGGGGGAACGCTTTACGTATACGACGTTATATCGCTTGACATCTAATTTGTTCGTTTAGATAATCTACCGAATGTTGGATGTTCTTCGTCAGAAGACGAATCACGTAGGTTAACATTGATCTCACTGTCATCCGGGTCGACAGTTACTAATTGTGGATTTGTAGTCCTATCCTTAGTATGATCAGTTACAGTCCTACGGACTTGAGTGCCAAGAATAAACCCACCATCATTGGCGAGTTGTTCATCCATTTGGCGGAATACGGTTTTCTTCCATACGGCTGAAAGGTCGAAAAGGTTAGTGTTGCGTTTGCGGGACACTAACCATCGACGCCCAAGTAGCCCTATTTTGCGTAGATCCGGGAGCATCAATTCTTCGCCGTCACTGCCTAGACTCCTGAAGTGGAGCCCGGGGAGGACTTCGAGATCATGACGCATCTCGGGATCATACTCTTTATAGGTTGTAGTGTAAACACCCCGTTCGGCATGGTCTAGCCATGCCGTCCAGTACTCAGTGATCCGTTTTCCTAATTCGATAGCATCGAACCAGTTCCAAACTTCGTTATAGCGGGATTTCAGGACAAGAACGCCTTCATCGTGCTCTGATTGGGTTCGTAAAGCGAAGCGCTTGTCCCAACGTTCTTGTATATTCTTCCTGCACCAACTATGAACGAGTGCGTCCGGATAACCGCGCGTGTGATAAAGGCTGTTAAGAGCTTTAATCGCTTCCATGTAAGTTTCCTTGGAACTACATAGCACGGCTAAGCGGGAGCATTCACCAATATAGACCCCTCGTTTAACATCGAGAGGATGGTGTGATACCCAGGGAACGCGTTCGAGGTGGTTGCCTAGCTTGACATATGGTTTCCATGCAAGTTTACCAGAAGTATCCTTGTAGAGGGTAGCATCGAGAAATTGACATTCCAAGCTAGAGACATTCCACTCAATAGTGCAACCATCGTAAGATACTTTGTCTGAAATTATTTTCAGGGCTTGGTCTGCGGACTCAGCGTAAACCAAAGCAAAGATATCGTCGATGTAGCGCCCGTAAAAAGGGACGCGTGTATCAAGTAAAATTCCACATTTATTCTCAAAATCGGCAGCAAATAGATTGGCAAGGTCGGGACTATCCGCGACACCCATTGCTAAGCCGTTGAGTTGTAGATAATACTTATCAACGTGTTGCGCTATTAATTGAGTATTGCCAATCTCAATGGCACGTTTAAAGAGCGAAGACCGTAGATGAGTTGCCTCAAGCATGGCCTCGATAGAGTCGCTATCCGGATCGTGCCTACAAGTCCTTAACAAGAAGTCGTCATACATTTGACAAACGATTGTCATGCATAAGTTAAGGGGTACGTTCGGGTAAAAAGCGACAACATCGCCGGTTACAAAGTAGAATTGTTTCCGGTTGTCTATACTCAATTGACTTAATCTCGAGAAGAGATCCTTCGTGCCGTGTATGACACTTGGAGCCGTCTGAACGATCGGCTTAAGTTCCTTTGAAACGAACTTAGCGGCTGGATTGAAACAAACACTATGGCACGGTATTATGGGACGAAATCCAGTAGGCTTCTTGTGGATTTTGGGAATCCCATGAAACTGGGGGTAAGTATGTTCTACCCCGTCCGTAACCAAGTGTTTGAAAAACTTGTCCAGCTTAAGTTGGCTGTAAAGTGCGACGTCTGTGCAGTCTTTTGCGAGACTACGCATTTGGTCGCACTTGTGGTCCATAATTGAGTCGGCATCTTTCTTATCCAATAGTCGAAAGTTGCGCTCATCACTCAATAAGGCCAGTTCGTGCTCTACGATCCAGTTGCGTTCGGACACCGCTAGGCCGAGATTCTTGTCTGTCATCGTCACAATATAGTTATTGTTAGACAAGAAATGACGGAGTCTATCCACACGAGGAGCGAACGCATTCTTCTCTGCATCCTCGGTGACACTCTTAGGGATATTTAATCTTGACTTAATGCAAAATAGTTCTCCCTGTTTGAGTCCAGTCTCCATCCATAACGGTAACACGGGCGGCCGAGTATTCTTCTTACTCGGGACACCGTAGTCTGGGTCATAGGGCTGATCGGGTCCCTCCTTAAATAGAAAAAAGATACGCCATCTTATTCTTCTATAGAAATCTTTCCACGCAGTAGTGATTAACTCAGCGTTAGGAGGGTCGAACAACATATATTTGAGCCCGAGAGACAGATCGTTACTGATCTCTCGGGGAACTACTACGCCAGGACTGCAATGTACATGACTACGATATCGGCCAGCCTCGAGAATACTGAGGGGCGTGTGAGTGTGCACGAAAGAGACTGCGTCGTCCCATGTCATGGTGAGTAGTGCGTCAGGGAGAGTCGATGGACGGAATGGACTTACAGAAACGGCGTCTAAACGCGCTGCTTTCCTTTGCCCTTCTTTCCGCCCTTCGGCTTCTGATCGTTTCCCTGAGTTGAAGCAACCCCTTTCTTGCGTTTCTGGTCCTTCTGTTTCTTGTTGGCCTTCGTGGGGGCCTTCTTCGACTTGGAAGGAGTCGTCGACGCGTTGGAGGGAGGGGTGTGTTGTTGAGCCTTCGAGGAACTCGGGCCAGACGAATTCTGCATAATTCGAATGGTCGTTAGCTCGAGTTGGTGGAGAAAGAGTGGATTTACTCACTTTCTTGGACACCGTCGTAAGGTTCAGCTTCTTGAGTCTGGCATTGAGCGTCTTGTCCACCAGGGACTGGATCGTCGGGCCCGCGCTAAGCGTACCGTCTGCCATCTCAACATCGGCTTTCGCCGCTACCTCTCGTTTTTTCTCTATCTTGATATTCATCACGCGGTGACGCGCGACGACGATGGCAAGAATCTGAGAAAGGAAAAGAGACATAGCACGGGCCTGAACCGCGCATTCTGTCTTCTTCTCCGGAGAGATAGACCAAGCACCCAACTCCAATTCGCCCTCATTTCCTCGACGGAAGATTGGGGACTTGAAAGTATCACGCCGGTCCTCGTACACTTGGGTAACGATGGGGTGGCAACTTTCGGAGTAGGCCTTGATGTCGCACTTCTTCTCCCAAAGAGCAACCTCAGCCTTCTTGGCCGCGATCGTCGCCTTCGTGACCGAAGTCTGGAAGACGGTGGATGCGTCCTTGATGGCGGAGAGCGCCTTGACGACGCTCTCATCGGTGCTCTCCAGAAAGTCCTTTGTGAATTGGACTTCTGGCGCCTTCACGCGAAGACGTTGAGGAAGATTGCCTCCGGCCACGGAGGCCTCGAGGCGCGCAAGGTTGGACTTAGCCGTCTCCCACTTTTCAGCGGACGAGGCGTAAGTGAGCAGGTGGCTGCGAAGCGCGTCCCTATAATCAGGTAAGACGGTGTCAATGACTGCGTCAATAGTACGGGCGGAGGTTATCTTAGCGTGTAACGCGCTAAGCGTTCGGTTGGCCAGGGCGATGTCGCGGTCTTCGTTGATGTCGCCTGGGACCGAGGAGGTGATTATCGACTGAGCGACAGCGTCGATGGAGGGGGACAGGGCACGTTGAAGGGTAGATATTTAGGGTTTAGGGTTTAGGGTTTAGGGTTTAGGGGAAGCAGAAGCTCGACGGAGCGAAGCGACGTCGGGCGGGGATAACAACAGTGAAGGGATAAGGGGGGAATGTGCCAAATGGCTGTGTCTGGATAGACTACAGCGGCCATTTCGTCTTTATAGACTCTTCAGTGGCTGTACATTCTAAGGATAGACATTTTTCAGTCTATTATCATGCCTTGATATCAATGTATCAAGGCAACGAAACAGGAGATGTTCCATCAAGAACCAGGATAATAATATCCAGGTTTCAAGTATTATAAGCTTTATCTCACAGATAAAGATAGTAACTAGTTATCTTTAGCTGTGAGATAGATCTCGATCAAGATCGTTTCAGCTTTGTCCAAGAATACAACTTGACAGTGTGGCTGTTGCCTTCTTATGCCTATCTTTAGTACTATTAAGATAATAATGTCCAAAGGTAATCCAGTGACTATTGGGCGTAAATAAGTGAAAAAATCGAACTATCGAAACTTCGCCGGTGCATTTCGGCACCGATTACTGTAAGAAATCCTTACTGAGCAAGAAGTCGCCGCAAGTAATTAAACGAGCAGAAACGAGTCACCGTTGGGGTTCTCCCACTATCAATAATCCAATCGTCGCACGAATCGACAACCGTTCGTTTAGATTAAGGGCGCAATACGAATCTTACATCGCATCACGGCCTATTGCCCAAAGGGGCCGGCAGGCATACAGTCTAATTATAATTGAACAGACCACTAAGCCAGCGCACATTGGCGCCGACCGTTAAGTCGCTCTTATATACCATAGTAATTAAGCGCCGCTTTGTTAAGCGACGTTTAGATAAATTACCACGCACCTGTTTAGGTTGGTTTAGGTTAGGCTGTAAGGTAACAGATCGGTTAGTAGGAGTATATTTTCCGATGCGACATAGACATACGTTTAGTGTTTAGGGGGTAACGCTTTACGTGTAATCGTGTCTATATCGCTTGACATCTAATTCGTTCGTTTAGATAATCTACCGAGTTCTGGATGTTCTTCGTCGTCTGACGAATCACGTCGGTGTAGGTTGATCATATCGACATCCGGGTCGTCGACTACTAATCTAGGATTGTGGGTCCTATCTTTAGTGTGATCCACTACAGTCCGAGGGACTTGAGAGTGTAGAACAAACCCACCTTCTTCGGCGAGTTTTTCATCCATGAGTTGGAAAACGGTTTTCTTCCATACATTTGAAAGGTCGAAAAGATTGGTGTTGCGCTTGCGTGACACCAGCCATCGACGCCCGAGTAGCCCTATTTTTCGGAGGTCTGGGAGAGGTACAGTCTCGTCGTCTGACGCACGAGCCCAAAAATGAAGCCCGTGGTCTACATGGTCGAGTCCGTGCCTTTCGGCAGGGTCATCCTTTTTGTAGGTTGTAGTGTATTCACCCCGTTCGGCATGGTCTATCCATGCCGTCCAGTACTCAGTGATCCGTTTTCCTAGTTCGGTAGCATCGAACAGGTTCCATACTTCGTTGAAGCGGGATTTCAGGACAAGAACGCCTTCATCGTGCTCTGATGGGGCTCGTAAAGCGTAGCGCTTGTCCCAACGTTCTTGTATATTCTTCCTGCACCAACTTCTAACTAGTGCGTCCGGATAACCGCGCGTATGATAAAGGCTGTTAAGAGCTTTAATCGCTTCCATGTAAGTTTCCTTGGAACTACATAGCACGGCTAACCGTGAGCATTCACCAATGTAGACGCCGCGTTTGACGTCCAGTGGATGGTGAGATACCCAGGGAACACGTTCTAAATGGTTGCCTAGCTTGACAAATGGCTTCCATGCAAGGTTACCAGAGGTATCCTTGTAGAGGGTAGCATCGAGAAATTGACATTCCGAGCTAGAGACATTCCATTCAATAACACAACCATCGTAAGACACTTTGTTTGAGACAATGCTCAGTGCTTGTTCAGCGCTCTCAGCGTAGACAATTGCAAAGATGTCGTCGATGTATCGACCGTAAAACGGTACTCGCAAATCAAGTAAAATTCCACATTTATTTTCAAAGTCGGCAGCAAATAGATTGGCGAGGTCGGGACTATCCGCGACCCCCATTGCTAAGCCGTTCAATTGTAGATAATACTTTTGAGCGTGTTGTGCTATTAATTGAGTATTGCCAATCTTGATGGCACGTCTAAAGATCTTGGACCGAGCGTGAATTGCTTCTTCTCGGGATCCCGGTGTGTCGCCGTCCGGATTGTGCCTACAATTTCTTAACAAGAAGTCGTCGTACATTTGGCAAACGATTGCCATGCACAAGTTAAGAGGTACATTCGGGTAGAAGGCGACAACATCGCCGGTCACAAAATAGAATTGTTTCCGGTTGTCTATACTCAATTGACTCAATCTCGTAAAGAGATCTTTCGTGCCGTGTATGACACTAGGAGCCGACTTTACAATCGGCTTGAGTTCCTTTGAAACGAACTTAGCGGCTGGATTAAAGCAAACACTGTGGCACGGTATAATGGGACGAAACCCAGTAGGCTTCTTGTGGATTTTCGGAATCCCATGAAACTGGGGGTAGGTGTGTTCTACCCCGTCCGTGACCAAATGCTTGAGATATTTATCTAGCTTAAGGACGTTATAATGCATAACTTCAGTACTCATCTCTGATAGAGCGAGCATTTCGTTGCATTTTTCCCACATAATTGAATCCGCATCTTTCTTCTCCAATAATCGAAAGTTGCGTTCGTCATTCAAAAGGGATAGTTCGTGCTCTACGACCCAGTTGCGTTCTGACACCGCTAGGCCGAGATTCTTGTCTGTCATCGTCACAACATAGTTGTTGTTAGACAAGAAATGACGGAGTCTATTTACGCGCGGAGCGAACGCATTATAATCTGCGTCCGGCGTAATACTCTTTCGGATATTTATCTTTGACTTAATGCAAAAAAGTTCTCCTAATTTGAGTCCAGTCTCCATCCATGACGGTAACCTTGGCGCTGGAGCATTCTTGCTCGGCACGCCGTAGTCTGGATCGTAGGGCTGATTCGGGCCCTCTTTGAATAGAAAATAAATACGCCATTTAATTCTTCTATAGAAATCATACCACGCAGTGGTAATCAATTCTTCATTGGGGGCATCGAAAAACATATATTTCAACCCGAGAGATAGATCGTTACTGATCTCTCGGGGAACGACTACACCAGGACTAGTATGTACAAGACTACGGTATCGGCCTGCCTCAAGAATATTGAGCGGCGTGTGAGTGTGCACGAAGGAGACTGCGTGATCCCATGTCATGGTGAGTATTTCATCAGGGAGAGTCGACGGACGGAATGGACTTACGGAAACGGCGCTTAAGCGCGCTGCTTTCCTTTGCCCTTCTTGCCGCCTTTCGACTGCTGATCGGATCCCTGAGGTGAAGCTACCCCTTTCCCGCGTTTCTTGTCCTTCTGTTTCTTGTTGGCCTTCGTGGGGGCCTTCTTCGACTTGGAGGGAGCGTTCGACGCTTTGGAGGGAGGGGTATGTTGAGGAGCCTTCGAGGAACTCTGGCCAGACCCAATCTGTATAGTTAAGATGGTCATTAGCCTGAGATGGTGGAGAAAGCGATGATTTACTCACTTTCTTTGACACCGTCGTAAGGTTCAGCTTCTTGAGTCTAGCATTGAGCGATTTGTCCACCAGGGACTGAATCGTCGGGCCCGCGCTAAGCGTGCCGTCTGCCATCTCAACGTCGGCTTTCGCCGCTACCTCACGCTTTTTCTCGATCTTCGTATTCATCACGCGGTGACGCGCGACGACAATGGCGAGGATCTGAGAAAGGAAAAGAGACATCGCGCGGGCCTGAACCACGCATTCTGTCTTCTTCTCCGCGGAGATAGACCAAGCACCCAACTCGAGTTCGCCCTCATTTCCTCGACGGAAGATAGGGGACTTGAAAGTGTCACGCCGATCCGTGTAGACTTGGTCTACGATTGGATGGCAACTTTCCGAGTAGGTCTTGATGTCGCACTTATCCGCCCAAAGAGCAACCTCAGCTTTCTTGGCAGCGATCGTGGCGTTCGTGACCGAAGTCTGGAACGTCTTGGTCGCCGTCTCGATAGCGGAGAGCGCCTTGACGACGCTCTCATCGGTGCTCTCCCGGAAATCCTTTGTGAATTGGATCTCGGGCGCCTTCACGCGAAGACGTTGAGGGATGGTGCCTCCAGCCACGGAGGCTTCGAGGCGCGCGAGGTTGGACTTAGCCGTCTCCCACTTTTCAGCGTTAGAGGCGTAAGTGAGCAGGTGGCTGCGAAGCGCGTCCCTATAATCAGGAAGGACGGTGTCAATGACGGCGTCAATAGTACGGGCAGAGGTGATCTTAGCGTGTAACGCGCTAAGCGTTCGGTTAGCCAGGGTGATGTCGCGGTCGTCGTTGACGTCGCCTGGGACCGAGGAGGTGATGATCGATTGTGTGACGGCGTCGATCGAGGGGGAGAGAGCACGATGGAGGGTCGATGCAAGGGATGACATAGTCGATAGGGATGACAGTGTTGTAATAGAGGTTTAGGGGAAGCAGAAGCTCGACGGAGCGAAGCGACGTCGGGCGGGGATAACAACAGTGAAGGGATAAGGGGGGAATGTGCCAAATGGCTGTGTCTGGATAGACTACAGCGGCCATTTCGTCTTTATAGACTCTTCAGTGGCTGTACATTCTAAGGATAGACATTTTTCAGTCTATTATCATGCCTTGATATCAATGTATCAAGGCAACGAAACAGGAGATGTTCCATCAAGAACCAGGATAATAATATCCAGGTTTCAAGTATTATAAGCTTTATCTCACAGATAAAGATAGTAACTAGTTATCTTTAGCTGTGAGATAGATCTCGATCAAGATCGTTTCAGCTTTGTCCAAGAATACAACTTGACAGTGTGGCTGTTGCCTTCTTATGCCTATCTTTAGTACTATTAAGATAATAATGTCCAAAGGTAATCCAGTGACTATTGGGCGTAAATAAGTGAAAAAATCGAACTATCGAAACTTCGCCGGTGCATTTCGGCACCGATTACTGTAAGAAATCCTTACTGAGCAAGAAGTCGCCGCAAGTAATTAAACGAGCAGAAACGAGTCACCGTTGGGGTTCTCCCACTATCAATAATCCAATCGTCGCACGAATCGACAACCGTTCGTTTAGATTAAGGGCGCAATACGAATCTTACATCGCATCACGGCCTATTGCCCAAAGGGGCCGGCAGGCATACAGTCTAATTATAATTGAACAGACCACTAAGCCAGCGCACATTGGCGCCGACCGTTAAGTCGCTCTTATATACCATAGTAATTAAGCGCCGCTTTGTTAAGCGACGTTTAGATAAATTACCACGCACCTGTTTAGGTTGGTTTAGGTTAGGGTTTAGTGTTTAGGGGGTTTAGGGGAAGCAAAGCCCGACGGAGCGAAGCGACGTCGAGCGGTATGAACAACAATGAAGGGGAAAATAGGAGGGAGCCAAAGGGCAGTGTCTGGATAGACTACTGCGGCCCTTTCGTCTTTATAGACTCTTCAGTGGCTGTACTTTCTAAGGATAGACTATTTTCAGTCTATTATCAGGCCTTGATATCAATGTATCAAGGCAACGAAACAGGAGATGTTCCATCAAGAACCCAAGGTAAATATACCTTGGGTTTCAAGTATTATAAGCTTTATCTCACAGATAAAGATAGTTACTAGTTATCTTTAGCTGTGAGATAGATCTCGATCAAGATCGTTTCAGCTTTGTCCAAGAATACACTTGACAGTGTGGCTGTTGCCTTCTTATGCCTATCTTTAGTACTATTAAGATAATAATGCCCAAAGGTAATTCAGTGACTAATAAGCGTTAACGAGTGAAAAAATCGAACTATCAAAGCTTCGGCGGTATCTTTCGACACCACTTACTGTAAGAAATCCTTACTGAGCAAGAAGTCGCCGCAGGTAATTAAACGAGCAGAAACGAGTCACCGTTGGGGATCGCCCACTATCAATAATCCAATAATTAAACAAGTCACAGACCGTTCGTTTAAATTAAGGAAGCATTACGAATCTTACATCGTAACACTGGCCTATTGCCCAAAGGGGCCGGCAGGCATACAGTCTAATAAATAAATGAACAACTACTAAGCCGGACACGCATTGGTGCCGACGGTTGATCGCTCTTATATACCATAGTAATTAAGCGTCGCTTTGTTAAGCGACGCTTAGATAAATTACCACGCACCTATTTTAGGTTGGTTTAGGTTAGGCTGTAAGGTAACAGATCGGTTAGTAGGAATGACTACTTTCCGATGCGACACAGACATACGTTTAGGGATTTAGGGGATCGCTTTACGTGTTAGTCGTTATGCTATATCGCTTGACATCTAGTTAGTTCGTTTAGATGATCTACCGAAACGTGAATGTTCTTCGTCATCAGACGAATCTCTTCGGTGTAAGTTGATCATGTCGACATCCGGGTCGTCAACTACTAATTTGGGATTATGTGTCCTATCTTTAGTATGATCCACTACAGTCCGAGGGACTTGAGAGTGTAGAACAAACCCACCTTCTTCGGCGAGTTTTTCATTCATGAGGCGGAATACGGTTTTCTTCCATGCAGTTGAAAGGTCGAAAAGGTTGGTGTTGCGTTTGCGAGACACCAGCCATCGACGCCCGAGTAGCCCTATTTTGCGTAAATCCGCGATCATCAATTCTTCGCCACTACTACCAATACTCTTGAAGAAGAGCGTCGGCATAGGGTCGAGATCATGATTCTCGTCGGGATCATACTCTTTATAGTTTGTAGTGTAAACACCCCGGTCGGCATGGTCTAGCCATGCGTTCCAGTACTCAGTGATCCGTTTTCCTAGTTCGGTAGCATCGAACAGGGTCCATACTTGGTTAAAGCGGGATTTCAGGACAAGAACGCCTTCATCGTGCTCTGATGGGGCTCGTAAAGCGTAGCGCTTTTCCCAGCGTTCTTGTATATTCTTCCTGCACCAACTTTTGACAAGTGCGTCAGGATAACCGCGCGTGTGATAAAGGCTGTTAAGAGCTTTAATCGCTTCCATGTAAGTTTCCTTGGAACTACATAGCACGGCTAACCGTGAGCATTCACCAATATACACTCCACGTTTAACGTCGAGAGGATGATGAGATACCCAAGGGACTCGTTCGAGGTGGTTGCCTAGCTTGACAAATGGCTTCCATGCAAGTTTACCAGAAGTATCCTTGTAGAGGGTAGCGTCGAGAAATTGACATTCCGAGCTAGAGACATTCCACTCAATTACACAACCATCGTAAGACACTTTGTCTGAGACAATGCTCAGTGCTTGTTCTGCGCTCTCAGCGTAGACAATAGCAAAGATGTCGTCGATGTAGCGTCCGTAAAACGGTACGCGAACGTCAAGTAAAATTCCACATTTATTTTCAAAATCGGCAGCAAATAGATTGGCGAGGTCGGGGCTATCCGCGACCCCCATTGCTAAACCGTTTAATTGTAGATAATACTTGAGGTTATGTTCTGTAATTAATTGAGTATTGCCAATCTCGATGGCACGTTTAAAGATCTTGGACCGAGCGTGAATTGCTTCTTCTCGGGATCCCGGTGTGTCGCCGTCCGGATTGTGCCTACAGTTTCTTAACAAGAAGTCGTCGTACATTTGGCAAACGATTGCCATGCACAAGTTAAGAGGTACATTCGGGTAGAAGGCGACAACATCGCCGGTTACAAAGTAAAATTGTTTCCGGTTGTCTATACTCAATTGACTCAATCTCGTAAAGAGATCTTTCGTGCCGTGTATGACACTGGGAGCCGATTTTACAATCGGTTTAGGGTTTAGGGTTTAGGGTTTAGGGTTTAGGGTTTAGGGAAGCAAAAGCTCGACGGCGGAGCGGAGCGACGTCGGCGAGCGATGATAACAACAGTGAAGGGGAAAGTGGGTGAAAGGGAACCAAAGGGCAGTGTCTGGATAGACTACTGCAGCCCTTTCGCTTTTATAAGCTCTTCAGTGGCTGTACTTTCTAAGGATAGACTGTTTTCAGTCTATTATCAGACCTTGATATCATGTATCAAGGCAGCGAAACAGGAGATGTTCCATCAAGAACCTGGATAATAATATCCAGGTTTCAAGTATAATAAGCTTAGTTTCATAGCTAAAGATAGGAACTAGTTATCTTTAGCTATGAAACAGATCCTGATCAAGATCGTTTCAGCTATCGTCCAAAATACACTTGATGGTGTATATATAGCCTTTTTATGCCTATCTTTAGTACTATTAAGATAATAATGCCCAAAGGTAATCCAGTGACTAATAAGCGTTAATAAGTGAAAAAATCGAACTACCAGAACTTCGCCGGTGCCTTTCGACACCGATTACTGTAAGAAATCCTTACTGAGCAAGAAGTCGCCGCAAGTAATTAAACGAGCAGAAACGAGTCACCGTTGGGGATCGCCCACTACCGATAATCAAATCCTAACACGAATCACAGACCGTTCGTTTAGATTAAGGGCGCAATACGAATCTCACATCGCATCACGGCCTATTGCCCAAAGGGGCCGGCAGGCATACAGTCTAATTATAATTGAACACACCACTAAGCCAGCGCATATTGCGCCGACCGTTAAGTAGCTCTATATACCATAGTAATTAAGCGTCGCTTTGTTAAGCGACGCTTATATAAATTACCACGCACCTGTTTAGGTTGGTTTAGGTTAGGCTGTAAGGCAATATGTCAGTCAGTAGGAATAGTACTGTCCGACGCGACACGACGTACGTTTAGTGTTTAGGGGGAACGCTTTACGTATACGACGTTATATCGCTTGACATCTAATTTGTTCGTTTAGATAATCTACCGAATGTTGGATGTTCTTCGTCAGAAGACGAATCGCGTAGGTTAACATTGATCTCACTGTCATCCGGGTCGACAGTTACTAGTTGTGGATTTGTAGTCCTATCCTTAGTATGATCAGTTATAGTCCTACGGACTTGAGTGCCAAGAATGAACCCACCATCATTGGCGAGTTGTTCATCCATTTTGCGGAAAACGGTTTTCTTCCATACGGCTGAAAGGTCGAAAAGGTTAGTGTTGCGTTTGCGGGACACTAACCATCGACGCCCGAGTAGCCCTATTTTGCGTAGATCCGGGAGCATCAGTTCTTCGCCGTCACTGCCTAGACTCCTGAAGTGGAGCCCGGGGAGGACGTCGAGATCATGACGCATCACGGGATCGTACTCTTTATAGGTTGTAGTGTAAACACCCCGTTCGGCATGGTCTAGGGTATAGGGTATAGGGTTTAGGGTTTAGGGTTTAGGGTTTAGGGTTTAGGGTTTAGGGTTTA